>CM033638.1:13131321-13190113 GCA_019453435.1 Rhinogobius similis
TATTTTAGGAGGACAGTATTCAAACTACAGCAGACTTCAGCGACACATCAGTTATAAAAGTCAAAGAGTTGTGACAGCAGCGGTGCAGAATTTACTTATGGCGTGCAAGGGAAATTTCCAGTTTATTTTATGAACGACAAGCTTTGGGCTAATTTGTGGGCAACTTGTGGCTCTAAACTGACATTTTATATTTCTTTAGAAAGCAATGACGATTTAATTTAAGGCGGTACTCTACAGGTAGAACACTTTTTTTGTTTTTCAGTTATTAATTAATTAATTTATTTTTTTGTCATTTTCTCTCTCAACATACATACACTTTCATTTTGAAACTACAAAATTGTCCAAAGTGCTCCTAAAGATGTTTTATTACTTCATTTAATCCACTTCATCCACAGATTTCTATGGGACATTGATTTTGACGGAATGTACAGCAGGATTTGTTGATATCTTCTGTAATTCTAAGTCTGATTTATTAAAGTTCTAAGTAAAAAACAAAACATTTTTCAGTCAGATCTAGATCATTCAAAAATGAAAGAAGAAATCCAAAATCCCCTCTATACATTTTGCTATACAACTAATAATACGTGTACAAAATGAACCAAAGAATTTAAACCTATAGTTCTGTCAATTTTTCAGATTAAAATGTCCCAAATACCGGTATGTGCAATTTTGGCCATTTTATACAATACTTCTTTATGAAAACATTACATACAAACTTGTCATACATTTTTCTTACATTTATGTGAGTAAACTACAGGAGAAGTTTCAAATTGATATATTTGAATTCAAGGTTTTGTCCTATTCACCTGCAGTGTCTCTCCTTAATGACCAAATGCTTCATTGTGTCCATGGCTTGGCTGTGTTTGAACTGTACATGATGAAGAGGTCAAGCTCTCTAATGTGTTTTTCTAATACTGTGAGTAAAAGTGAGGACTAAACCAGGTCCAAACCAAGATTAAACCAGAACTGAACAACAGAACTAAACCTAAACTAAACCGAGATTAAGCCATGACTAAAACTGGTCTAAACTAAACCCTTATTCAAAGTTAGACTAAACCAGGAGAAAACCAAGACGTCAGGCCTAAACATCGGTTAATTAGTCTACCTCAAAACATCCTCTTTATATATAATGTTCTTGTGTGTGTTGGCAATGATGAATAACACTTGGAATTATCACTCCAATCTATCAATAAAAAAACACTACTGTATTTTATCATATTTGCTTTCATCAGTGACTTTCTGCTTGTAACGTTTCTTCAAATAGCCAAGGAAATGCAAATGCTTGGGGACTGGCTTTATCATCCATCACTTGTTGTGTATAAAGATGCAGTCTCTCCAATATGTCTTATCATGACAACAAAAATAATTGCCCCACTGTAAATTGTAAAGAGGATTGCGCTGTCATTTCCTCATTAATTTTAATGTATCCAGTCAGTCAAAGTTGATTAGATTTATCTTCTGCTCGTTCGTGTATTAATTTATTTTGTTGAGCTGTGTTTATGACAGGTTTAATTAATTGAATACATTAATCAGTGTGTACAGATACATGTTTTGAAATTAAATGGGGCTTTAAAAGATACTGCTGTCTGGACACTGGAGTAGCATTAAATCAAATCAAATCAATTTATTTTTATAATGCCCAAAATCACAACAACAGTTGCCTCGATGGGCCACAGGTAAAAGCAGTTCAGATAACTGTCCCAGAATGCCCCTGTCCTTTGACCCTCCTTCGCGGCGAGGAAAAACTACAAAAAACCCTACGGGAAAAAGTAGAAACTCTCTGGGAGAACCACAGGTGAAGCGAGAGATCCTACTCCCACGGACGGACAGGCTGCAGCTGAACCATAGGACTGACGCATCCACTTGGACTGTGGAGCCAGAACCACTCAAGAGGGAGGTGGCTTTAAAGAGTTCCTCCAGGCGGACGAGGAGCAGTCCACCAGTGTAGAGAGATCCCTCCAGCAGGAGATGAGGAACAGTTCATCTAAAGTAGAAGGAGTTCGTCCAGGCAGATGAGGTGTGTATAATCCAGCTGTCCAGGCGGGGGGCGCATAGATCGTCCAGAGCGGGTGGGGGGGGGGGGGGGTCACTGGAGCAGCCGCCAAGAGTGCCTGAAACAGCCTCCACTCCCCGGGAAGTGGAGAGAAAGAGAAACATGTGAACAGCAATGAACAGACTACAGTTGAAGTGACATTAAATATTGTTGATAGATAAAGTAGGAAGAACCAGAGGATAGTGTTCAAGCTGCCATACTTCCCCCAGCAGAATTGCTCCAAGGGCAGCGTAGCTAAAACTGTAGGTTTTTATTTCTGTTCCTAACTGGTCACACCATAAGCTATTTCAAAGAGGAACGTATTGAGCCTGGTCTTAAAATGTAGAGACTGGTGGTCGGCCTCTTTTACATGAACAGGGAGCTGAGTCTCATAAAATAGGAGCTTGGCAGCTAAATGCCTGACCTCCTACTGTGCGAGAGACTCTGGGGACTAACAATAGTCCAGAAGATTAGAGAACGAAGAGCTCTGTTTGGATGGTACGCTACTATTGCATCTTTGAGGGTAGGATGGGGCTATATTGTTTAAAGCTTTATAAGTCAGGGAGGAGGATTTTAAATTTGATTCTAAATTCTGATTAGGAAGCCAGTGAAGAGAAACTCCAAATAATTGGTGAAATATGATCTCTTTTTCTAGTACCTGTTAATAATCTTGCTGCTGCATTTTGAACCAGTTGAAAGCCTTCTTATAGAGCTTTTAGGACACGCTTGTAAGCAGAGCTGGCAATAGTCTAATCTGGATGTGACAAATGCATGGATGAGTTTTTTCGGCATCGCTCTCTGGGCAGGATTTTTCTCATTTTGGCTATGTTACGCAAATGAAAGTAGGCTGTTTTACAGGCTTGATTTATATGAGCTTTGAACGAGAGATCTTGGTCAAATAGGACCCCAAAGGTTTCTTACAGTAGAGCTAAAGGCAGTGATATTGTCCAGAGAAACTATCTGGTCAGATAAGAGAGTCTCAAAGGTGAGGTGCTTAGGGCCCAGCAGAATGACCTCGGTTTTTTCAGGGTTAAGGAGCAGATAAGCAATTAAGAGTCATCCAAGTTTTTATGTCTTTCATGCAGGCATCTAAGTCTGTCTACTTGATGCGTCTGATCAGGTTTCATTGATAAATACAGTTGGAGTGTCATCTGCATAGCAGTGGAAGTTAATGCCATGCTTTCTGGATGATCATACCTAAGGGCAGCATATAAAGAGTGAACAGAACTGGACCGAGTACTGGAACTCCTGCGTGCACAATCGTAGGTTACTTTTAGGAACATGTGGGAAGATCTCTGGTTTACATTGAACAAACTGGTAACAATCAGATAGATAGGATTTAAACTACAGCTTAAGGGCGGGGTTCCACTGGACACCTACATCACATTCCTAACCTCTCTGCAGTAGAATGTTGTGGTCGATGGTACTAAACGCCGCGCTGGGAGGTCCAACAGAACCAGGATTGAGACCTCCGTCCATCATCAGCAGCTAAAGGAACAGATCATTTGTGACTGTAACTAGTGCAGTGTCAGTGCTGTGGTATGCACGGAACTCCTGACTTGAAAAACTTCAAATAAATTATTGTTCCTGCAGGTATGCGACAAAGCTGTTTAATCACAATTCTTTTCAAGGATTTTAGAGACAAAGGGCAGATTAGGAAATAGGTCTATAAGCCTTTGCCAGTATGTCGGGGTCTAGATTAGGCTTTTTCAAAAGTGGTTTAACCACTGCATATTTGAAGGGACTGAGGGATGATAACCGCTTTCTAGTGAAGTATTTATTATATTAAGAATGGGATTTATAATTAGGGGGAGAATTTCTTGAGGAAAGTCTACTTGGGATTGGGTCTAAAATACAAGTTGATGTTTTTGGAGGACATAATGACTGAAGTTATCTCTGCCTGATCAACAGCAGTGAACCTATCTAGTATTACTGAAGGATTTGTATGGGACACTCAGCTTTGCAGTCTGGGCTTGCTCAGTTCTGATAGTGGGAGTAATTGCATTTAGTTTATCTCTATTAGTTGTGATTTTGCTGTTACAAAGAATAGAAGGAAGTCACTGCAGCTTAGAGATAATCTGGTATTGAGGGTTCTACTATGCTGTGACAGTTTGTCAGCCTGGCTACTACAGTGCTGAAGAGGAAATCTAGAGTTATTTTTGTATTTACTTCTATTAAATTTGAATAATAATATTCTATTGTTTGAGCCTTACGCAGAGCCTGCTTATAAGACAAGTAGAAGGCAAAAGTTTCTCCTTATCTCTTTCAGGATTCTTCTGTGTGGAGCAAGGCGCAAGGATCTTCTCTAGTTTTCTTACCCTTTGTTTGTGTGAGAACGTAGTTCTTCATTGTACCAGGGGGAGGCCTGTTTTGGGCCTGATTACTTTCTGTTTAAGTGGAGCTGCAACATCAAGAGCAGCTTTTAGAGAGTTGACCATTGAGTCAACAGAGTTATCAATAAAGCACTGGGACTGGCGCCAGCAATCTAGCAGGATCGTACATGACATAATATTAAATATTGGTTCTATTATTTCTCTGAACTTGTAAAATAGATTTTTCAGATATTGTCCTTTTTCTATTATAGTTTTAGTCTGGAGGAGCTGGGATAGTCCTTAAGAATAAAACTGAAAGGTAATTAGAAGTGATCTTGACATTATTGGGTTTTGGGGGAAGACATTATAGGTCACTAATCTCTATTGTATAAGTTAGAATCCAGGTCCAGAGTGTGCTGGGTGACTGTGGGTTGGTTCATTTACATTTTGAGTGAAACCAATGCTGTCTAATAAAGCGCTAAAGGCAATAGCTGAGGCAATTATTTTCATTCACATAAATGTTGAAAATCCCCAACCACCACGCAGACATATTTTCCCCAGTCTCAATACTAAATTTGATAGGAAGTCAAAGAATTCTGTTAAGAACAATGAATAAGGACCAGGAGGTCGATAGATTATTATGAACAGAACAGCTTTTTGGTTTCTCCAGTTTGGGCAGGTGATTGATAGGATAAGGCTTTCAAATGAGGAAGACTCATTATTAATTTTAGTTAATTTTAGGACTCACAGAGTAAACTAGAATGTGAGATTACTGCCACCCCACCTCCTCGGCCTGAGCGCTCCTGGCAGCTTGAAAGTTAACATGACTCCTGTGGTGGCCTCATTTAATCTGGACATAATCATCTTGTTAGAAGCCAAGTTTCAGTTAAAGCTAAAAGATCAATATTATAATCGCACTAATTCATTAACTAAAAGTGATTTGGAGGAAATTGACCTAATGTTTAGCAATCCACATTTTACATGCTTATTTATTAGTTTATTTGTATCATGTGTAGGATTATTTGTATTGGGTTATTTGGTCTGACACCTAAATTATCTGTATTTGGATCTGACTCTATTGGCGCTATTATACACGAGGGACACGCGACAGTCTCTTATTTTGCTTTGACTCTGAACACTTGATCTGTGACAGCGCCGGGCGAGAGCTTAGCGACAGAGAAGAGACTCTGCACCCGGGACTCATATTTAGAGCGTCACTTTAGGCGACTCAAGGCCATCGGCCAAATTCGAATCTAAAAGTGATGTACCTCTCCGAAGTCGGATGGATGCCATCCCTGCGTATGAGCCCGGGCTTTCCCAGAACACACTCCAATTGTCAACAAAGACTAACGCTACTTTGGGGGCACCCAACTAGACAAATTCAGCAGTTGAATGCTGGAAAAGCGGCTGTACATTTCAGGCATTGACCCGATTGGGGAGGGGGACCAGAAAAATATTACGGTAGCCTGACATCGACTTCTCGCTAATTCACACAATCCGCCTCCAACCTGCAATTTGAGCACTTCTGATTGTCTCTCGGGCTGGTGTCATTACCACACTCGCGGAATCACGATACGGACGGAACCTCTGGACTACTCTGTGTTTAAAAGCCTAAGCGTTTCCTTCGATGTCACCCATTCTGGCCCCCGGATAACACCTTAACTGAGGCTGCTGGCAGCTTTCACGCCTCTGACTATGGGAACTTCCAATCACCTCAGAGTGTCACGCTCGGGCGGGCGCAGGTGATCGCCGAGTGGGCAAACCTATTGCAGACGTGGAAGCTTATGGTGCACTTAAAGGCTGGCGTTTAGCCGATCGATCCCTCCTAACTGTCGCTAAATCTATCCCCGTTCCTGTTCCTGGTCTGGTCCCGGCTGGCGCTGGAGGCGCTTGGGGGCTGGTCTTAATCCTGAGGCTTAGCCTTGCTACCGCTTAACACTGCTAACCATGCTAACACTGCTACCCTGCGGCGCGGTCCGGTAAACCTGATGCTACGACTCTGGCTATAGCTAGACTTTAGCTCTGGCCATAATGCGGATCCGCTTTCTAATCCTCTGTAACCCTGGCTTCCAAAGTTACCACTACGCTACTGACTTCACGCAACTCTCCCTGTCGCCAGTGAAGGAAGCAGGGTTCTGACTCAACATATGACAAATCTCTGAACAGGTAAGGGCGAAGAGGCGGAGGATGGGCCAGCCATGGCATGCTATTCGGCCAGGGCTAGCTCCGGTTGATGCTAGCGGGCAGGGATTTAATCCACGAAGTACTGAACAAAGTGAGCCAATGAGGCTCCGGGTTGTTTAGGGAGCAATTAAACTTTCAATTATGTGTGTAGGAGGGTAAGATAGTTTTTGTATAATTCGTGGATTAACAATAAAGTGTGGAGAACGATCAACTCGCAAACGCAGAATAGACTCACCGGATGTGACGTCACCGGAAAAGGTGTAAATCTCTGTTCAAATTAAGCCTTAATTTGCACAGAGTTGCAAGACCCTAAACCAACAGGCTTTTTGCTGACCAAACATCAAGATAAAAATGTAATTCTTTTTTAGCGTTTTGCTTTGACCCCATTCCTCAATACACTAGTGGGAGTTCCAGGCCAAATGCAAGGTTACTTAAGATGTCCTGGCCTAAAAAGTTTGGGAACCCTATGAATAGATTTCCAGAATTATTGTAATATTCTCCATTTCAAAGTAAACTCTCTCTGTACAGTAATGTAACAATTTGTGAGCATACTAAAACAGACTAAACTTTAAAGTTGATTTAAAAAAGAACATGTCATTGAATGAAGTAAACCGATAGCGTGTGGTGCACTTGCATTGTCCTGGACTCTGAGCAGATCGACTTGAAATGCTGTAGGATTCGTGCTAAATTATTGCTCTCCTTGTGTTTTGAGTGTTAGACCACAAACAATGACACAAATTGCAGATGAAAACCCTTTTGTATATTTATATTCCCAGTAAAGTACCAGCTGCAGGCCTTTTGTCACATGCATATGTGTTAGGTTTCCATGCTGTGGTGGAAGAACTCTACTCAGTTTTGTTAATTAATTGCAGATACAGGAGTAATGTACAGTAATAAAAAGAAGATTAAATAAACAATGTTCAAAGAAATTTAGCAAATGGATAACTCTACCAGAGAATCCCCTGTGCTTGAAAAACTAAAAAAAAAACAAAAAAAAGTGGGAAAAAGTAGAAACGACAGACGAACAGACTGCAGATGGACCAGGACTGACACGAGCCAGAACCACTGGATGTGGTTCCTTCCAGGAAGGTGAGGAACAGTTCATTTAGTGTAGAGAGAGTTCCTCCAGGCAGGTGAGGAACAGTTCATCTAGTGTAGAGAGTTCCTCCAGGCAGGTGAGGAACAGTTCATCTAGTGTAGAGAGAGTTCCTCCAGGCAGGTGAGGAACAGTTCATCTAGTGTAGAGAGAGTTCCTCCAGGCAGGTGAGGAACAGTTCATCTAGTGTAGAGAGAGTTCCTCCAGGCAGGTGAGGAACAGTTCATCTAGTGTAGAGAGAGTTCCTCCAGGCAGGTGAGGAACAGTTCATCTAGTGTAGAGAGAGTTCCTCCAGGCAGGTGAGGAACAGTTCATCTACAGTAGTGTAGAGAGAGTTCCTCCAGGCAGGTGAGGAACAGTTCATCTAGTGTAGAGAGAGTTCCTCCAGGCAGGTGAGGAACAGTTCATCTAGTGTAGAGAGAGTTCCTCCAGGCAGGTGAGGAACAGTTCATCTAGTGTAGAGAGAGTTCCTCCAGGCAGGTGAGGAACAGTTCATCTAGTGTAGAGAGAGTTCCTCCAGGCAGATGAGGAACAGTTCATCTAGTGTAGAGAGAGTTCCTCCAGGCAGGTGAGGATCCAAATCTACAGCCACAGTGTCTGGAAGGAGAAAAACATGTTCTAATATTGTACGGTACGGTAACACTTCATAATAACTACATCTTATTTTGCCTTTAGTAAAGCATTAACAAAGACTTAATTAATAATGAATATATAGTTTATTAAACATGATTCAGGCTTAGTAACTATTTAATTAAGGTTAAGGTTAGGGTTAGGGTTAGAAATTAGGGTTAGAATTTGTGTTAAATGGTTACTAAGTCTGAATCCTTCTTAATAAACAATTTGTTGATTATGAATTAAGTCTTTGTTCATGCTTTATTAAGTCATGAATAAGTGTAGTGATTATAAAGTGTTACATTTCCTGATTTTTGCTCCCCACAAAGCAATAAGTTCCCATAAAGCCACGCCGTACAGATTTGAGTCCCCAGAAAGCGCTGACTCCCCGCCCACCCCCCCGCGGCCTCTCGTCATTGGCCGCTCTGCTGTAACAGTGGGAATAACCTATGCTTGGTGTGAGCTGGCTCCTCCAAGGCCATCCATATTTGATTTGACAGCTTGTTGAGAGGCGAACTCTCCAGGAGACACAACTACAGGCAGTTTACAAACTAATGAGCGGACTCCTGTGCCAGAGCCGAGCACCATCATGGACTTATTGACTGGGAGGGGCTTTGGGGGAAATGCACACGTGACGAAGAGATGGCGCCAGAATAATAAAACTCTATGAAAATGGGTTTGCTGTTGCCTGGTGACTGGTAGACCGTTGCCAATTTCATAATTTATATTCATATTTGGTGACTGTTTGAGTCCCACATTAGGAAACACTACATTTTTACAGAGCGTCGATTACATACCAAGGACACAGTGTGAAAAAGTAGAGTGATATTATGCTGTTTATACTGAAATAAACAGTTTCTGGTTCTAATTTACAAATGGTTACTTGGTAAAAGCCCTCACACCTTAGCCTGTTACTAACATACACAGCTCCAGGCGCACACTCCATTTCAATAGTTATATAAATCTTCCTGTTCCTAAAACCCACACAGCTTTTTGTCGCTTGATATTTGAGTTTTCTGCTGCAAGTGACTGGAACCGTCATCAACAGACTTTAAAACATTATTAATCTGTTCCTTTCTTTTAAAGTGTTTTACAGGATCGGTGCATGTTTTTAATACACAACACTTTTATTTCTTGACAGCAAATGTTTTAAAGATTGACGTGAGTTTGTTTCAGTGTATTTTTTTCTTAAGACTGTGTTTTCACCTGACCTGCCTGTTAAAGCAATGGAATAAATAAACTGTGCTACAACATTCCTGGACATTTTCCATCATTTAAATACTTAAAACTGTAGGACTGCGTAACAGGGATGTTGAGATTATTTGGTTGATTGATTGTGGTGATTATTCATGTCACAATATAATCCTAAGAATTTAAAACTTATAATCGTGACTATTTTAGCAGCAGAATTAAGTTATTTCTTTTCAATCTTTTCTCCAAAAACGTACACCTAAATGTATTGGGCTTTTTCTGTGGCTGTTTAATTTTGCATTCACAAAGTTTGATTTCAAATGAAGGAGGTTTGTTATGTGTCAATTATCGTTATAATGTGATGTTTTTCTCACAATAATTGTTACACTGAAATTCAATATTGTGAAACTCTTACGTCCTCACTATCTGAAGTATCTATTGAGCACTACATTATACCTTTTGTCATTGTTTTTTAGTGTTTTTGTCCTTTCTGTTTATAAAATATGCTATATAAATAAATTAGATGTGGATTTGATTTAAAAAAAAATCTTTAGTTATTAATTTGCAGCTCCACTAAAGCACCAAGACTGGCAGAACAGAAGAGGGGTCCCAGAGGGTCCTAGGTTCATTTATTTGTCCATCCAACATGCAAAAACTACATGACTGTGACAAAATGTGCTCTTCAAGGCTCGGATACGATCTAAATGAAAATAAGGACAATACTAAACATTGAAAGCAATAATTAAAACTCTAAAAATGTGCATTAAATAACAACATTAGACGATAGATAGATAGATAGATAGATAGATAGATAGATAGATAGATAGATAGATAGATAGATAGATAGATAGATAGATAGATAGATAGATAGATAGATAGATAGATGGATGGACGGACGGACTTGTGGATCGGATCTGGACTTAGATCTGGATCTGACGGATTGACTGGACTGGACAGACGGACTTGACAGACGGACGGGAGGGAGGAGGGTTGGTTGGTTGGTTGGATGGATGGATGGATGGATGGATGGATGGATAGGTAGGTAGGTAGGTAGGTAGGTAGGTAGGTAGGTAGATAGATAGATAGATAGATAGATAGATAGATAGATAGATAGGTAGATAGGTAGATAGGTAGATGGTAGATGGTAGATAGGTAGATAGATAGATAGATAGATAGATAGATAGATAGATAGATAGATAGATAGATAGATAGATAGATAGATAGATAGATAGATAGATAGATAGATAGATAGATAGATAGATAGATGGATGGATGGATGGATGGATGGATGGATGGATGGATGGATGGATGGATGGATGGATGGATGGATGGATGGATAAATAGACAAAGAAGCGGCTGCTCTACTACTGCCTCTCTGCATTAACCCGGCAGAATGAAATATTCAGCCTGTGCCGCCCGCATCATCCATCATTAACACACAATCATGTTCTATTCATCACGCAGCACATTACATTGAATTTACATTTTAGTCCAGATGGTTCTTTAAAACACATATGCTTTTTCACATGTGAGTGTAACGTCCAGAGGCGAAGGCGAGATCGCAATCAGAGCAGTCGTCATTTGTAAACAATGGCTGGGATTGATGCTCGATGAAATGTTGGAGTGTTCTTTGGTTGTACGTTGTGTTGTGCAGCGATGTTCATTAGTCGGAGCTGTACTGCTTTCACTTGGAGTTTGCGTTTTGTGAAGTTTTAGCTGCCTGATGAAAGACGGTTTCAGTTTCTGTGCTATTTGCAGGATAAAAAGCACGTTGGAAAAAAAGATGCGAGAAGCTTATGGCGCATTCATTCGCTTATCCGTTCAAGCCAACATGAAATAGAAACTGGTTTAGGAGACACAAACCACATAAAATACTTGTTTTATACTCTATACTTAAATACTCTGTTTTACATTATCACTGAAGTTATTGGGTCATTGGGTCTGAAAGTCTCTAAACGAAACTACAAAACAAACATTTTCAACACACACTTTTGTCTGATGTGATAATAATAGCGTAGAGTATTGATTTTCTGTCCTTTTTTATTTTGTTATGTAGAATTGCAATACAAAAACTGTATACAAACTATTACTTACTGGAATTTGGAATGTTTATCTTAAATTCTGTAGTTTTTACTTATTTACTTGATGGATTTAACACAAAAATTCTGTTCCAAGATGTTCATGACTTGTTTCAGTGCTACTTTTTAAATATTGTATTATTATTTCAAGACAGATCAGGTGAAAAACATTCCTTACCCAATTGGCAACGTTTCAAGCTAAATTATCCTGTAACTAGTCAGAAACATTTTGAAACCAGTTAAATAATATATGTCAAACCAAGTCAAAACTACTAAAATCCAGATTGATAAACTGAATTGTAGTCACACTAAACAAAGCTAGAGAGGACATTTTTGCAGTGTAGAATGATCCCCTGTCACAAATAGCCCTCAGTTCCTTCCCAAATGTTTCCAGAGTATTAATATTTGAGTGCTGAACTGCAGTGTGTTTGTGTCTCTTGCAGAGTCTGAGGTGACGACAGTGAACCGCTGTCTGGACGCGGCTAAAGCCTGTAACATCGATGAGACGTGTCAGAAAACCCGCACAGAGTATGTGTCTGCGTGTATCCAGCCCTCAGCGCGCTCCGGGCCCTGCAACCGGCCGCGCTGCAACAAGGCGCTCAGGAAGTTTTTCGATCGCGTACCTCCGGACTACACCCACGAGCTGCTGTTCTGCCCCTGCACCGACACGGCCTGTGCCGAGCGCCGCCGCCAGACCATCGTGCCCACCTGCTCCTACGAAGAGAAGGAGAAGCCCAACTGTCTGGCACAGCTGAGGGTTTGCAAGGCCGACTATGTGTGCAGGTATGTACTGTCACTTATCCTGTATATAGTATAGTATAGTGTAATATAGTATAGTATAGTATAGTGTAATATAGTATAGTATAGTATAGTATAGTATAGTATAGTATAGTATAGTATAGTATAGTATACTATACTATAATTTATACTATACTATACTATACTATACTATACTATACTATACTATACTATACTATACTATAGAATAGTATAGTATACTATAGAATAGAATAGTATAGTATACTAAAGCAGAGCTGAGTATTGTATAGTATTTCAATTTTGTTCAATAGAATTTAGAAAGTGGATAAATGTCTCGGAACATCCCCAGTCCTTGGTCCTCCTTCTCGGCAAGGGAAAACTACAAAAACCCTGTGGGAAAAAGTAGAAACCTGGACCAAACCAGGACTGACGCTTCCACTTGGATCAGAAGCAGAATCAGAAGGGGATAGTAAAGTATAGTTGAGTATAGTTTAGTATAGTATAGTATTTAATCCTATCCATAGCTTGGCATAGCATAGCATAGCATAACATAGCATGATATACTAGTAGTATAGTATAGTATAGTATAGTATAGTACAGTTGAGTATAGTATAGTATTGTATAGTAAAGTGGAGTTGAGTATAGTGTTTTATAGTATAGTTGAGTATAGAGTAGTTTTGTATAGCTGAGTATAAATGTTAAAGTTCAGCAAATCAAACATCAAAGAAAAAGGGCACTAAAATGTCCAGTCCATTATAAAAGTCACAACATCCATCCTGATGATACAGGAACAATGTGATTTTTGTAAATCTTTATCACAGGAACCAAAATAGGTGTGGGCGATATAAAAAGAGATTATTTCATCAATATTCACTCAGTTTTCCACAGATTTCCAAACCAACCAGAGGAGCTACATCTGATTCCTGTGATGCTTATAATGTAGAAGACCCCACACAACCATGAAACATATTTCTCATTTACTTCTCAAAGAAAGTCACTTCATTGAGATTTCGACTCCTGTAGTCAGGTCCACCTCTGCTCTTCTAACCCTGGTGTTTTCTCTTTGAGAGGAAAATTGTTCTCAGTGCATTAGCCACAGAGTCAACCTTCAATAAAACCAAACAGCAGATTTACTTAGAAACTCACTGAGGACCTGAGTGCGGCTTTCGAACGCTGACCTCAGATTACAGGCTGTTGAAACAAGACTCAAGCTCAGGTGTTTGACTACCACACTCTTGTGAGTTATTATTGGTACAAACACACCTTGGTCTTTAAGTTTATTCTGAGTGTTTTAAAGCTCGTTTTCCTAGTTTGATTTGAGGAGTTCAGTGATGTGTATTACCTGTGCACTCCTAGTGTCCAGTAGAGAATAAATCCACTAAAGATTTCAAAAAAGATGAGTAAAAATGCTGTAAATTAGATTACATGTTAGATTTCTTAATTGTGCACATTATTTTAATCATATTCTTGAACAACACGAACATCATTGTAATTAAAAATGTACATACAATTCACCAAATGTTACACAATAATCCATGGACACTGGGTATTTTGACATTACAGTCCAGTTGCAGTGCAATTTTAATTTTGTTGGGATGAATCTTGCTGTGCTTTTGTTTCAGCCATTTCAAGTTCTACAGATTTGCAGCGCTTGATCCTACGGGTTGAATAGTTTCTTATATTATATCAGTAGGCAATATTTTACATTGTGGTCCACTGCGTCTTTTCTAATTTAAAAAATACTGATCAAATTGGTTTGGAAATGCCATTTGAAAAAGAAAGACAAATGAACCAAGCGAGATAATCTTTTCATAGTTAGAGTTATTCATTATTTATCCAATCCCTCTATTTCCACGACAACGGATGATTCAAATTAATTCATGAAGCCGCTTAGAAGACAATAAGTGGCATTACGCATTTTGAAGCTGAGCCTGGCCGACATGATATATTCGCTCTCTTTTAATTAGTCAACTGTCTTTAATTAATTCAATTGATAAACTCATTTAGTGTTTAATTAGTTTAATTAGATGTGTGTTCCTTTACGGGGGAAGCATCGAGCAGTACTATAGTCATTATTGGAACTGCTATTATCTCAGGCTTCACGCGACTGCCCTGCCAATATTTACCCATGTGGAAGTTGAGTTATCGAGGGGTTCTGAGGCAGTTTGCACTTTGTACATATGTAAGATTGGGATCAGAAAAGTAAATTTATCCAGATAATTCAGGGGCAATGGAGAGGACACTTGCACTGCATTTAAATCCCAGCATAGGTCAACAAGAATCTCCTTTACACACCATGTTTGAGAGAATGTTCCTGCAAAAGAGGACAAACTTTGGACAAGACAGCACTGCCTGACTGACATGGCTTGGTTTTGTAAAGAGGACGAGCCATGAAGTTTCTGTAAATGGATTGTTTTCTCGCAATGAACGCCATTCAGAGCATTCTGTGCCATACTGGTCCTAACCGACTGCATGAAGAGTTCATAAAGGGCAGAGACAGGTACCAATGCAAGCACAAAAAGCTCAAAATCAGCCACAAATTTAATTAATATTTAATGTGGCTCTACTACTCTAGACTCGTAACACTTACAATCCATGTTTCAGTTGTTAGAAGATTTATTTGAGTCCATTATGTTTGACCTGTATGCTACAAAAATGAAAATAAAAAACTGCATAGCACATTCAGGTGGCAGATGTCCAAAACGTTCTTTTTTAGCTTTACATTTCAGCAAATAACCCTTGTCAGATCATTTTTCTTTCTTTGACCTGCATGCTAATCACAAATGCCAATCATTGACTAGCATTTTTACAAAACTGGCTGCTATGAAGCCACATTTGCGCCACAGCTGACAGTACAGATGAGGAGTTTCAGATATTTGAGCAGTTTAATTTGGAGTTTACGTTTGTTTACATAAGTGTTTACGCCGCAGGTGGCGCATAGGTCACGTCTGGCTTGAACGGATTGGAGAAGCGTTCCCATTTTGGTGTCATACATCTGCTTTCTCCTGTCCAAGTCAGTTCAAAATAGTAAGGCAGTAATGGTGAAAGGAGAATACATGAAACTTGACCTTAGACACTGGTAAGAGGGGAGGGAGAGGCTGAGGTGGCTGCTGTTCTGCTGCTGATAGAGGAAGGAGTGCACTTAGAGGTCGTTGGTGACAGACTGAAGCCGGGTGTCCCTTGCACAATGCTGATCGTCTGCAGTGAAAGATTTCTGATCATGAGACGTGGACAACGATTAAACTTAAGCTGTCCTCTCACACACTAAAGTCTATCTATGTCAAACATGTAACCAGCAATAAACTCAAAGTGAAGCAGAGGAGCTCAGCCTTCTGTCATCCCATGTCTCTTTCATTTATTAACTTTTTAAAATGTAAAAACACCACTAGCATGTAGCATTTCCACAGCTAACCAGTACTCCGATGATTTTACCACGTAGCTCAATTTTCGCTCAGACAAACTTTTTTTTTTGGGGGGGGCCACAACTGATCGCGTAAACCATCGCACATTGTGAACACGTGCTGTCTTACAATTTAAATTCCCCAAAAGTGGCCCATCTATAACCAGGCTCGAAGCAGATAGCGATTGGGTCGGAACTTCCCTTTTGAATGTGATTAAGCCTTATTAAAACTGATGAGAATCTGGGTCAATTTAAAGCCTACTCTCCAAGCGTTAATGCGTAACCTCCAAAACAGTTCATTTTGAGTGTATTAAAATGCATCAGCTGTCTTCGCCTTTATCCCACCAGACTCAAACCATTCCAGCCACTGCATACATCAACCACATTTAATCTAGCTCCTCTTCAAATGTCAACCACACGAAGGACCTCATCTGTCTCGCCGATCGATCACGCTCTATACCCCCACCATACCACCGCTAATGTCCCGTCCAAGGCCCCCCGCCCTTCATTTGCACCCCGCCGACTGTAGGCATTAAGTCTGGCCCGGGATGACTTCACTGAGTAGTAGAGCACGTTATTACCGAGACATGAGAAATGAGAGTTCAGAAAGTGGAGAGCGAGAGAGAAGTCGCTGGCGGTGTCCTCAGGGGTTCCGACGCAAATGCCAGCCTGCAGGAGCTGATGCGCTGATATGATGGCCCGGATAGCCTTGTGCGGGGATGATGATGAGGCAAGATCTGTGGCTGCCAGGAAAGGTGAAAATGGCGGTATTTATTTGAAAGATCCATATTTGTCTAATCTGCGCGCAGCTATAGGCCACCAGACAGGTATTTGGAAGCCGAGCCAAGGACTATCTCTGCCTCTCGCTGCACTGACTGGCAGACGACCAGAAGACGTCCGGGTGGGGGAGCGCAGTGACAGAAAGGGTGAGACGTGCAAGGCTAAGTAGTGGAGGAGAGGGGAAATTAGTTAGATTAGATCAGGGGTCTCCAGCCATATTGCCCCCCCGAGAGCTACTTTACAAAATCAAATGGTTGAGTCGCTCCTGTTAGCTTTGCGAGGAATAAAGTCGGTGTAACGGCGACAGCAAACGGCTCATTTATACTCCGTTCGAGAGGCGAAGAGGCTCCTGTCCGTCTTCCGCGATGTTTTGTCCATCATTTAGTCTGTTTCTGACTGGAGCAAGCTGCAAAACAAATCTTTCTCACTTCGTTTTCTTGGCTATTTTTAAACATTTTGTTGTAAAAACTGCCGCAGGAGCCTCCATGTGTGTTATTTTAGTTGCAGTTTCCGTTTTAGTCCATTTCCGAACTGACTTTGAGCATCCACTAGTGCTTATGTACCAGAACACTGTCTTGATTAGAAACGGTTGGAAGCATAAATAAAACTACAGTAACCGCGCTTCACACAGAGCTGTTTACATAGGAAAATGGAGCTTAAATGAGCCTTTAGTTTAGAGTCAGTGAAAATATTATCATTATTTATTAGTGGAAAAAGTTACAATGATTTTCACTGATAATAGAAATACAATTATACTCACCATCATAGAATTCCTAAATCTTTGGGGAGATAATTGGTAGGGGTTTGAGAGCAAAGCTGTCCCAAAGAACTACGAAGTATTTTCCTCAAATGCATAGTGACAATAGCATAATAAAAACACTGCGGAAAAATGATCAAGCTACATCTTTTCCTATTGTATCTGCTACTTCTTCTTCGTCCGTGAAACTACAACTTCATCTATATTGCTACTTCAAGGCCTCATTTCACAAACCTCGCCTCCTCATAACCTCCACTCCTTGGTTCCTCCGCTTAAGGGAGTTCTAAAAGTAATAGCACCTCTCCTTGTTCTGTGGCGTTTTTGCCGTTTTTACAATGCCTCATTATTACAGCTTTTACAATCACTAACTCCCAAAGTTGCAGAATGTCACTGATTTTTAATACCTCTATGGATCTGGAGCAAGAGTACAATCTACAAACTGTATCGCTTCAACTGACATGACTTCAAATTACATTATACTAACTGTTTTATTGATAACACTGCATTTGATCTATTTTCAAAACGTAAACAGTATTTTGTCCAATAACACAATAAACTTTTCAAATAAACAATATAAAACCTGATTCTACAAATGTTTTAAGTCGAAATGATTCCCCGCATAAACCCATGGATAGTTGTAGATGTAAATGTACGTAAGACTGTAAAGGTCAAAGGTTGGTATGTACAGTATTTGTGAGTATATTTTATGGGTCTTGTAGTCTTCTGTTGCTATTGTAGGACCAGATTGTCCCTAAACCCTGTGCTTCTGTACACCGCGATCCTGGGCCCGGTCTTAGTGATGGATGTCTCTGCTCTCAGGTCTCGCTGGGCTCAGTTCCAGTTCGACTGCCAGCCCTCGGACCTCAGCTCCAGCGGCTGCAAACAGGAGAACTTTGGAGCCTGTCTTCTGGCATACACCGGACTCATAGGTAAGCTGTCCGTCATCTTTATGTCGGCGGAGTTAAAAGACAATTGGGTTATCGAGGTAAAGTCGGGAAAACAGGAGAAGTGAATATACGGGAAGAGGTTAGAGCTGCCAGGAGACAAGCGGCCTAGAGGAAGACCAAAGAGGAGATTTATGGGTGTGTGAATGAGGACATAAAGTTGGTTAGAGTGAAAGAGAAAAGGGCATTTTGAGGGCAACAGCTGCACTTTAAATAAAATGAAATAAAAAGCAAAAAGTGCTGAATGAATTTTTACTGCATCTATCTGAAGTAAATCCTCATTTTACATTTTGTTCATTGTAAATTGATCTAAAATGTCTTAACAATAAAAACAGGTTAACTGACTTCTTGTTCAAAACTGAAGAACTGATAAGCCCCGCCTCTTAATAGTGAAATTTTACACTACACACTACACTTATTTTTCTAATAATCACATCTAAGTACAGGAATGTGAGCCGGGAAATGGGGTAGTTGGAAGCAGAAATTTTTGGAGTACTCGGGCACAGTTGCAGGACAATAAAGAAAGATTAACTCAAACACACATAAATCAAAATCAAGCACGCATGAATCAAAATCAAAATACCGTATTTTCCGCACTATAAGGCGCACCGGATTATAAGGCGCACCTTCAATGAATGGCCTATTTGAAAACTTTGTTCATATATAAGGCGCACCGCATTATAAGGCGCATAGAATAGAAGCTACAGTAGTGGCTGTGGTTGCGTAGTTGCGGCTCAGTATTGATCCATATATAAGGCGCACCGGATTATAAGGCGCACTGTCAGTTTTTTGAGAAAATTGAAAGCTTTTAGGTGCGCCTTATAGTGCGGAAAATACTGTACAACTTTGAGTAAACAAATGATGAGGAAACACTGTTGTACGACAGTTGAAAGTGTATTAAAGTTGATAGAGTTGGTAAAGTTGGTAGAAATACCCTTTTTTTTACCTACATGGCTTTACTCAGCTCAGTAACTTTTCTGGTAGAGGTTTGTCACCTGTTTGTCATATGGAGAGGTTATTGTTTTCTTTGGAATGTTCCACAGTATGGCATTACACTCATCTATAGCATCAGCATTATATATTTTTATTGCCAAAAAATACCATAAAACAGATGCATTCTTACAGTGAGCAGGCTCGCCTCTCCACAGAGCTTCCACAGCGTTTAAAACCAGCACTCTAGGCAAAGCAATTATATCACCATGGAGACAAGCAGGTGGCACCAGAAAAGTATACATAATGCACCTTTAATACTACATATATGAAAATTCTTAGTGAACATTTCATACTGTTTGGATCACCACATGTTTGGATTTATTTTTTTATTTTTTTACTTTATTATGAAGTTGACACACAAAATAACTATATCATCAGAGATCATTTGAAGTTAATTTGCCCCCTGGTTCAACACTTGTCCACAAATTACCCCACTATATGGTTTAAGAGAGAAGGAGTGAGGGGAATGAAAGAGGGTGAGTGAGGTCCGTTCTAATCAATAAAGTCTGATGAATGTGTCTGAGGCTGTAGTTGGCATCATAAGGAGCACAATTACAGCTATTGACCGCTGTTTGGACTGAATTATCCCCCATAAATATAGGTCTATGGCATAATGCAGGCTTTTTTAGCTCAAATGTAGGATGTTGAGGCGATCACTAAAGATCACAAGTCTCACAAGATGGTTTTAAAATCACTTCAAAAAGGGAGCCATCATGGAAGATGTTCTACCAAAAACTGACACAGACACTGTAACATTTGGTTTCACTTCTATTCCTACTTCTACTATAACAGCTACAACAACAACTACTACTGCCCTTCAAACCAAAGCAAACTTGAAGTACATCGATAGTACTTTTACCATATTGATAGCCATTATTATCCATGCTAAACCTTGGTAGTCAGTTCAAACATTTTTTTTTTTCAATATGATGAAGAAAAAAGAGCAATCAACCTTCCAGTTTATAAAAGTCTTTCCAACTTTAGTACATTCCCTCGAGTATATGTATCTGTACCCTTGGAGATTGCACCAAAAAGTAGCAGCTTTGTCTGGGACAGATAAAAGAGGACAGAGTTGTGCGACAGTGATTGGCTTTTCTCCTAAACTCACCTCAAAGTGTGAATCCAGGCTTCTGCTGCTGTTGTTTGAAAGTGTGGGACCAAGGAGAAAATCGATGGAGGTAAATCACAACTTTTTCTCGTCCGCACTGCCTCAAAGAGCAGCCATTTTATTTCCCAGCCCCTTTAAAAATACAAGGCTCACAAAGACGTATCACCTTTCTCCCAGAATGACTTCCCCAAACATTTCAGACCAAAAAAGTCCAGAGGCGCCAGGCATAAAGGAGACAGAGGAGAGGACTTTAAAGAGCAGAACTGAGGAGGTCCTCCTCAGGGCACCTGCTGGATCACAGAGCACTTTGGACCAGTGAATGTACAGCTGGAGATGGTAGTTATGTCTGAAAGGGGTCACAGTAGTGTTGTCTATACCAAAATACTAATCAATACTGAAACTAGACATTCAGCAAATTGTATTAGGGAAAAAAAAAATACTTCTGTATTAGAAAATTGGACCTTAGAAGTTTTAGAACAGTCTTGCTCTATATAAAAACTACACCACAAGGCAATACGAAAGAAAATACATTTAATTTGTGTTGAAACTCTGAGTGTTTTTACTATTGTGGTAATGAGATTGGTATCAAGCCTTTTCCTTGTAGTTTCAGTCGGGGTTTAGTCCTTGAAAGCACTATTATCAGTAACACTAAAATGTTTAAATGTTGTGTCAAAGTTTTGGAGATTTTATGACCCCAAGATTCAAAAATGGACCCTTTGCATAAACATGAAAAACCAATATGACTTTTGCCAGATTAAATGCAAGGATTGAAGATGAAAAAAGTACAATTGTGTAAGTCAATCTCTGCTTTCTATTACTACCAACATGCAAAGGATACAGTCGGTAATTGTTGGTTTATTCAACAAATCAACAACCAGAATAACAACATTATTGTTATATTGGTTTGCAGTTTTGTCTGGGTTTTTTTTTTTTTGTCAGTCTTGTATTTTCATTTGGCTGAGATCTTGAAGGTGCACAATATGAGATCGGGATACAATGAGCCCAGAAAGTATATATCAGACTAAATCAAATCATATCAAAACTTCAGTAGGGATGAGACACAATTCACACGAGACGAGAAGATTTTCTTTTCCTTTCCCTCTTTCTTTGAACACACAAAAATATCACAAGATCATTTCCACATGTCTGCACAATCTTTTGGAAATGTTATCTTGCGAGATCTTGTCCAAACAAAAAAGACAATCATCTCACTTATTGGTGCGTCACACAGTCTTGGCTCGGTGGCTTGTAAACCAGTCACACGTGTTTCTCTTGCGCTGCTTTGCCATCATCTGTTTCATCTGTTTGCAGGAAGCACCATCACTCCAAACTACCTGGACAACTCCACCTCCAACGTGGGCCCGTGGTGCTCCTGCGCTGCCAGCGGCAACCACCGGGAGCAGTGCAATGACTTCCTAGAGTTCTTCCACGATAACGTCTGTCTCAGTGAGTAATGGACACACACACAGACCCCAGAGTGTTCGGTACCTGCTTAAAGTGCGTATGATGGGTTTTTACGATTGTCTAATTTTGACTTTTTTCAGTGTATTAATACCTCTTGTAAATATAAATTATAGTTTTACACCAATCAGGTCACTGTTTGTGGAGAAAAAGTGAAAAATTTGTTGACAGTTTCAGGAAGTAAACAAACTGATGACATCACACTGGGGAGACAAAAGTTATATAATTTACGCAAAATAAACTACTTTTTTGACCCTTTAACTATTAATTCATCAAAATAAAGGTGTTCACATGTGTTTCTCTTTGTCAAACGAACAAAATCTGTGACATTAGATGAGTTTTGGCCGGTGTACAGTGTGGTTGCTATGGTAATTTCCTAGTGTTATGTCACACTTTACAACCAGGAAGTAAAATTTAAAACCAAAAAAATAGCTAAATGGGGTAAAATTTGTAAAGATTTTAGTAGAAATTTGAATATATGTATCTTTTATCTGCATTTTAGTTAAATGTGTATTTCAACCTGTCATAGGCACTTTAAGATTTCTGCCCCGCTGTCATTTTGTGCAGAACGTCTGAATTAGATAACGCTGGTCTTGCTCTTTGGGTTAAGTTTTCGAAGCTGAGAATGGGTAATGTGTTGCAGTGAAGAGATACGCATGAAGTTGGCTTGTTTGTTTGTTTTGGTCCGAATAATACATGAATAGTTTTCTTGTATTATTCATTCATCTGCTTAATTCTATTTCCTGGGAGCATTTGAATGTTTGAGTACGGCTGAGTAAGGCTATACTATTCATAAAGGTTCTCATTTCAGACCAAGTGCAACTTAAGAAAATATTTGGCTTTACGGGTATTACAAGATATAAACCAGCTCAAAAATAAGACTATATTAGGTCTAAACTATATATCCATTGTTTTAGTGATTTAAACAAAATATGATATCTTTCAAATGGGAGAAAGTTTATGGATGTTGCAAAAAAAGGTTAAACATTGGAACAAATGAATAGGTCTTAACAATGTCTAAACTAGATCTTGGAAAACACAATATTTAGGACAAATTCAAATAAACAACAAAAGTTTAATGTAAATTCACTATGGAAATACACCTAATGAAATAATGCCCTGGCTTGAGCTGGGTTTAGATAGATTAGACGTAGACTTAGTTAGTTTTGATTTAGTCCTAGTGAAGTTCAAGTTAAATTTAGGGTTTAGTCTCAGGGAAAAGTCCCAAATTGGATGTGCTGTGTAAGTATGAACGCTCTTGCATGACTTCGGATAGTGGGAAGACTGCAGTGACTTGTGAAGGGTTTCATTATCGACAGACTATTGAAGAGTCGACCTCCTTGTTGGTGGGCAAACGCACTGCTCCCTGCATGCATTTGGTTTGAGGTTTACATCTTACCTTGAACTTGGGCTTGAACTTATTTTTTATCATCAGACGTCAAGACCATCAAAAGCAACAGCTACTTTATGCACAGGACTGTCTTTACATCAGGACCAAGTGTGCAAGTAAACTGCACATTTCTGTACTAAAAATGTAGGTGTATGTATTCCTCCTGTCTGATGGATGCCTTGTTTTCCATCCTGTTTACTATAAGCTCCTTAGAGACAGGGAAAAACAAACCTTTAGAGTGTCCTCATTTCGTGTCTGTGCAAACGGAGTCTGTCCAAACAGTATGTGAGATAATGGGGACGAGCAGGTTTTTAATGGAGACGTGATTTGCGGAGCGCCCATGCATGTCCTGCGCTCTCTCCGGGAGCAGATCAGTCGAAAACAAACACATGGACCCTCTAAACGGAAGGATTTAAGTGGGAAATGTTGGCGTTGCTCCAATAATTGAGAAAATGAAGCCTGTTTGGAATAAGCTATTTTTGTTGTTTATGTAATCCTTGTGTAAAAATAGTATTGTTCAGAAAGGAATGCCAGAAATGGTTTAATTATTAAGCCAGATGCCTGTGAGTGTTCAAAACGGCATTCATCAAATCCCCATGTGTCCCAAGTAGAAGAAATATCAGTTATATATTACCCAAATTAAAATGCTTAATAACACAAAATGTACTCTTTGGAAAATAACAGTGAACCATTGCTTCACCATTGATTATGATGCATTTTACTTCACTTCAGATGAATGTGGGCAGCAAACTACTGATCTTGATCTTGTGTGTTCTCAGGTAGGTTTTGTTTTCTTTTGGTGTTGAATTTTAATATTGTTTTGGATCGAGCCTTTATACTGTGGGGCAAACGTGCTAATCATTCACCCTCCATGCTATATTGCGATTGCGACTAGATTTTAGGCAACAATATATATATTTTTTAAGCATTCTAGTGATCAGGTTTTAGTCAGTTAAGGTGAGGCACTGCAGGTGAATAGGAAAAAATCTTAAATTTAGAGATATTAAATTGAAACTCCTTCTGTAGTTTACTGACATACTGTAAATGTAAGAACAGGTTGTTGTTGTTTTTTTTCAAATAGTTCAAATTCTAAATAAGATGTAATTTTTTAAGACATTTTTAAATCTAATGTCAATTCAAGAAATTTAAACCTGATTCAACATTACATACTGAAAAAAGTAAATTTCTTGAATTGACATATTAGATTTAAAAATTAATATGTTAGATGTAATTTTATTGTAAATAAAATTACATCTTATTTAGCATTTGAGTTAAACAGATCTTATTGAAAATTGGCATAAAAATTCAAAATAAAATGTAGAATAAAACAGAATAAATCAGGCTTGACATTGGATATCAACAAATCCTTCTGTATGATCCGTCAAAATCTCGATTCAAAACAAGACTGTAGTTTGGTGTTTGTAGGTGCAACTTGAAGTTTTGCCTGCTACATGGAGATAGATCGTTTTAATGCCATACTGTGGAGCTTTCAGGCAAAGCAACTAAATCTCAATGGATACACCTTTAGAAGTGTAGTAGTGTAGTATAGAAAATATAATAAAGTTGTACAGACACGCAGCAACTTACCATCCACTCATGAGCCCTTATGTAGTTTTTCTGCGTGGTTTCTCCTGGTACACTGTCAGAGTCCGGGTGGTCTCGGTCTCCGTGCTGTTTCACTTTGCTCCCTGACTTCAGCAGTATTCTGAGAGTGAGGCCGGTGCTGCCGCTGTGCCGGGCTCTGCTGCTGAGGCAGGACTTCGGGAGGCCTTTGATGACTTTGTAATTGAGCATAATTTGGTTTGCTGCCTGCGAACTAATGAGGCGGGCCCAGAGAGAAGTGTCCGACTAAAGCACTGTCCTTTGTGGAGCTGGAGAGGTGAAAGACAGCAGGAGAACTGATCTGTGTCGGGGCTTCTCAAACTGGGGTGGAGGCTGTACGCAAGCTGAAGTGACTGTTTACTTACTTCTGATTTAATGATGTGCTTTCTTTAGTCCTGTTTAGGCACATTTGGTTTTGGTTTACTCTGTCCTTTGTTCTACTAGTTTAGACCATGTTTAATTCCTGGTTTACATCTAGATCTAGATCAAACTTGATCTAGATCAAACTTGATCTAGATCTAGGATGTGACATTCTCACATTTTAGTGCTGTGATTATTGTGGAAAAATCCTAAATCCTTTACGTTCACCAATGAGTCACTAAGAGTGGGTCTGGTCACGCTTCACGTCAAACTCAAACAGAACCTTTCAATCACATGTGTTTGTTTCCATGACACATGTCAAACAGAGGAGCTCATTGGTCATCTATCATTTAGAACAAAATTAAAATGCTCTCATCTCAGATTACCAGCATTTTGTGCGTCGTGCATTGATTCTGAAGAAATCCACAATGTTTTTCATTGTGAAATTACCTTTCTTTTTTCCTCGTAAGCAGCCAAATTTGTTTTTATACAGACAGACCATGCATGTCCCTGATTGGCTAATCTACCTCGTCCATCTGAACTCGCAGACTGATATTCATCCAAAATAAAGAGATATCATTCTGGTGTGACCAGCTTTATGAAATCAAATCAAATGATTAAGTTCAGGTAATGTGACATAAACATCCAGCTTCTAAAACGGCTTCTGCTTATCATTGTTATAGTTCATATGGGGTTTATATTATGACCGATATGATAAATTGTGACCAATATAATCTCAAATCACAATTAGTGATTCACTGATTTATCTTGATGTTCCCTGTTCTGTTTGGTTTGTTCTTTGGTTTGTCCTGGTTAAGTCCTTCTTCTTTTTTGTGTTTTTTAAATTTTATTTTATTAAAAACCTTGATCTCAGTAATAGCTCAATCACTATGCGGAGGAGCAGCCCATGACTCCTCGCTTTCTGAGAGCCAAAGTGTCACGCAGATGAGACAGACTGAGGTGAAGCTCATTTATTTCAGCAATTATTTTCATTTTAGTTTGAAGAAAAATAGTGCGAGTAAGCAGCAAAGTGTCAGAAAGGTTTCACACTAAAGTGCTTTTCAGCCGGACAAATAAAAAGAGTAAGAGTAAGGCCTGGAGGAGGAGAGGCAACACGGACGTCCAAACATTTACAAAGGAACTGTCCCAGCAGGTTAACATCAGGGAGCAGAGTGTGGCTCTGAACCTGGATCCTAAGGCTGTTTTAGGTGCAATGCTGTGACCCAACTGTTGACAACTGTAAGTGTACAGTGCTATTTTCTGGTGAAATGTGTTTTGTAGTCACACGCAACATGCTTTGAGATCAGTAAAAAGTTGTATTTGTTTGCAAACTTTGGGGGGAGCTAGGTAGATAAAACAGCAAGTGTGTATTATCATTTTTACACAGATATTCTTTGTGTTTGTTTGTAAGGTTTAATCTGTTTTTGGAGGGTGGTTGTTCCAGATGGGGATATGTCATATTTATTTCAGGCATATACATTGCATTTAAGCACAACTGCACAGGACTGTCCAGATGTGCTTAAACCTGCACTGGCGGCCTCAAAGTTCAAATCCAGCACTGACAAAAACCTTTGAGTGTGGTATTGTAGTGTTTGTTGTTGTCTATTCTTATTTTTAATTTACCTTATTTAACCAGAAGAACCACCCTGAGATTAACTGTGTCCTTTTCAAGTGCATCCTGGCCTTGATGTGGATGTTTTTCTGTCTTTTGCTGCAGAACAGGAACAGAACTCTGAACAAAACAGTCGAGAGTCTTTATTTCAGAATAAATAAAAAAAAAGCTATGTATTTCTATTAAAATGATTCATGGCGGTTCAGGTTTTGAGATGATTCATTCAATCAAAGGAAATATATTATGCATTTTTTATGTTGTTATTAGCTTTTAAATATGCTCTTGAGTACGACTGAGTAAGCTAAATGCAGCTCCACGTATGTTTTTGATGACGAAACACCTAGAGTTAAAAAAAATAGTTTGAAGCTATACACACGGGGACTAAATAAATACAATAAATCACAATAAAATAACTGTGAAGTCGATATTTTATGAGCCAAATGAAGTCTTCCAGTGTGCACTATAGAATCCTTGTGCATTTCCTGCCTTTGAGGGTTTGAGGTGGACATCTGGACGTCCCTGTTTCCTCCGGGACACTAACCCCGCCCCTCACTCTCTCACACCTGTCCCACCGCTGCTAATGACCCGGGACGCCAGGGCTAACTACTCCACCGCCACAACATGCTGACAGTCTGCGCTCCTCGCTATCGACAGCGCAGCCCCGATACTCGCACGACTCGCTAATTAGCCGCGGAGTTGGCAAGAGGAGGCGGACGAGGGTCACTATCCCGCCGCAGTGGCCTGATTGATAATGCTTTGTACCGGACGGGATCAGGACTAGCAGTACGCATTGATTGGCTGCAGAATTTTGTTTGCAAAGGGAAAGCTCCTCAGAGGATGGATCAATTTGTTATGATCCTTAGAGAAATCACTGTTTGTGTGTCACACCTCAATACACAACTGCGAGCTGAGAAATCCCCATAACGGATAACTACTGGTTCACCGCAAGAGGAAATTACAGCTGTGTTTTGACTTTAATGCAGTGGGAGCGACTACTACACAGAAATGTTATTTTTATAAATGAAGTATAAAACTATAATTTAATCGCCCCTTTTTATTTGACAGTTATATGTGCACCGGCTGCTTGTTTCTGTGAGATGTTATTTCTTTTTTGCCTAGAATAAGCTTATGCAACTCAAGGCGCAGGGGCCAGATCAGGCCGTCCAAACAATTTGATCTGGCTCGCTGCCCATCTTCCAAATATCAAAAACATATTTCTTTCAATATTTGGAAGATGTTGACTGGATTCATTCTACCATAGTTTAGACGTTTTGATTCAGGGTTAGTCCTGGTCCAGACCCAATATGTATCTAGTCCTAGTTCAATCCTGGTTCAATTCTGGATTGGAGTATTGTTGGTAAAGCATTTTGCATTTTATGTTTTCACAAAAATGCAATAAAGCAGTAGTTATTTTATCATCATTAAAACAGATCTAGATAGTGTTATGGATATTTTTTATGACCTCAAATTGTGTTAAAAGTTGTTGCATGTTGTGTACCCATCCCGCCCGCAGGCCATGGCCGTCCAAAAAATCTGGCCAGAATGTTCCATAGTATGGCATTACATTTATCTGCCTGGATCAGAAGAACTGAAGAAGCTACTTGGATGAGTGGTGAAACGTCTTCACTCTTAAAACGTTCAGTTTTCTTTTGCTGTGGAAGGTAACTGGACGACTGAAAGACTCCTATCTCCATGGAGACAAGCGGGGGACAGTACAGTAAAGAGATGTTCTTGCTTTACCTTCAGTGTTTCACAGTCTGCAACTGACTTCTATATTCCCATGGAGACAAGCAGGTGACGCCACAAGGTCAAGTTACATGCAGATCTGTGGAGAGACGAGCCCACTCACAGTGAGAATGCGTAACTGGGAATGTACTTAACATTTACATAAACGTTCTGAGCTGTAGCAGACTTTACGCAACAATATTATCCTGATCCCTGTTAGATCGTGAGCTCTGGCCCAGACTCCGGAACAGGAGGCAGGAATGTTCCTTTTAAGATGGTTTCCAACCGCTTTAAAACAAAAACAAGAAGAAGAAGCGTGTTTGTCAAAGCATTTTTGTATAATAAAAGCACAGCTAATTGAATGAATGCAAGATTGATAGTGTAATGCCAATGGAACATTTCAGGCAAGGCAATACGTCTCCATGGCAACAAGCAGGCGGCAGACACTCCAAAAGTTACCTAAGACACCTTTAATATGTTGAATGTTCCTGGTGATTCCTGCAAATGGTATTTAATAGATTTCAGTTGCATAGCACATTGCGTCATATTTAGCATATTTTAATAGCAGTCATTGTTATGCAAATGTGATTGTCATCAACGTGAGAAACAGCAGAGGGAAAAAGAATAAATACTAATGGGAGAGAGAGTTCTTTATGTCCTGGTACTATATAATATATCGTATCTGACGTCATGCTTTTCCTCTGGGCCGAGCTGTACTAGGTCTCCAGGCAGTCCATTATACGACCAGAGTGTAATAGTATAAACCTGCTCCATGTTCATTAAGAGAGGAGAAAAGAGAGGAAACAGAAGAGAGGGGAGGAGAGGGGGTCAAGGTGATGCTGCTCACCTGAAAATCAATACTATATACATTTTTCTTGTGTTTTTCTTTGTCCATTCAAAATACGTATGTGCTTTTGTAAGTTACAGACACGTCATTTCAAGAGAGCAGCTGCTACATTCCTTCTGTAGCAATAAGAGGAAACACATCCATCCTGAGCTTGTACTGTTTTGGAGGAAAGAATGCCACCTGCTTGTTTCCGTAGAGATAAAATTGCTTGAAATGTTCAATAGTCCGACAACAAACGTATCAAACTTGCATTCATTCTTACATGTGTTTTTATTGCTACAAAAATGCTTTGAAAAACATGAATTCTTACAGTCAGTGGATTCACCTTTGACCCGTAACGTGACCTTGTGGTGTCACTTGCTTGTCTCCATGGTGATGCATAATGCCATTCTGTGAAACATTCCAGGTGCTTGTTGTTTTTATTATTTGAAATATTTTACAAAAGACAATAATCGAGTGGTTTAACTTTTGATATGTTTTTTCATAAGTTTGAATGTTTAAATGATGTGAATTTCTTTCTTTTGTGTATTCAAGATCACAAATTTCAGCAGTGATCAAAGTGTCAGTGACGTCACTGCTCTTTAAAGAGTCAAACTGGTGCCGTCTCTCTTTACTCTCTTTTCAACTGTTCACACAATCTTCAAGTTCTGCTTATCACAACTTCTCAATACATTTACTTCAAGGACTTTGTGGCTGACTTGGTTCAAAAGAGGAAAATGAAAGAGGAGAGAGACAGAAAAAAAACTGCTTTGGACAGACATTTAGCTTTCTGACGACGCCATTGTGTCTTTAAACATCCATTCTGGTGAAAATCGAGCTGAAATGACATAGTGTCCAGAGAAGTAATGGATGTTTATTGATTACAGTCATCAAATATGGTTGAACATTTTTTTGAATCATGTCAATTCATTGCTGCTGTAATGGTAGCCTTCATTATCAGCCATGTTTCTTTCAGACAATTTATGTAAAAATGAGTTAGTTAATGAATTAGTTGACATTTCTTCTGGTGAGCATCTAATGTTACTGGAAAGGAGAGCAGATAAATGGCATAAATATCATGAAATAAAACTTTTGTACAGCTTCTCCATTCATTTGTATCCTTTTGTTGTTTTTTTAATTGTTTTCTGTCCATGCAGCACCCTGAAAACTAACAGTTACATACGGATTCAACTTTATTAATAAACATATTGGAACAGATAAAGCTGAATTGGTGCATTTGTAGTTCAGTTCAACCAGATGAGCACTGGAGTGTGAATGTTTTATATCTATTACGTTTTCCTCTGTTCTTCTTCACGTATAAAACCCTTTCTTAGTTGGACTTTTCTGTTCAAACCAAGGTTAAATAACAAACAAATCAACTCCACACCTTCTATATGGGCTTTACATAGACAAATGTCCATTCAGTTTCATGCGACAACACTTAAAACCTCCAGCGCCGCTTCTTTTAATAACAGGAGAGTCAATCTACCTCTCAATAACACCTTCAATATGATACGAGCTGTATATTTGCCATTATTAAATCATGATATAAGTGTCTGCATGATATTCAGAGGAACAAAAGGGCATGTATGTGGACAGACAGAGTTAGAGGCTGCATATACCACCCCTCGCTCCCTCTCTCTGCGTGCGGCCTTGGGTTTTTGCTGAATGGAAATGAAAATATGAAACGCATCTGCATAATTCACATAATTCTGACCTCACTTTCAAATCAATCACGTCCATGAAATCAGATCGGGAGAGCGGGACTTAGTGGTGGGCTATAAATTATGTTGAATGTGATTGTGAGACGGCGCAGGGCAGAGCAGAGGCTGGAGCGGTGGAGAAATGTCCTTTGTGGGAAACAGGACCCCTGCTGGGACGGGCGGGTCGGCTGGAGGTGAGGGACAAGAGGAACTACTCAATTCACAACAGAATATGAACTGAAACCATTGATATAGGTATAAGGTAACGCATTAGTTGGTGAAGTGTTTAGTATTCGGTTGTGCTGTAGGTGAAAGAAATTCTTGGTCGACTTAAGACATGCTTTTCCCATTTTAGTCGACTAAAAAGAGGGAGTGGCAAAAGATCTTGAAGCTATTAAGTTAAAAGTGAAGAGTTTGTGAGTTTGTCCAAAAACAATTTACACAGAAATGCACCTAGAAACATGTTTTATTGGTGAAAAGGCATGTTTAACGCCAAAATCTTCAGCTAACTCTCTCCATGTCTTGTCCTTTTTGCTGTTGTGCCATAGAAATCCTCATAATCAGAATAAAATAAAGGTAACTTTTGGTCGACTAAATCAGCATCAACTCATTAACTGACTAAATGATCAAAAGACTACACCCCTAGTATTCAGAATACTTTTGTAGCGTAAAAAAGTTTACTCCAAAAAGATTCGTTTTGTGTTTCCGGGTGATCTCAGAGTGTATTTACGGACGTGCAATGGAGCTTTTCTGAATGGAAAGAAAGCCACAGCTTGGTTGATAATGATGGAGGTTTGTTTCTAGGCTCTTTATGTGGAGAGGACGTGGGACGGATGTGTGCGCTTCCAGAGCTTTGCAGGCAAAATAAAACCACATCAATGAGTTGTTTTCCTCAGACACACAACAGAGCAGCCGTCCTCGCATTTGTGTGAAATTATTATTATTATTAGAAACCGTGACTTGGCAGAACTGCATTAGAGCAAAATGGACGCCTCTAAAAACTGAATCCCACATTATACTGTGTAGGGCTGGTTGACTAGTAGATGTATCTGTGCCAAAGTCCATTTAGAACTCTACAAGCTTATCACACGATGACAATACACAGAAAACCACTAGTAAATAGTGTTTTTATCAGTAAAAGGCAGATTAAACTTCTCATATCTCAAGATGACTCATTGAATGTTGTCTCCTTTATGCTGTTGTGAATATAAATCCTTTAAAATTAATCCAGTATAATAAGTCGACTATTTATGTTGACCAGACACCATCGACCGACTGAGTACTGTCATTCATTTTCTGCTTATAAATGTTTGTAAAATAACATAATCATTGAATCTGAACTGAAAACATTAAAGTTACAAACCAAATTTAATTTTCCAGTCTCCTTGTTTGGGAACTTTAATTTAATTTGGCTCTCACCTCACAGAAGTTTAATCTGAAAAGCAGACATGAGCTGATCCTAAATTTCATTACAAAAGGATTTTGTGTTTACATTCACACATTGGAACAGCGATTCCTCCTGTCTCGCCCATAATGGATCATAGTAGATTATACTCTGCATACAGTGGAAGTTTATGGCTTTGTTATTGTCTTGTCTGTTGAAATGCATTTTTTGCCGTCGCCAAGAAGAAAAATAAAAACAAAAAAGGCAATTATCTTGTGGAAAATGTTAATTTCTATTCGAATAAAATGTGGTCAAAGCACTGAACATGATCAAACGGACTATACATTTAATCTAACACTTTTTTCTACTGTAACAAATCCAATGTGACCACACCTTGATTATTTTGTTTAGTTGTTTGTTTGTTTGTTTTTTATCTGACACGGTCCTTGGCTGTGATTGGTACACATTGGAAGAACTGCAATGTTTTTTTGTTGTTGTTGTGTGCAGAAAACGCCATCCTGGCTTTTGGTAACGGCTCAGATGTGAAGTCCGGCTCCAGTGCGCCCGGGATTGCCAGCCTCGCCCCCGGCAACCAGAACCCACACCTGGTTACGGTCGCCCCCAGAGTCTCCATGGAAACAGAGCAGAGCATCCTAAGAGCACAGATACCTACTCAGGTGAGACCCACGTAGATGCAATTATGGATGTTAATGAAATTCAAAAGATGTTGAGGTTATCTTTACGAATTAAGAAGAGAACACAACATCGGAGGTTATGTTTGATGTTTTGGAGATTAAGTTTGGACGTGTACGGTAGAGGCAGCAGAGAAAGGAAGGTGGAAAAGGATGCTGAAGTTAAAACTGTCTGGCAGGAGGCCTAAAGTCCAATGAAGAAATTTATGACTGTTGTAAAAGAGAAGATAAAGTTATAGTTAACGTCACAGAATATGGGCAGATGAATGGCTTTGAAATACAGATGTACTGATGGTAAGATTAAGAACCAGGATAATGTGTAAGGCAAACGACACATCTTTAAATATGTAAACTGAATTTAAACAAACATCCACAAAGCCTCTCCTGATTACTGACATTATACATTATGCAAACAGTGTTAAGGAGGTCTACTATAGAGCGTCATTTTAAACAGCCGCTCTCACACTTCACACACAATGAGCAGACTCCACGCTCAGCAAATCAATGCGGATGCTGCTGCTGCAACAACTCTATTTCCCCAGTGAAGGACAAGTAAAGGGGTTTGAAACTATCAACAGCAATTATTTTATATATACTACTACTACTACTGACACTACTATTACTACTACTACTACTACTACTACTACTACTACTACTACTACTACTCTCAAGGTGGGTTAGTCCTGGTTTAGTTCTGAGTTAGACCTAGTTTAGTCCTGGTTTACACCTGATTTAGTCTTGGTTTAGACCTGGTTTAGATCTGGTTTAGCCATGAATTAGACCTGGTTTAGACCTTGTTTAGTCCTGGTTTAGACCTGCTTAGTCCTGATTTAGTCCTAGTTTCGACCTGGTTTAGACCTGGTTTATGGTTTAGACCTGATTTAGACCTGATTCTGTCCTGATTTAGGCCTCGTTTAGACTTGGTTTAGTCCTGGTGTGGTCCTGGTTTAGACCTGGTTTAGACCTGGTTTAATCCTGGCTTAATCCTGGCTTAGTCCTGGTTCAATTCTGCTGCAGATGTTGTTAAAGCCCTTCATATTAATTTTTTTTTTTTTTTGCGCATTGGATATGTTTCTGGCCCAGAGGACAAAACCATGTGAAAAATCTGGCCCTTGGTAAAAGTTAAATGACCCTGCCTTCGCTGAACTTGTTTTGAGCATTTTATTTTCACAATGAACACATGCTCTTGGCTCTTTTTTGCACAACATGCCTGTTTCCTAATATATTTATTAATTGTACATATTTTTAAATTGTTTATTCCACTGCTGACAGCAGGGGGCGCTTCTATGCTTTGGAGATGGAGTTGTGGGTTTTAAAGTGTGTTTTAGAGTTAGAATATGTGAAATACTAAATACTAATTCTATGGTGACCAAAAGCCTGTTTAAAAGCCAATTGTGGCCTCAATAATGCAAATGTCAACCATAAAAAAAAAGAAAAGAAAAATATATGTACATGTTTGTTTTAAAGAGTAGACAAAAAATCAATCTCCAACATAAATGACTTTAGTAAAACTAGGCTGTATGTTGGTACCTCATGGCTCCAATAGTGGGTTAAGTGATTTTTCAGACAACAGTCAAAGTTAATTAAAGCAGTAAATTATGTGCGGACAGCTGCCTCCGAGCTTCAGCGTCTGACATACTCTCCTCAACACACTGTCACTTCCACATTACTGTCTGATAAATCACCACAAATTAAATTAATAGAGAAAACTGTGGTGCATTCAAATAGGACCAGGCTGGGCTCAGCGTTTGGTGATGGAGAGATATTTATGATGGGACGAGTGCAGGGGCTGTTTCTGTGAAGAAGGGAGAACCGATATGAAAGATGGAACTTTAGATTGGCGCTGGAGACTTTGCATGATACGAGGACAGGGATTTTAAATTTACATCCTGAAATATCACATTTTCTAACTCTTTCATTATTTCTGTGTGTATTTAGAAATATATTTAACCTCGATAGACCCACTCAGGTTTGGTAACTTATTTTAAACCTTAAAATGTGTTACTTTTTACTTACTCTTACACACCAATTGCGCGTTAATAAAAATGACCGAAGTGCATTGCCCATGGATACAATAGCAGTATAACTTTTGTGCAGAGGGGATTGAACCAGCAACCTGAGCGATTGCGGTCCTAAAGTAACTCTAATTCCCTTGTCAAGGAGTGGTCCATGGTAGGAAAGGTTTAAAAGGTAGACGTCAGTTTTTTATGGAGATATTTGAACACATCCGGACGTTACTTTCAATCTGAAGGTACTGGTATGAGGAGCTAGAATTTGTATACAACTTACATAACAAAATAAAGGAAAAGGTTGTGGGTATAACTCCCCCTTTAGGACAGGAATAATCCAGTTTTCCTCCTCTCAATGCAGTATAAAATTTCCCTGACCAGTTCCAGTGAAAATTATAATAGTAAATCTTCTGAATATTACTTTTTTTATTTGCGTGTGCTGGGTGTAAACTCATGAAAAATTAAAATATAAATAAAAAAATTATTATTATTTTTCTTTTTTTCTTTTCTTGTTTTGTCTTTTTATTTATTTCTTCTGTCTTTATGTAAATTGTGTAGAATTTATTTTTCTGTATGGTTGGTTATGTGAGTAAAATTGAACAGAAAACTCAAAAAATCAAGACCAAAAAAATATATATATTACAAATGGCATTACCTTTCAAACCTTTACTCCTCAAACTACCAAACTACCAAAAGCTGCTTCAGAAAATGATGGATGTATTGTCGCTTTTTGTCGCAGGCAAACGAAAACGACAGATTGTGGGGTGACGAGGAGGACTCCACCCTGCCCTCTCCGGGACTGTCCGAACACGGAGGAGCGGCGCCTCTTCACATGGTCCCGGCGCTGGCCTGGCTCCTCCCCCTGCTACTGCTGCTACTGTCCCACCAATAAGAGGCCCAGACCCGCCGCCTCCCCCCTGACCTGAACTCTAAACCGGGGGGGGGGACGGCAAAGACACTCAACCAAACAGGAGCCATTTGTATGAACCAACTGTGTCGCACCATCCTCATCCGCACATCACTTTATCACATCCACAAACGGGACGCCGCTGAAGGGGTCCCGGCCAGTGACGGCGCACATCAACAAAAACAAAGGAACTAACCAGGAAGTAGAACCCGACCCGCCCATCTCTCGCTTCATAGGCTACTCAAACTTTTACAAAATATCTACGAACCGGTGGATTTGTAATGTGTACAGATAAGACACTGAAGAGACAGTGCCGGAGACTCTATCGACAACAACGACAACAACAAAAAAACGAAAAGCAACAAAAAAAATATTATTTTTTGTCCGCGAACATTCCTTGGTGTCAAATAAAAATTGTACAATGAGGACTTGAACTGTGCTGAAGTCTCCCACGCGATTTGAAAAGTGTTTTTGTCCACATGCGGCTTACAACTCCTTTTGTTTCGACGCTATTTTTTTCCTTACGTTCTTTCTTATAAAATTATAAATGCACAATTTAGATGGAAGCACAGTCACATTAATTTGAGTGTATGTTGTAAGTTGTTTTGGTTTGCAATGAAGAGTTCCTTTTAAAAACCTATATATATATATGAATAAATGTTTAATTCAAAATGATGATTAAATATTGCTTTTATTTTGAAAAACTAGGACCTAATTTCCTGAAGTCACTGATATTGGATACCTCACTTTGCATAGGGACTCTTCATGTTTTCTTTGTTGAGCTTTAAGTGTGAACGAGTGAACAGTTTGTTAAGAAATGTACAAAAAACCTACGTGATGTTGGTGGCGATATAAAGATGAGTTTATATTTTTAACTATATGTGGACTTTGACTCAGTGGATACAGATAATCTATGGAATGAAGTTTAAATATGGCCAATCACACTTTGCCATTATAAGGAGAAAGAGAAGATATTACTGAATGGACAGAGACAAGCGGCCAAACGAGAAGGATACTTCATGTTGGGTGGAAAGGCGAAGGATTATCAAAATGTACTGTAAAATGCAGCTCTGTTTTGTGGACCACAGGAATTATATATAAAGTGTTGGTTTAAGCTCCTATTGAGGAATGTGTCATCTTCAATACTGCCAGTGAATTCAGTTGTCTAAAATAAAATAAAAGAGTTCAGTTTTTGAATTGTGGTTTTATGAAGTACGTATATGTGCATTGGTGAATGTTTTATCTGTTATATTCAGTTATAAGTTCTTGGAAAATGACTTGTTGCATTATATATTGGCCGGTAGACTGATTGCGCTGAAACATAATAGAGGTTTGCAAAATGATGTTCTTATCCATGGGTTTCAGGATGATTAAAAATTAGGACTGTTGCCATAGCGATACAGCATCTTCGGAGCTACACTTTCTTCGGGGGAAGTAGCAACAGCACATGCGCACTACTGTTTCTAACTTCAGAATAGTTGTTGATTATTTATGATTGTAGTGATGATTAAACTCCAGTAGAAGGGTTTTTATATTATTTAGTTGTTATCATCAATGCAAAATAGACAAAGTGATTATTTTTTGAGGTGAGAGGAGCAGGTTACTGGTAATGCATTGATTTGGAACTTTACTTGTATAATCAAACTTATTAATGAACACTTATTTACTGTTAAATATTTCAATCAAACAACAAAACATAGATTTATCGAGTCCTTTACATCGCTCAAGGTGATCCAAGTGCTGTCCAATAAAATACAAAAATCAACAAAAATGAACAATGAATCAACACATTCAACAATGAATACAAAAAAAATACAAAAAAGAGCGATAGAGATTATATCTTTTGGGCGTATTTAAAAAGATCAAATTCAGTCATGTGCGCATATCATGGGGCAGCTTGTTTTTTTATTTAGATTTTTTTAAGTAGGTTAAACCATGTATAAAACTGATAGATCCCATCCAAAACAATATACCATACGTTTTTGAATTGGGCCTTTATCAGGAAACTGAAACTCATCAAAGTGTTACCTTTTCAATGTCTCAGAGCAAAAAAAAAAAAAAACTCCATGGTAAACATAATGCAATATTAAACAGGTTTATGTCTCTTAAGATTTGTGTCTCTTAGCAGGACATATGTTTTTTCACGGGTATTTAGAATGAAACTATAACAAACATAGATCGGTATTTATAGTTTCTTCCCTAAAAACAATAATCGTGATCTAAAACCACAGAATAATAGAAACAGGTTTAAAACTGCAGAACAAAGAGACCCCACCTCTTCATTGAGGCATTTTTTAAATGGTTCTGTGACATATTTAACCCTTACTTTGAAGAATCACAAGAACAGACAGTGGGTGAAGATAGGGGGTATGTTAAGACGGACATTTTCAGAGCACTGCAAAGGTAATTTTTTCCTTTATCCCGTCCCCTTTCGAGCTGTAAACCTGCACATAAAACTGATGTCCCATAATAAAAAAAGCGAATTTTAAAATAAAACACAATCATTCACAGTTTTACTTACTATTCCCTAATCAAACATTGTATTTTTGGCGCTACAGTATCTAAGTAGTGTCAGAAAATGAATGAAACATATTTCAAAACAGTGTTAAAGTTGTAAATGCACTTTAACAAAAAGGTTCCTGGTCTGACTGGAAAGTACCTGCCCCTGAGCAGGAGTTAAAACCCTCCAACTTTGTGTGAACATGCATCAAATGGGGACTGGAACTAAAAAATGGCTTGAGGAACTGGTAAAGGTTCCTCCAGTGGAAAAACACCTAGAGGAACACTCAAACATGCACGAATAACACGGATACACCTCCTTCTATGTTAATGATGATGGATCACTGTTGTATCAAGGTTAAAAGCTCATAAAATATGTCCTCAATACATCCCCTTTAACACTACCTGCGCCATTCAAACAAATACCAGAAATAGTACAGCCCCGAGTCCTGCTGTTCTTGTGTTGGTTCCAGTCAAGACAAATCAAAAACTTTGCTTCAGGCAGGGCATTTTGGGTAACACAAAATGCAAGATTAAGAGAGCATTCAAGGTTGCCTGCAATGATTTAAAACAGAAATGACTGCAAGACTAATGTTGTATTATTATGTTGTCGAGCGTGTTTTGTTACTTTGTCATGTTCCTCCTCAAACCAGCGTCACACACTCTGGCGTCTCCACTGAAGGTATGACATTAACTGTGTACAATTACTTCCTTCTACCTCATTAAAAAGTGAACTGTCCTCTGGATCTGCCAGCCGTATTCACAGTGATCAGGCCTGAAAATGACACATTCTGTAGAAGCTGAAAAGCCTGCGTTTCTCCTGCCCATGTCATTACAATGGCGTGTGCGTATTCTCCCAGTCGATTTTGTTTTTATTGCTTTCGACTCATTTTCTCTCCAACCTAAACATTTCTTATGGTAGCTCTGATCGTTTGAGGAGGACGAGGAAGACGCTTGTTGTGATGCCGAAAGTAGTCGACAATAACCAGCAGTTATTTCCACAGGATTTGTTCGTTTAATTTAAGGATTCGCCACCTACTTGTTTCCACGAAGATTAAATTGATCGGTGTGTTCTATAGTATGGCATTATGTATCTTACTTACAGTTGTGAAGAGAAAAGACGCAAGGATTCAATCAGCTTTTTGTGACGTTCTGCACTGTCGACCTCATGAAAACATCCACCATCTTTAAATTCATAAAAATAAATGCTTATCTGTAAGAAATCCAAGTGTAGTGCATTCAGAGAAGACATGGTTTCAGCTCAGCCACAGTGAGGGAACACGAGCCATACTTGGTCTCAACTGTCAGGGCTCAGCATCTGCCTCGTCCATCGCAGTCACAACTTCTATTCCTGAAGAAAAACATTCGTATTTCATTAATGATGATGAGCGAGGCTGCCATTCTGTGCCATCGTGGAGAGTAATCTGAGAAATCAATGATGCTCAGTGTTATTCTAATGACAGAAAGTTCAGCATCCTCTCTGGAAATCTTTAAATAAATCTGTCTGTCTTTTATTGAAGAAGACTGACAGTTCTTCCACCTGTGTTAAAAGTACAAACCACCTTGTCTTGTATAAAGAAGCACATTATAGGCTTCTTTCGTGCAAGTATTCTTTACCCCTTAAATATTTGCATAACTGTATGAAGGCACAAATAACAACGTGATAGAAACTACGATGATTCAGCCATCTACATCAAGTTATTCAAGTTAAAACAAGTTTAGCTAACATTTAGATGCAATGATATAGTTGCATGTAATATTCTCCCATATTCTTATAGTAAACTTACTAACTGTAATTAATTTATCTCCCATAATCCACAGCAATTTACAGGTATGTAATGTGTGATAGCAAGTAAAACTGTGACTATATACAGTATTTAAAGATGGAGTACTCTGGAGTATTTTGTTTCCTCTCTGTCTTGTAAAAGCAGGACTTTGGGATAAAATGAAAACACTGCACCCTGTCTGCATCTAACGTTAAAGTATTTTGTCTTTCCCCAACCACGAAGTAAGAGTCCGCTCTGATTGACTGAGCTTTGGTGGTCCTCCCAGTTTCACATCGCCGTCTGAAAAAGCATAATGAAGAGCTCTGCAAGTAGCCGAAAATGTATGCATACAAATATAAACTGCCAAAGGGCTTGTGGGAGCGTAGGAACTGGTTCGATAGATTTAAACACATCCCCCTTTTGCACTTTAAAAATCACGCGCCTCAGCTTTAATATGCGTTTAAACAAGTCCAACTCTGTCTAATTTAGAGTAAATTAAAAAATAAACTTGCTGATAAACCTCACAGGACCTTTTCCATTTTATATTCTGCAGAAGCCATCGATGCAGCGCTCTGTTCCTCCCTGGCTTCAGTCCGTGGACATCGGAGCGGCATATCTGCTCTTCTCCCAATAAAGGGAGCATTCTGCATGACCAGATACCATTAGCACTCTGTTAGGAAATGTACTTTGCCAACTATCTCCTCATATATGAAAAAGGCTGTGTTTTGGTCCCGATAAGGCAGTGTCTGCGTGCACTCCTGCGCTCACAAAGCAGCCGATTGGATTTGTTTGAGTTATCAGTCAGGAGAGGTGACCTGAGAGACACTGTCCTGAATCACAGATGGGACTGAAGGAACACGCCGCAAAAAGAGGTGAATTTAAAATGGGTTTTATTCTGTTGAATGGAGATGAGTGTCTTGATCTTCGGCTTTTGTGGCGATGTTTGGTCGATGAACAATTCTGCGATGGCACTGGGTCAAATTGAGTGGCGTGGGAGATGGTTGGCAAGAAGTCTTCATTTGGATTTGAAGATTTAAGTCACCAACTTTATAACATTTCATCAGAGGTCCTGCATTTTTAACCCATGGGTTTGGCACAAAAGTGTAAAGAACCTATAGGTCTTCTTATTATATACTTTATGTTCGGTGACAAAACAACATAAAGAGACAAAAACCTGCTGGTCTCCATGGAGATGTTATTGCTTTTACTCAAACTTTCTACAGTACAACTTTAAACTTTAAGTAGCATTTACTTCATTATGTTTTTATAGTTCAAGTACATTAAAAAAAAATAAAAAATTAACAAATGAGTTTCTGAGTGGACTGGAGAATGTTTTGGCATCACAATAGGTAAATGTGAGTCTCTGCATTTTTGTTTTTAAATTGAAGTCAATTAAAAACATAACGAGATATAGCTTTTATTCCCTGTCAGTGTCCAAATAAGTTTATTGTTTACTCCACCTCCAGACTGTGAGACAAGTAGTATCTATGTGTATAGCAGACATAAAGTATGATAACATTCAGAACATGGGCCTATAACATTCTTTCTTTTGGGGAAAATCAGAAAACCAGAGTTTAACGTTTGCATCTCAGACTCTGAATGAAAACCACAGAGTGTGAGATAAACACAACTGAGAGCATCAGAATGTTCATAAACAAACCTTGGCATCAACAACAACCCAGAGAAACATGTTTCTTTAAACTTGTATTTAGGCTGAGAGCGATCTGATTCAGCTGAAGGCGAAGAGAAATGCAGACATGAGGTGTACTTTCCAAACACTGGCTCGACAACACATACTCTACGAAGAACAACATATGATCCATTTTAAAGGTGCACATCAAACGTTTCTGGTGGGGTGCTGACCACTTGTTTGTCTCCATGGAGATGTTTTTGTTTATCTGGAATGTTCTACCTGTAATACTATTGTAGGTGCTTTAATGCTCAAAAATACCTTGATAAACATGTGTTCTGTGAGCGGGGTCTTCTTTCCACAGATCTGACATGTAACTTAACCTTGTGGTGCCATTGTGATCGCCATACTGTGGAACATTCCAGCCAAGTTAATCTCTATTGAGACCAGCAGATGGCCTCCTCCAAAAGTTACATAGCGCACCTTTAAAGTCGCTAAAAAAGTATTGTCATGGAAACTGGTGTTTCAAACGTGCTGCTTTATATCAGCCTTTATATCAGTAATTTTCATGGCTCAACAGTTATTTTGCTCACAGAAGATTTATTAAAAAGACTTATGGTCATGTGGAATGAAAGTATAACCTTTCTGTATAGATAGTAACTTTCTATCACTCCATGGAGACAGATGAGCTGCTCCCTCTTCTACATCAGGAGAACATCATCTTTCATGAAGGAGACGAGCGTCCACAGCATCACCACCTGGATGTGCATATGGTCCCAGGACGGCGTGTGGTTTTGGGTCAACAGATATTTGGGACACCTGCCTCCTCCGTCCCACATACAGAGCTGTTCTTTGGGCTCACACGGGCAGGATACACAGGCAGGACCACCAACGACAGGCCATGGTAGTGACCCGCCCAAACTAATGATCGTCTGGTGATGGATGGCCCGCAGTGTCCACGAGGGAGGCCTAATGACTTTTATACAGAGGAGATGTGAAATATAAGCAGTCATTACAGGACAGGCGTTACACTGCAGTGCCACGGTGATAAAGTGGTAGCTTCACTGTTATTTCATGGCAAGAGGGTCTCGTGTTATGATGGATTTGCTGGATGAGCGGTTAAAATTCTGATGAGAATATTTAAGTATTTGTCATAAAACATAATTTCTCCTTTCCTGCAGCGATATAACATTTATGTTATGTTTGTGTTATTTATATAACATTCATGCAAAGAAATTGAAATGTAAAGAAATTGTACCAGATTTCTACACTTTTTACCCACAGTGAGTAAGTCTACATTCAATTATTTTCTTTCGAAAAACATTAGAAACTGTGTTTCTAACTAACTGTGTTAGTGTTCTGTTCATTTAACTCTATATCATAAATCAGATTTTACGTCCAAACATCATTCAATAGTAATATATGAAATACTGTTCACGTCACTAAGTAACTAAGTAAGGTATCATAAGGTATTCAATTGTGAGTGAAATTCATTCTCTGCATTTGCCCCATCATTCAGCCAGTGTCTCTGGGGCGCAGGAGCAGTGGGTGTTCTGACCTGTCTCCAGATCCTGAGTTTGGCTTGGCAGGACTACTGTCGCTGGAGGATTGTTTGGAATTTGCAATTCCATAACATAGGACTCAATGCAATTGGGAAAAAAAATGTTTGATACCGCTTTTTAAATGGAACATATCATGCAACTGTGACTTTTTGAGCATTTAACCATGTTCTAACAATGTTTTGTCATCAAAAACATATCTGGAGTTGAGTTTAGGTTCATTCATGTTATTTTGAGCAATGCTGGTTACAAAATCCTTTCCCCGCCGACAGTCAAAAACACTTCCTGCTGGACTCCCTCTATGATGTTTTTTCTGATTTTTGGTGTCACATCTTCGGCTGTTTTAAATCATTCATTCATTCATTCATTTTCTACCGCTTATTCCTGTTAGGGGTCACGGGTGACTGGAGCCAGTGACTTTGGGCCTCATTCTGAGCATTTCTACCGTCTAAACAGGATCACTGTAACTGCTCACTTATCATTGTTTGCTTATGCTTGTGTAAGTGCTCTGTGGCCAGTAGATGGTGCCTAAACTCACTGAGTGCCAGGGCAAACTGAACCAGACACAGATGTTCATTTTGTTCAACTTTTTTTTTTTTTTTTTTTCTAAAACATGACATGTCAAACTTAAAATACTGGAAAGCATGTTTAAAGGATAATAACAATATAAAATGCATAATATTTTTCCTTTAAAACTTCTGTATTGGACCTTTTTTAATTTATTAGCCTGGTTGTTCCTAACCCCTAATGAAATACTTCTACGCTTTTAGCTTCTATTTTTATACGCCTGTTCTTGTGAGTTTTTTTTCTTTAATATGTCTGTTCTTTTGAGGTTGTACTGGCTCTCTTTCTGCTCATACTGCATCTGTATACACTACTGTTAACTTGTACTCAGTTGTACTTTTAGCTCTGAGCTCTTTGCCTTTGCATTGAGCACTGGTAAGAGGCATTTCAGTTCACAGTTTCGTCTTTCAACTTTTGACCCTGACTAACTTTATTCACTTTATATTGTTGTTAAGTAATCCATAAAGAAAATGGTGCTATTTCTACTCACAAAAATAGCGGTGGGAATATAGTGTTTTTCAATTAAACCATGTACACATTGCACGCAGCTGGAGAAGAGACAGTTTTTGGACTTCAGCAAATACAATATTGATTTAGTGCAGAGTTTTTATGAAAAGCTTTGGCAGAGAAAATAGCCAGTGTGCTGCAGCTCCTGTCTGACACTGTGGGCTGAGTGGGAGGATGGATAGAAGAGGAAGATCTCCCGGGAAACACTCACTAATTGTGGTAATGTGTCTAAGGCTGTCAGCGAGACTAGAGAAGGAAAAAACACAATAAAAACACAAAAGCAAGCGTTAAAAATTACATTCCGCAGAGTAACCTTTGTTCAGCACATTTGAGACACAACTTTCACAAGTAGATCTTGGCCTGGAAGAGACTGGAGTTAAAGTGCCTCTGACAGGTTGGACTACTCATTTGACGAAAATGCAGTTAAGATTTCAATGTTTGCTAGAATACAATAAAATTCAATAACATTCAAATTTTATCCCAATTAAGCAATTTTTTAGGATTTTAATTTCACTTCCTGGTTGTAAATGATAATATCACACTAGGAAATTAAGAAGTACATTGGGCAAAAACTCATCTAATGTCAGAGATTTTTTAAAATTTGACAAATAAAAATACTCGTGAACTCCTTTATTCCGTTGAAATTAATGTTTAAAGGGTCAAAAAGGTAGTTTCTTTTGTGTAAATTATGCATAACCTTTGTATCCCCAGTGTGATGTCATCAATATGTTTACTTCCTGTAATTTTCAACAGATTTTTCCGTTTTTCTCCAGCTACTTGATTGGTGTAAAATTATAATTTATATTTACAACAGGTGCCTATGGTCATGAGCTTTGGGTAATGACCGAAAGGACAAGATCGCGGATACAAGCGGTCAAAATGAGCTTCCTCCGCCGGGTGGCTGGGCGCTCCCTTAGAGATAGAGAGGAGCTCAGTCACACAGGAGGAGCTCAGAGTAGAGCCGCTGCTCCTCCACGTCAAGAGGAGCCAGCTGAGGTGGCTCGGGCATCTGTTCCGGATGCCTCCTGGACGCCTTCCTCAGGAGGTGTTCTGGGCATGTCCCACCGGGAGGCGGCCCTGGGAAGACCCAGGACACGCTGGAGGGACTATGTCTCTCGGCTGGCCTGGGAACGCCTCGGGATCCCCCCGGAGGAGCTGGAGGAAGTGTCTGGGGTGAAGGAAGTTTGGAAGTCCCTGCTTAGACTGCTGCCCCCGCGACCCGGCCCCAGATAAGTGGAAGAAAACGAAGACGAAGATTTACAACAGGTAGTAATACACCAAATAAAGTCAAAATTAGAAAATGTTAAAAACATAAAAAATATGACTGATAAAAATTATTGTTATTGCCTCGTTACTTTATTTTCTCTTTCACCACAACTGCCTCCAAACTTGTGATTGCATATTGGTATAACACAAAAACACTTTTTGTTGAAAGTTTTGTGTTGTCAAAGTTAAATAAATGACAACTTTGATGTAAAAAGTGTCATTTTTAGGATGGCTACAACTTTGCTTGTGGTTTTTCCTTTTTTCTTCTTCTTCTTCTTTTTTCGATTTTTAAATAAAAACAGAATTGATTACCCAAAAAAACAAAAAACAAGTAAAAAGAGAGAGAGAGAGGGAGAGAGAGAGAGAGAAAAGGCAACAAAAAACATCCAAAGTTGTTGTGATTTTTCCAGTTTACGAATGTCAGTTTTAATGTTGGGCCAGTCCTTTGTTGTTGTTACCCATTTATTGTGTCCATGACAGGACTTTAGTGGCCCAAATAGATAGTTCTGAAGTTGAGTGGGATGGCGAAAAACATTCTGTTCTTTGTTCATCTCAGTCCAATACAGTTCAAGAGCATATGATAATGATGGGCCACTTGGAAACCACAATTTCTCCATGAAAAGAGTGTTTCCCTGTGAATAGTAGGCACTTTGACATGGTGTTATTCAATACTGTGACAGAATTCTTTCCAAACATGTGATTTTGTGCATCTGTCGCCATTCTTCGTCAGAACACAATTTCATTCTTTTTCCCAATTATTTTTGATGTACACAGTAGATTTTTTGGCTAAGATCAGTAATACATTTATCTTGTAAATTTCCCTTCAGTAGAGTTGCATTTCCTTCTATAAAAGTGCACTGTGTAACTTTTCTGGTGGCTGGTCAGGTCAGATCTGTGGAGAGGTGAGCCTGATAACAGTAATAATGCTTGTTTTTTTTAAGGTATTGCTGAGCACACAAATTGAATAAAAGCAAGATAAACAAGTTTAAAAAGCCGTCTTCTTTTTATGTTCATTGTGTTTTCATTGTGTCTAGGAACAGCTCATTTTGCACATGTTGTCTAAAGGTAATTAGGACGGCAGCCAGGTTTAAAATGCAGGGTCTGTGTTGAACCGAGCAGAAGAAGCAGCAAAGCATCAGCTCTCAATCGGTGTAAAAAGAAACTTGTGTGGTGACCTCCATCTGTCACCAAAAACTAACTTTGTAATCAAACTTTTTGGGATAAGAAGTGGTGCCGCTCGAGAACCAAATTAACAGCAGGGGTTGGATCGTGAATGGGAAAGTCTAACATGTGGAGGAGATGACAGAACGACGGAGAGAGAGGGGAGAGAGAGAGGCGTCAGACTGAGGAAATGAGCAGAAAAAAAAACAATAATCCAAAAATGATGAAGCTGGAAGTAGAGGAGCAGAGGTGTGAGAGATCTAGGAATTTTTGAATAATGTTTGAGAAAAATGAGCTGACAATTGTTGCTGAATTATATTAATCATCAAAATTCTGTTAAATTATGTAGAGCAGATGGGTTGGAAAACATGTGTGCGGATTTAATGATGCACCAGAAATCACCAGCTTTAATGTAACAAAGAAAGACACAAACGGAATCAAAAAGCCACCGAGAATCACCAATCAACCCAGCACACGCAAGTAAATATATACAAGTAATAAAAACAGTAACATCGCAGATAAAAGGTACCCATTATTATTGGTGATTGGCCCAGGAATTGAACACACAACCCCCTCGAATTGCTTACCTGACTAGCCAACAATTCATTCTCAAATACCTTTCAAAAATGTGAAATCTGGACAGAAGTTTGATTTGCCAAGTCCAGATGGGTGTGATTGACAGGTGGATTAGCCAATCAGGCATGGTTTGTCTGTATCAAAACAAACATGGCTGCTCGTGAGGAAAAAAGAAAGGAGAAAAATATCACTGAGGACCAAAAAACATGAGCAAAGCACTGTTAGAAAAAGCTGTTAGAAGTTTGACTTTGTTGTGAATGATAGATGAGCTCTTCCGCTTCACATGCAGCACTGACATAAACAAACCTGATTGCACAGTTGTGTCTGAGTTTGGCCTGATAAGCAGGAGGAGGAGGTGACTAAAGGTGAGCCAAAATTTTGAAATTTCAATATATTGACCCTAAATTTGGTGATACAGTATCGATATTGTGGGTTGCTCTATCAGTAGTATTTGGTGTAATTTACAGGTTTACATTATTCCATATGAAGTGATCGTAGTTGAGGCTACATATGGACAAATAACTGGTCAGATCTATCAACTGATCTTTTGACAAACAGTTTTCTTTTCCTGTGTACAATTTAAGCCTATGAGAAAAGACAAGAGCGCTGAGAAATAAGGATTTTAACATTTAATAATAGACAAAAATGTCATTCTTTTCTGTACATCCATAATTACAGCTCAAGTTTTACACATGGTTTCATCAGCCTCTAGTGTTGTAATGCTTGTTCATCTTAACATAGAAAATCTGCTATGAACTGGAGTCACATTTTAAAAGCCCAAAGAGGTGCATCTGCCATACACAATTTTGTTTTGAAAACCATTCAACAAATATCATTCACAATACTTTCTCAATATTTACAAAAGAAATGCTAAATTATACACATTATCAAACTACTTCCTCGGTATACATAATGCCGCTATACAAAGAAATAGAAAGAATACCTGGATTTACAATAGCCTCATGTTTAAATTAATTCAAGCTATATTTAAATACATATTAATGCTGCCAGTGTTGGACAAAGAGTATGCATTTCCTATACATTCACTGTGGGAAAAATCATAGGAAAAAGGCCAGTGTAATAGTTTTGAGGCTTGAGATGACGATACAGATATTGACAAACTATATTGAGGAGCCAATTGTTCAGCTGCACAGAAAATACTTCTGAAATAAGTACAGTGTAGTGCATATCGAGAAAACATTTCATATTTGAGTAGATGCGGGAAAAGTTGTGTATAATCCAGCCACAAGGGGGCATGAGCAATCGTACACTGTGTTGTCCCAAGCCTGAAGAGATGCATATACAGAGGCTTGTTACGAAGGAAATGGAATGGAAGTGGGAGCAAATGGAAAGGAAAATGAGGAAATATTGTATCACTGCGTGTCGAGATTGTAATCCAGGCAAAAGCGAGTCTAATCTTACCATTTAGATCACATTGATAGGCAGAATTAATTAAAAAAGGACAAAAAAGGTTTACAATTTCAACAATTTCAGTATTTATGCAAGGAACCCAAGCTAAATATTTGGAACAGTTAAATTGTGCGACTGTATCTTTCTGTAGTTTGTTTGGTTTATCTGACTGTTTTGTGAAGCGTCTTGAAAAGCACTATACATTAACAAAATCATCATCCAGTGACCGCAATAATCCCGTCTTTCCATTGAACTTTAGTACATGTTGCGCACAAAAACCTGCTGCAAATGGGTTTAATCAAAGCCAAAAAAATAATAAATTCTTGCCCCCTCGTGAGCATCGAGTCAGGGTGAAATGTCTTGATTAAAAAGTGCACAAAAACACACATTTTCCCCTGATTTGCCTAATCGCTCTTGATGCTGCGAGGCCTCCCCGCTCTGCTCTGCTCTGCTCTGTCTGAGGATGTGGGTCAGACGCTGTTTGTGCTTATGGAAAGTATTTGAGAGCAAGAGCCCGGCCACAGAGGACGCACTAACCAGCACAAAGTAGAGTTTGATGAGAAAAGTTAGTAAATTAATTATAGGCTGTGTAACCCGTTTGTCTGGTGTGATTAAGCGCTGTCTAAATTCAAAATGGCGTGGGTTAAAACGATGGTGCAAGGCAAAAATTTTACCTCTTCATCAATGATTAAGATTATGATAGAATAGGAGTACATTATTCATTCTTTCTTCAACAGAATCTAAAACCTCTGCTGTTGAAATCTGTTTTTAAAATTCTGTATATTCGTTTTTTGGACGACGATGAAAGCCTTTTTATTCACAGCCATTGTTAAAACATACATTTGGTTTTGAATCTTTAAAGCGTGAGTAAGTTCGAACTGGACCACTACGAATTTGTTCCTGATATTTGACTCTACACAAGCCCGTTTTAATCTTTCTCTAGTCGGGTTCAACTTCTGTCCAAGTTTTGACCTTTCTGCCGACGTGCCCCTGGGCACGAGGTTGGGTTCACAGTGGTCCCAGTCTATTCCGGTTACCGTCACACTTTTCAGGTAAAGGCAACGGTTTGAAGGTGGACAAAAGGTGCACACAAACCGCTGCTGTGTTCAGACGTAACTGTTCAAAAAGAGGAGGTGAACTGGGAGCACTTTGTGGGTCATTTCAGCAGGTCTTACGAAACATTTGGGATTATTGGAAACGTATGTCACACAGAAATCAAAAGTGGTATTCGATTAAGAAGGTGGAAAAGTATGAGGACATTGAATCAAACAATAACTTGTACTTTTTTGTTGTTCTTTTGAGATTTTGAGAGAAAAATTCGTTTCCTTTTTCGAATATGGGAGATTTTTTTTAATTTTTTAGATTTGGGTATTTTTGTTGGTGCTATTTTATATTCTCATATTCAGGGGGAAAAAAACCAAAACAAACTGAGTTTAGAATGAGTCAACAATGTAGAAATTTGTAGTCAACAACTTGGCTGCTGTCAACTTGAGGATATGAAAACGGAATGAAGTTTGGACAAGTTTGGGAATCGTTTCAGACGCACTAACTTTTCTAGAGGAAGGTCTGCCACCCGCTCGTCTCTGTGGAGAAGTTATCGCTTGACTTGAAATATTCCACAGTATGACAGTAAACTGATGATTCATTTGCATTGTTTAGAGCTCAAATTGCCTCAGATTGGACCCTTAAATTGGCATGCTGTTCCCAAGGACAGACATAAATTTAATGCCATATTGTGAAACATTCCAGTCGAAGCAATCCACCTTCAACATTCCAGAAGTTGCCCCAGGTGTCCCCTCCTTCTGCTTGTATTTGTTTAAGCTGCAGATCTTGAGAGAAAATGAGTTCTACCCAGAGAAAAAGTCCAGTGTTGACTTCTTTCATATGAACATTTTACACAAATCAATCTACTTTTTATTGCATTTTAGCGGCAAGACTTTTCCCGTTTAAGTGAACGGAATTCCCACTTAACCGGAATTTCCAACACAACAGAAATGCATAGTGGGGTAGAATAAGGTGAATAAAAGTTCCATAGTGCTCCTTCCAGTTACAATATGCCATTAAAATAGTCAATATTACCGCAGTTTAAAACCAACGCTTAATTTGTTGAATAAAAGTCTGCCCAAGTCTTGTTTCACACTTTGTTCATCTTGCATAAAATAATAAAGTTTTTAGAAAGTTCTGTACGGTTGTGAATTTAATTAGTCATTTACATATAGCAAAGTCCCTGTCCACACATTGCGCGCCAAGGTCCAGATGTGTTGTGGACTGCATCAAAGCCTGTAAAAAAACGGAGGAAGCTGCTGAGGAGGAGGGATTTTATCTACTCTGAGAAGCTTTCTTAAACACTTCAGCCTCTGTCAGCACTTTCCCACACGGCTGATTTTAGGATTGGACTCCACACAACTGCTCCTGGGTCAACACTACACCATGAGACGGCAGAGCACTGTAGTGACAGTCTAGATCCAAGAGAAAGGGAAAGACGGAAATACACACCGCTACACAAGCTCGGATAAATGTTTAAATAGCTGTCCAGTAGAGAATTCGATTTAAAACTATGAGGAAAAAAAAGTATACACATAAGATTTATGTCTATGGCAACCCAATAAGAGAGAAGAAAAGTCCTTGATTAGGCCAGTTTTTCTGCCAGTCCTAAAGTAAAACGGTAAAACTAAAATAAACGTAGATTTGGTGTAAAATTACAAAACATGTCATTAATAAAAAACATTTTGAAAACTGGCTAATATGGTCAGCTAGTGAGTCCCAAGCGTTCATAAATGCAAATTGGGCTGGACAGATTATAACAAACTGATATTCTGCACAGTGAATATTCCGATTGGCTTTAAGTGTTGCTCCATTGCCCTGGCTTGTACAGTGGAGCTGTTTGCACCTCCAGCTCTCTATAATTACTGTATGCCAAGTTTGTTCATGCTTTTTCGCTCTGACCTTTTCTCATTTCTAAAAGTGTGGCCTTTCCCGGAGCCGAGCTAAACACACGAGAGCCCTCAGCCTAAATGCGCCTCTTTAAGGCCAAACGCTGGTTCAAAACGCCTGATTACTGCACCTCTTGTGGGAGGCGACTTAATAACACAGGGGGATTTTCCTTTGTTACATTTTCAGGCCAGTGTTGTTTGTGGAAGTCAAGAGCTTTTCCTGTAAAAATCTTGAAAAAAAGAGACATAGGAACTTAAAATTGTACAGTAATTTCCGAGGAAATTGAAAATCACATACAGTAGTTGCAAACACAATCTTTATAAACATACGGAGCACCATTTTGAAGTGAAAAATTAAGATTTTGAAGAAAAAACAAAGTATGATTGATCATTTTGAAAGTAGAGTTGAATGGAGAGAATAAATTGACAAGAAATTTGAAAAATGAAATATATATATGTTATGTGGATTAGTTACCTTTTTTATTTTAATTGTGAGGATTCTGACTTTATTATATCATGTTTACGTTACTAAAAATAATCTCAATCAAAATAAACGCAAAAAAATGTACCTCCTTGACATTTCACTCTTTGTTTTAAACCTGCATGCATCATTTCTCTTGCCTGTATGTTCTTGAACTCCCCCTAGTGGCTGGATCATGACAACTATTCATCCATGAGAATTGCAGTAGTCAAACTATGAACCTCTCGAGACGTATCCACATCTGCGATTAGAGGATAGATACGGCACAGCCTCTTTAACAATGACATTTTCCTATGTTAAATCTGTATACAATCTATAAAGCAGAGCAGCAACCACCTTTGAAGTCGCAATATCGAACCGAAACGCCACTTTCACCGCGGCTAATTGGGTAGCTGTCCCCCGCTTATAGCGACACTGAGCGATCCCCGGTGGAGAGGCGAGGGGGTGACCAGGGCGAGTGCTCGGGCCGCGGAGCTGCAATTAGACGCTATAGATTAGTTAGGCAACGATCGCGGAGAAGGTCCAATCCAACGGGGCGACTCGAACGTGTCTTTGAGTGATCACTGGAGTCAATTGGCTGTTCTATAGACACTTGGTAACATGAGGAGGGGCGGACACTCTGCCAAAGGGACGATCATTACACAGCAGGGATTTCCCACAACGATCCTGTGCAATTAGTGTTGAGCTATGCATATGGTAATAGAATTGAATGGCTATCAAAAAGAAGTTAATGGCATAGTAGCAAATGTGGTCTTTCCTTGTGAAAATGCGACGCTCAGATTTGCATTTTTTTGTGTTTTGTTAAAGTCAAGTAATATATGAATGTGTGCATATGTTGGGAAGACAAAAGTGTATCCATTTTGGGTCTACCAATGATGCAACAACTACTTTTCCAGCTGCACGTTCTAATATTTGAACAGAAATAAATATTCAAATGTTCAATCTTCAAAAAATCTTGGTTTTGTCCTTGTTTAACTCTGCTTTAGACCTGGTTTGATTTTGGGATAGTCCTGGTTCAGACGTGGTTGGTATCTAGTTATCTATTTTGGAGAGCAATGTTGGTAAAGCATTTTGTATTTTATTTTTTTTCCACAAAAATGTAATGCAGCTGTTGTTATTTTATAATTATTGAAACATATCTAGTGTTGGGGATATTTTCTGTAACCCCAAATTTAGTCAAAAACCTGGCCCTAAGGAATGCTGAATAGCCCTGCATTAAGTTAAATATTTCAGTAATTTCAAGAGACAAATTTGTATAGCGTTAGTACACTTGAATTAAATGCTGTTAGCCGCTTTAATCACATTCAAACTAAGCCTGACAATGAATGTGTGGATGCTGGTTCCAATCCAGCATAAATTAACTAGATGTGTCAGACTGGGAAGCAAATGAAATCTATGCTACGTCAATATGTTAATTGCAAGTTAGGAATGGAGGCTGGAATTTGTGAGATAAAAAAAAAAATGAGGAAAAAACATTGTTTGTGGATTTCACTGTTGAGTTTAACTGAACTTTTAATAATATTCTACCAAAATGAATACTTTAGTTCAGTAATTTGATTTTGATTAGTTCGATTTCAATCACCAATTCCGCATTTCTCTAGCGTCTTGTAGCTCCTTCGTCCCCGGTGGAGCACTAATTGTCTGGAGAGAATTCAACCGCGGGCCGGGCTCCAGCGCAGACAGTGTGAGCCGTTTGGAGACTCTAGTTTGGCCCAAAATGCAGCTGAAGCAGTCAAGAAGCAGATGGGGAGAGAGAGGAAGGGGGGACAAGTACAGAGAGGCCTATTAGAAATGTCAGTGTGTTCAGCCGGGGCACGGTCTCCTACAGTGAACCTCATTAAAGGAAGACTGTTAGCGTGCGCTGTTAGCCTGTTAGCCCGCCCCGAGACCGAACTGTACAGCAGTGACACCGGCCTCGCGGCTCACGGCCAACAAAAGGCGACAAATGGGACAGAGTCAGCCACGGCAAGCAAAGGAGCTCAACAGAGAAGGAACACCTGTGGTTTAAGAACTTCATTTGACATTAGTTTTCTCCATTGACACTTAAAAAAAAACAACTTTTAGATTTCAAAAGCAAAACAAATGTTGATCCAAAGTCGGAAACGATATTATTTTTGACATTGTGAAAAACTGTTGATGAAAAATGGCACTAATCCTATTGTATATACTGCAGATTAAGTTAAATTAGATTTTTGTGTGTTGAGTGTCATTGAACAAAATAAATGAGAAATTTACTTAACATCTACTGTATTGAACTCTGTGTGTGCAGCTTCACATAATCACTTACACCTGCCTTCAAAAATAAAATAATTAAAAAAACAATAATTTAAGTAAAATAAAACAAAATCGCAAAGTCCTTTTTAAAAACTATGAAACGAGGATCTTTTTCTAGCAGCAGCGTGAACGCCGCAGCTCCACGAGGCGCGCGCCAGACAAATGTAAAATGTCAGTGTTTTTCTTTTTAAGGAGGATGGACGCCTCCCTTCTGCCCCACGCTGCCCCCTGGTGTCCAGTTTAAAGAGAGCACGGGTTTCCCTCGAACACACCTCCGCCCCTTTCTGCATTTTAGTCCCGAGAAAAGTTCCACTCCAGTGTCCCAGCATGCACTGCACCGCGGGGTTGAGGTGTTGTGGTGGAGGCGGCGTACGGGGCGTGGTGATTGGTTGGTTTGGGGGGTGTTTCCATGGCGACGGGGCGTGGTCAGATGCAGGTGGCGGGCTGGGCGGTGGGCTGCTGCTTGCGGTTCCTAAGACCTCCAGACTTCTCCTTGTAGCCCACGCACATCTGCTGAGAGACGTCCACCAGCGCGCTCGCCACCGCCAGACCTGGCAACAACGAGACAATCGATATTATCTACATGAAACACTTTTATAGATGATTTATAGACGCTCTCATAACCAACCCAGATATGAGGGGAGAGAGAGAGAGACAGAGCGAGAAAGAGATACAGAGAGAGAAGAGAGAAAGAAAAAAGAAGAGACAAAGAGAGAGAAAAATAAAGATGAGAGAGAAAGACGAGTTATACATAGACAGAAGGACAAACAGAAGGACAGGAGAGAGAAGAGAAAGAGATGAGAGAGCGAGAAGAGACAGAGGTAAGAGGAGGACAGAGAAAGAGGAGAAGAGAGAAAGAGAGAGAGGAGAAGGAGAGGGAGAAAAAAGAGGAAAAAAGAGACGAGAGAGAAAGACGAGTTATAGATAGACAGAGGGAAGAGAGAAGGAGGGGAGAGAAGAGAAAGAAGATGGAAAGAGATGAGAGAGAAAAAGAGAAGAAAGAGCAAGAAGAGACAGAGGTAAGAGGAGGACAGAGAAAGAGAGAAGTGTAGAGAAAAGAGAAAGAGGAGAAAGAGAGGGAGAAGAGAGAGAACGAGGAGAGAGGTTAAGAAGACTGATCACATGTTAAAAGCTCAGACAGTTTTGTTTGTTTAACATTTAGGCGTTGAAGTTTAAGACTAGCCCATACAGATGCATTTCTGTCATGAGCGACTGTCCTTGTATTCCTTAAGCCATTCCTCTATAAATAACTTGTATGCACACTAAATGTGCCCGGCTTGTAGTAGGTGTTTTGTCAATGCATAGTTTAAAAAATTGAGTATCATCAAGTAGTAATAAAAAGGATCATGTCTGAAAGTTCTTTTGGTACATCATTCCAAAATGTGTTAATGTGTTGCGCTCTGCCATACTGTACATGAAACACTTTTTACATCAGGTGACTCATCGTTCCCCACTGTTACATATAATAATATATAACTGTTATATATAATAATATATAATAAGAAAAAGAATAATGAATGGTGTGTGCTCACAGTTACACATAGAGCGCTTTCTTTCTTTGGGATCTCAGGCTCCATCAAGGCACCAGTGCCCCCTCACAGACATCCAACCATCAGGATAGGGCGGGGTAAGAGCCCTGCACCAGGACAGTATGCAGTGGTGGGAGCAGGCAGGCCCCAATCAGAACTGACCCGGATTCAAAATGTTTGAGAACCACTCATTTTGTAACGTGTTTAATCCGTCCCTGGGAGTAGGCTCTCTCCTTCACTGTGGTTCTGCACAAGGTTTATATATATTTTTTTGCTCTGTTCCAGTAGGAGGGTTTAAGGACAGGGATGCTCCGGGACAAAGCTTGTTTCCTGTGAACATTGGTTAAGCGGCTTCTTTATTATCGACCAATGACTAGCTTCATTGTTTGATTTTCTAACTTTCAGCTGGTAAAATTGATAATTTCGGAAAGCCCTGCCAGGCGACTGCTGTTTTGGTTTTGGGCTCTACAAAAATAAATTTAACTGAAATTGAATAATGTGAATCACATTTACAGTTGAAACAATGTGTTGATTATGATTGCATTTTATTCTGTTACATTACATTTTTCCAATAACGTTTTTACAAAATATTTGAAGACTAAAAAAAATGTAGCACTACTTTTCTCAAGCCACAGTCGACTTCAGTACAAGATAAAGTGTTGGTTACTTAACACCCTTTGGCTATGGACAGAGTAATCGTGTATGCCTGTCCTTTCATTAAAAAGCATTTCATTATTGATGAGCTTTAGTTCAACACATTCACCTGGAGGCTTTCCACTAATTACCGATGTCACATCATCACTTTATTTTTTTATGCACCAGATTAACAGCCAGCTCTCATTTTTGACAAAGGACCCATTTTTCTCTCAACTTTTACTTTAATTTAATTATGTAGTTCACTTTTTCTTAATGTCAACTACGACCAAGTTTAGATTTCTGTTGCCACCCACAATATTCTGTAGATAATCTCATAAATTTGATGAAATTGCGGTTATTATTTGCATTTTTAACCTCCTACACTTTCAGATTCAGTTGGAGCAAATCTTTGCTTATAAGAAAATCTAAAATTAAATCATGGCAAAAAAAAAGCAATACAGTTTAGTGGTGAACTTTAGCACTGAGTCATTGTTGAACTTTGCATAGATTAAGTTTTGGATTTCCCATAACTGAGCATACAATAGTCTTATAATAAACACTATATCTTTCCACTGCAGGTGAAGCTTAACAGCCTGAATTAACTGAAAAACTGCAGACATTTTAAAAGGTGGAAGTGTTACATCCTCAGCTCCACACAGGCAGGAGCAGGGATCGCACGCACACAGAAAAGCCAATCATTAACTCCCGCCACACTTCATTAACATTTATTAATACTCTGTGAGGCATGAAATTCCAATAAACTCCATTTATTGCCAATGATGGATGCATTTAGCCCAATCAGGAGAACATAGCCCACGGCAAATAGGAACCTCAGGGGAAACGGCTGGTTTACGTCTCAAACAGACTTTAATATGGCAGCTGCTGTGAGCATCTTCGACTCGATGTGTTTAGATACAGACTCAATTTAAGTGTTAACAGGTCGGCCGCATGTGGTGACGGGAAGCGTATATTTGAAGGTATTTGCGCTGCCTCACTGTAATACAATTGACAATAGAAAAGGTAACAGGAAATAGGCTTAAAAATAAACATTTAAACAATTTTTGCTCATTGTCCTGTGAAGCAATCATTTATTTCCTGTGTCCTCAAGTTTGTAGAGGTTAATTTACAGTTTCACATTTACAGTTTTTCATGGAGTGGTCTAGGAGGTCATGGGTTTAATCTTTGGGTAAACTGGCAGGGGACTTTATCCATATCCATTATCCAGAATACTGTGGGCCCTTTCCGGCAAATGTATGTGATCTTAAAAAATAAATAATCAAACAAAAAGGTACCACTTTATAGAGGAATATGTGAATAAGTTGTGCTCTGTCCAAAGAACTGCGTGGTAATTAACAGGCCCGAGGCATACTCCTGGTCTGGGACGGTGACAGTGGGAGGTTAAGAGCATATGAAACAGCAGACAGACACTCAATGTGGATTTTAAAAGAGAGAAGGAGAGAAACATAAGGGTAGAAGATGAGAGATGAATGGGAATTGCAAACAGCGAGCGACAGAGCCGTGCATGAGACGAGTAATGGTTTTGAATGCTCAATGGTAACACTGCCTGTGAGGGGGAATAAAAAGGTATGAGGCAGACAGAGGAAAAATGACAGAAATCTTCAATGAGGAAAGACGCGAGGAGATCCAACGAATACCAACAGGCGATAAAGACAAGTCGGCCTGAACAAAACCATCAAATAGTTTAGTGTTATTTCTGATACAATATGACGTTTGGGAAGTGCTTAAGCTTTAGTTTTATGCTGTACAAGATATTATTCTATTGTCATTTTTGAGGCTTTGTTGGACAGGACAGTGTAGTGATAAATGGGACTGAAGAGCATAGAGAGACATTCAGCAAAATGTTGGAAACGGGCTGCAGTCAAGACCACAAATATCTAACCCACTGTAGAGCTGGGGACTGGTGAAAGAAAAAAAAAGAAAAAAACAATACAAACACACAAATTAATCATCCGGTGACACTTTATAATATCTACACCTTTAACTAACTGGTTTTAATAAAGCATATGAATAAAGACTTATGCATGATTCAGGCTTAGTAACTACTTAATTAAGAAGTTAAGATT
>CM033638.1:15030690-15288596 GCA_019453435.1 Rhinogobius similis
GGGTAAGACTGCTCACCTTTACCTGCAAAGTGAAAATACATTTGTTATACAAATAAAATCAGAATGAAATACAATGATGACCCCTGGGATAACGTGCAACTCCACAAGAAATACAAGAAAAAAGACGTTTCTTACTTAAACCTAGAGGTGGCAGTATATCAAAGTATTGATAATATTAGGAATGCTGTTTTTAAGATATGCAAAATGTGAGTATCAATATTTTTTGGGAGTTTCACGGAACAACAGTCAGACGATATTATGTCAATCCAACAGAAATGTGCTAAAACATGTCTTTAAACACATTAGTTTAGGTTGTATTATCAGACAAATGTGAAACATCAATTAATCAAAAATAATTTAGATATATCACCTTTTACCTAAAATGTTTACAATATTACTTTTTTTCAGGGTTATTTTCAATGAGCTCTTTTTGTGGTATTTTTTTTTACAAAAAACAATATAATTGGTATTTAAATTTTGCTTATCTTCAAAAAAACATTTTTGCAATGATTTTGCACTATTGTGGGTAATTTTACAATGATTTCAAATTTGATCCATACTCAAACCTCAACTAATACGTTTAAAAACATAAAATCATAATTTTGGTCTTCTTAGCTGACTGCTTTTTCATTTTTTTTCTCATTCTACTCAAACCACTTTTTTACTCAACCAAAGAAAAATCACTTGCTGGATGCACAGTACAAGCCGATGCCTCAAATTGAATTGAATCAAGCCCTTGACAATGTTAGGGGTCATTACAAGATATTGACTGCAACAAATACATTATAGTTACTTAAACGCTTCATTAGTTGGTTTGTGGTAGAATCGGTTATCTGGAAGACTGCTTTAACTCTCCTCGCTAATGCAATCAAGGGCATGTCTAAGGGTGTATTCAAGCCAGAAAAGTGGGAAAGTCCGCTTGGTTAATCCAGATCGAACGCAGACTTTATTTCAGTTGGTTCTGATTGTATTCACACTGCAATTTTTGCAAGTGGAGTATATAAGGTAAGCAAATGCACATGTATGACACGCGCACACATCGAACAGAAGTGAGGGTGGGCGGGGCAAATCAGAGGCCATTGAAGCCTTCAATATATGGTTTTGATGAATGTGCAAAAGGAGTAAAAATGTAACTAGCAACCCATTATTTTTTATGTTTATTACAGACAGATTGTCTGAACACAGCCTATGATCAGGCACATGTAGTTTGTCGATGCACTGGCCTGAAAAAGGACACGGGGGTCTGAACCCAGACTGAGCCCAGACTAGTGGCCGTGGCTGAGGGTCAGACCGAGCACAAAGCAGCTGGAGGAGGAGCTGCAGGTGCATGTGTCTGTGCACGGAGAACCACGGACGAGGAGCGCACGAGGACCAGGAGTACATGAGGAACAGACATACGGACAGTGGAATAATATCCTCGTGCAGTGCTTCAAACTTCATTTTTTCTGGAGGAATGAGACATTAAGGAGTCGTGCACTCAGACAGACACATGGACTATCCAGTGGTCAGCATCAGAACCTGGTGGTGCATAGGAGTTTGGTTTGTGTGTCCTCCTGCTCCCGCTCCATAGGACATAACAGTAAGATATCAACTAAAACTTTCACTATAGTTGCTTGTTAAATAATGACTGTATGTGCTGTTATTGTGTATTACGCAGCCTTTACACTGTGAGCCCAAAAGTATTTTATTTGATGGGGAAAAGGCAAGCGCCAGAACAGATTAAAATGCAGGCGATGTGCCCCGTTTGTAGGCCCCTCCAGACAGACTCATTCCATGTCCGGGTGCATCCCCTGTGCCTCTGTATGTCCTGACGGTGGCTCGAGTGGCTCATAAAAGGCGCATGTTTTCCGTGTTTGTTTCGGATCGAGGCTGTTTGCATTCAGACCATAAGTGAACCGCACCAGGGTCCGTTTGGAATTGGACCGAGACCACTTCTTCCCATGGGTCTCGGTTCGATTGTTTGGTCTGGATCAGAGTTTGCTTGTCTGTATTCACACCTGAAAAAAAGTCCAGGCAAACGAACTCTGGTCCATTTTTATCGGCCCAAATGAGGTGTGAATACAGCCTAAGAATGTTACTCTACGAAATACTGTATTTAAAAACACTGTCTTTCTGGAGTAGGAATTGCATGTTTCCATTGTGTTGTGCACAGCTGTGTGGTGGTGGTCATGTGGTCACTGCGAGTGCTGCCTTTGCTTTGTCAGCGGTCGACAGGAAAGAGCTGGAAGGGAGTAGTCAGACAGATACAACTGCAGCTCATGTCAAGCCGACTCACAGACTTTCCACATGGGCTATGACCTTCAAAGCACGAGTTCATGTGTTTGAAAAAAGTGGAAGCTTTACAGCTTTATTACCGTTCTAATTTTTAGGTAAACTGCATAGCAAAGTTCATACCAATCTGCACGTATTTACGGCAGGTTTTCTAGTGATCAAAATCTTGCCAGATCTGTATCTTTTGCCAGCACTGAAGCAATCTCAGGCTCACCAAAAGAAAGCTTATAGAGCTCTATTGGCAAAGTGTTATAAAATACTGTTAAAAAGGGTTACAAATTTTAAAAAGCTATTACATATTTGAATAAAATAATAAATAAAAATAAAAATGTTGAGTTGTGTGTTTTGCATGTGTGAAATGTGGACAAAATAGGATTAAAAAAAAAATATATATGCTATGGGTTTCAGAGTGATAAAAAATGAAACTCATGAATAAACATTGGAAAGTCACTTCTTATTTTGTTTATAGCCGTGGCAGAAGAACAACACTTTGTTGCTTAAGTAAAAGCACTGATACAGGGGCAAAAATGATTCAAGTAAAAGTAAAAGTATTTCATAAAATAATAAAAGTAGTGAAGTAACCGTTTGAAATTTTACTTTTAGAGTAAAAAGTTAAAGTATTTCGTATTGATTTTCTATTCAAAAGTTAAATTATGTGATCATTTAGTCAATCAGTTTCTCAATATTTCTACACTTTTTATAAGTAGAATTTTGTTCAGTCAAAGCCAGGACATGAACTCAAAATCCTTTTCAAAAATGTAGTATAGTAAAAGGTACAGGTACTTGCTCTCAGATGTAGCGAAGTACCCACTGAAAAATGTACTTAAATGAAGTACAGATACCTAAAAATTAAACTTGAGTACTGTATTTTTACTTTTGTACGCCATTACTTTCCATCATTGATTTATACTGGAGGTTTCGCTGATAAAAGACAGACATTTTATTCTTTTATTCTTACTGTGACACTGATATTTAATTTTAGTTTCTTTATTTTAAAACTCCATTTCTTTAGATAGCCAGTTCTGTAACAAAAATAATTACTCCTCTGATTCTAAGCTCTTGCCATGTATTCTAAAACGTGCAACATCTTTAAACACCCAATACACTTCTTCAATTGAAAGATTGAAAGTTTAATTGCTCCCTAAACAACCCGGAGCCTCATTTAGCTCACTTTGTTCAGTACTTCGTGGATTAAATCCCCCCCCCTGCCCGCTAGCATCAACCGGAGCTAGCCTAGCCGACTAGCGCCATGGCTGGCCCATCCTCCGCCTCTTTCGCCCTTACCTGTTCAAGTTGTCATATGTTGAGTCAGAACCCTGCTTCCTTCACTGACGACAGGGAGAGTTGCGTGAAGTGTAGCGTAGTGGTAGCTTTGGAAGCCAGGGTTACAGAGTTAGAAGCGCGGATCCGCATTGTGGAGGAGCTAAAGTCTAGCTATAGCCAGGTCGTAGCATCAGGTTTACCGGACCGCGCAGGTAGCAGTGTTAGCATGGTTAGCAGTGTTAAGCGGTAGCAAGGCTAAGCCTCAGGATAAGACCAGCCCCCAGCGCCTCCGCGCAGCCAGGACCAGACCAGGAACAAGACAGGGATAGATTTGTGACAGTTCGGAGGGATCGACGCGCTAAACGCCAGCCTTTAGTGCACCATAAGCTTCCGTCTGCAATAGGTTTGCCCACTCGGCGATCACACGCCCGCCCGAGCGTGACACTCTGGTGATTGGAAGTTCCATAGTCAGAGTCGTGAAGCTGCCAGCAGCCTCAGTTAGGTGTTATCCGGGGGCCAGAATGGGTGACATCGAAGGAAACCTTAGGCTTTTAAAACAGAGTAGTCAGAGGTTCCGTCGTATCGTGATTCACGGAGGTGGTAATGACACCCTGGAGCGGTGTGTGAATTGGCGAAGTCGATGTCAGACACCGTAATATTTTCTGGTCCCCTCCCCAATCGGGTCAATGCTGAAATGTACAGCCGCTATTCAGCATTCAACTGCTGGTTGTCTAGTTGGTGCCCCCAAAACAACGTAGTCTTTGTTGACAATTGGAGTGCGTTCTGGGAAAGCCCGGGCTCATACGCAGGGATGGCATCCATCCGACTTCGGAGGGTACATCACTTTTAGTTCGAATTTGGCCGATAGCCTTAGTCGCCTAAAGTGACGCTCTAAATATGAGTCCCGGGTGCAGAGTCTCTTCTCTGTCGCTAAGCTCTCGCCCGCGCTGTCACAGATCAAGTGTTCAGAGTCAAAGCAAATAGAGACTGTGCGTGTCCCTCGTGTAAATAACGCCAATAAGTCAGATCCAAATACAGATAATTTAGGTGTCAGACCAAATAACTTAATACAAATAATCCCTACACATGATACAAATAAACTAATAAATAAGCATGTAAAATGTGGATTGCTAAACATTAGGTCAATTTCCTCCAAATCACTTTTAGTTAATGAATTAATTAACGATTATAATATTGATCTTTTAGCTTTAACTGAAACTTGGCTTCAACAAGATGATTATGTCAGATTAAATGAGGCCACCCCACAGAGTCATGTTAACTTTCAAGCTGCCAGGAGCTCAGGCCGGGAGGTGGGGTGGCAGTAATTTCACATTCTAGTTTACTCCTGAGTCCTAAAATTAACAAAACTAATAATGAGTCTTCCTCATTTGAAAGCCTTATCCTATCAATCACCTGCCCAAACTGGAGAAACCAAAAAAGCTGTTCTGTTCATAATAATCTATCGACCTCCTGGTCCTTATTCATTGTTCTTAACAGAATTCTTTGACTTCCTATCAAATTTAGTATTAGACTGGGAAAATATCGTGGTGGTTGGGGATTTCAACATTCATGTGAATGAAAATAATTGCCTCAGTAATGCCTTTAGCGCTTTATTAGATAGCATTGGTTTCACTCAAAATGTAAATGAACCAACCCACAGTCACCAGCACACTCTGGACCTGGTTCTAACTTATGGAATAGAGATTAGTGACCTTAATGTCTTCCCCCAAAACCCAATAATGTCAGATCACTTCCTAATTACCTTTCAGTTTATTCTTAAGGACTATCCAGCTCCTCAGACTAAAACTATAATGAAAAGGACAATATCTGAAAAATCTATTTTAAAGTTCAGAGAAATAATAGAACCAATATTTAATATTATGTCATGTGATCCTGTCGTTAACAGCGCCAGTCCCAGTGCTATTGATAACTCTGTTGACTCAATGGTCAACTCTCTAAAAATCTGCTCTTGATGTTGCAGCTCCACTTAAACAGAAAGTAATCAGGCCAAAAGCGAGCCTCCCTGGTACAATGAAGAACTACGTTCTCACAAACAAAGGGTAAGAAAACTAGAGAGCCGCTCCCACACAGAAGAATCCCTGAAAGAATGGAAAACTTGCCTTCTGTCTTATAAGCAGGCTCTGCGTAAGGCTCAAACCAGATATTATTCAAATTTAATAGAAGTAAATAAAAATAACTGTAGATTTCTCTTCAGCACTGTAGCCAGGCTGACAAACTGTCACAGCAGCAGTAGAACCCTCAATACCAGTTACTCTAAGCTGCAATGACTTCCTTCTATTCTTTAACAGCAAAATCACAACTATTAGAGATAAACTAAATGCAATGACTCCCACTATTAGTACCGAGCAAGCCCAGACTGCAAAGCTAGTGTCCCATACAAATCCTTCAGTAATACTAGATAGGTTCACTGCTGTTGATCAGGCAGAGATAACTTCAGTCATTATGTCCTCCAAAACATCAACTTGTATTTTAGACCCAATCCCAAGTAGACTCCTCAAAGAAATTCTCCCCCTAATTATAAATCCCATTCTTAATATAATAAATACTTCACTAGAAAGCGGTTATGTCCCTGAGTCCTTCAAATATGCAGTGGTTAAACCACTTTTGAAAAAGCCTAATCTAGACCCTGACATACTGGCAAACTATAGACCTATTTCTAATCTGCCCTTTGTCTCTAAAATCCTTGAAAGAATTGTGATTAAACAGCTTTGTCGCCACCTGCAGGACAATAATTTATTTGAAGTTTTTCAGTCAGGGTTCCGTGCATACCACAGCACTGAAACTGCACTAGTTAAAGTCACAAATGATCTGTTATTAGCTGCTGATGATGGACAGGTCTCAATTCTGGTTCTGTTGGACCTCAGCGCAGCGTTTGACACCATCGACCACAACATTCTACTGCAGAGGTTAGAATGTGATGTAGGTGTCAGTGGAACCGCCCTTAGCTGGTTTAAATCCTATCTATCTGATAGGTACCAGTTTGTTAATGTAAACCAGAGATCTTCCCCATGTTCTAAAGTAACCTACGGTGTGCAGGGTTCAGTACTCGGTCCAGTTCTGTTCACTCTTTATATGCTGCCCTTAGGTATGATCATCAGAAAGCATGGCATTAACTTCCACTGCTATGCAGATGACACTCAGCTGTATTTATCAATGAAACCTGATCAGGCATCAAGTAGACAGACTTAGTGCCTGCGTGAAAGACATAAAAACTTGGATGACTCTTAATTATCTGCTCCTTAACCCTGAAAAAACCGAGGTCATTCTGCTGGGCCCTAAGCACCTGCGAGACTCCTTATCTGACCAGATAGTTTCTCTGGACAATATCACTGTAGCCCCAGCTCTACTGTAAGAAACCTTGGGGTCCTATTTGACCAAGATCTCTCGTTCAAAGCTCATATAAATCAAGCCTGTAAAACAGCCTACTTTCATTTGCGTAACATAGCCAAAATTAGAAAAATCCTGCCCAGAGATGATGCCGAAAAACTCATCCATGCATTTGTCACATCCAGATTAGACTATTGTAACGCTCTGCTTACAGCGTGTCCTAAAAGCTCTATAAGAAGCTTTCAACTGGTTCAAAATGCAGCAGCAAGATTATTAACAGGTACTAGAAAAAGAGATCATATTTCACCAGTGTTGGAGTCTCTTCATTGGCTTCCTGTTGAGTTTAGAATCAAATTTAAAATCCTCCTCCTGACTTATAAAGCTTTAAACAATATGGCCCCATCCTACCTCAAAGATGCAATAGTAGCGTACCATCCAAACAGAGCTCTTCGTTCTCAAAATGCTGGACTATTGTTAGTCCCCAGAGTCTCTAAAAGCACAGTAGGAGGTCGAGCATTTAGCTACCAAGCTCCTATGTTATGGAACCAGCTCCTGTTCATGTAAGAGGCCGACACAGTCTCTACATTTAAGACCAGGCTCAAAACGTTCCTCTTTGAAATAGCTTATGGTCAGGCCAGTTAGGAACAGAAATAAAAACCTACAGTTTTAGCTACGCTGCCCTTGGAGCAATTCTGCTGGGGAAGTATGGCAGCTTGAACACTATCCTCTGGTTCTTCCTACTTTATCTATCAACAATATTTAATATTACTTCAACTGTAGTCTGTTCATTGCTGTTCACATGTTTCTCTTTCTCTCCACTTCCCAGGAGTGGAGACTGTTTCAGACACTGCGGCGGCTGCTCCAGTGACGACCCCCACCCCACCCCACCTGTCTGGACGATCTATGCGCCACCCGCCTGGACAGCTGGATTAGCCACACCTCGTCTGCCTGGACGAACTCCTTCTACTTTAGATGAACTGTTCCTCATCTCCTGCTGGAGGATCTCTCTACACTGGTGGACTGCTCCTCGTCCGCCTGGAGGAACTCTTTAAAGCCACCTCCCTCTTGAGTGGTTCTGGCTCCACAGTCCAAGTGGATGCGTCAGTCCTAGTTAATCTGCAGCCTGTCCGTCCGTGGGAGTAGGATCTCTCCTTCACTGTGGTTCTCCCCGAGGGTTCTACTTTTTCCCATGGGGTTTTTGTAGTTTTTCCTGCGCCTTGAAGGAGGGTCAAAGGACAGGGGCATTCTGGGACAGTTATCTGAACTGCTTTTACCTGTGGCCCATCGAGGCAACTGTTGTTGTGATTTTGGGCATTATAAAAATAAATTGATTTGATTTGATTTAAAACACACCCGCCCTCATACTACCCTCCCTCGTACTCACCCAGCCCGTGCAGCGCCCCCACGTGTGAGATCATGAAGTTGCTGATGCTGTGATTGGCCAGCGAATCGGCCATACTGCTGAGAGCCGACGCCCCCGCCGCCGTGCCGATCAGATACTCCAGAATCAGGTTCCAGCCGATGAAGAAGGCCACGCACTCGCCCACCGTGACGTAGCTGTAGGTGTAGGCCGAGCCGGTGGTCTTAGGCACGCGGACGCCAAACTCTGCGTAACACACCCCTGCACAAGACGTATTAGTAAGAGGAGGAAACTGCAAGCTAGGGCTGTCACTAGTGATTGTTTTAGTCAAGTGATTATTTCTATTATACATTAAGACTTTCAAAATACAGTATATTATAACCAAATGCAAGTTGAAATATGTGTATGAAGGTTTCTAGATCAAGAGTATTTATGAATTAAGTGTATTATTGATGAAGATCCAAATCGGTTTATTCTTTTTGACATTTTAATTTAATAATGCCACTGTCTTTGTAATATAATGTGTTTATGTAGTCTGTTTAGTCCCGTCAACTGATTATGGTCAAAATACGACTGCAATTTTGGTTTTTATAATCGATAGTCACAATATAAGATAACATTTATTTGTCCCACAGTGAGGAAATTCTAGTGTTGCGATTCACACATCAAGAATAGCAGGAAAATAAAACACGCGATAAGAAAACACAATGTAAATAAATAAATGAATTAGTTGATTAACAATTGCAGTCCTTTTGAAAGCGAAGCTATTTTCTGTATCACTGTGTTCACTAAAATACTTAATAAGGTATTCAATCACTGTCTATAAATAACACACTGATAATATGAAAGCTCTGTCCATTATTGTATCATAATGTATGTCTATTATACAATGTTGGGATTTGAAAACTTGGTGGAAAAACTTTGTGTTTAAAATCAAAGCTTTATGTTTTTATTTCCCCTTTGGTGTATTGCTATTACTTACAGGTTATGTTTTGGTAATTGATGGATGCATTAGCCTAGTGTTCAGGAGCCCCTTGAGTGCTCTTTCAAACATAACCGTCTGTACAATGTAAGTTCACTCTGATGATAGATAGCATACTTAATAAATGGCTAATGGAGATTGGACAAAGATGTTTTTGTGTTGAATATGTGTTCAATTATGCACTGCTAACTTCCTCCTGTGTGAAACATATGGAGGGGAGTGACTTGGATTATCACCAAGATTTGGTAAATATAAAGTATGCACTGTTTTCTTGCATACTTTATATGCTCCCAGGAGTTATCAGCTATCAAATAATAGGTATGGTATATATATATATATATATATATATATATATATATATATATATATATATATATATATATATATATATATATATATATATATATATACATAGAGCAGCCTTTGTTAAAATGTTCAACACTTATAAATAAAGGTTCTACCATGCGTTGCTGTAAACAAACCTTCTTAGGGAAATGTCTAACACATGTATATTTATATATATACATATATATATATATATATATATATATATATATATATACAAAAGCGACAAATGACTAAAAGTGACAAAAATGTGACCAAAGGCAACAAAAACGGGACTAAAACTGACAAAAACATCACTACAAGAGACAACAACATGACAAAAAGCAAAATTAAATAATATGGAGTGAAATTATTTCCTCGTCAGTTTAGATTTCAACAACAACAAACAACAAAAACACAACAAAAACGCAACTAAAAGCAACAAAAACGTGCCATAAAGTGAGAACATCATTCTGAACCATGTGATTCTTTCATTAGTTTGTCAGTTCATATTTCAGTTTTTTATCAATTCTTCTGATTGCGTTTAAAATGTGAACTATAGGTGAATCCTATTATTAAATCATAAATTGCTAATTTAATTGCAATACTGGTCAGAAAAATAGGCATTTTTCCCAACTCATGTAACTCTACAGTGATGGGAACATTTTCAGATTCATATTTACAGTATAATCTAAACTGCTGAAAACACAATAATATTCCAACCCACATACTATTACATTTTGTGTTGTGTTATCTACTTCGTACAGTTGAACTGAAGTCACATGTGGTCAGTTACTCGGCCCTTACCGGACAGAATGGAGGCCACAGCTGCGATTATGAAGGACACTATGACCCCAGGCCCAGCCATCTCCTTGGCGACGAGCCCCGACACCACGTACATGCCGGTGCCCACACAGCTGCCCACACCCAGAGACACCAGATCCACTGTGGACAGCACCCGCGCCAGTTTGGTCCCGTGGGCGCCTGTGCCGGACATGGCTGAATCCAACATGGACTCCACCGGTTTGGTCCTCAAGATCCTGGACGTGAAAGTGTTCCAAGTCGAGCCCCATTGTACTCTGCGCGGGTCCAGTTTCCCGACCAGACCGCTCATGTTGGAAAAATGTCAAGGGTCACAATCAAAATAACTGAAAAGACTTCCGCAGATAGTATAAGATGATATGGGGTTTCCTTAGAGGCTTTGGAAAAGAATGATTATCCAAATAGAAGATCGAATTCACTACGTCTGCATCCGTTTTCAGAGTGATGTCCTCTCACTGTTTCCAGACACGGGAAGGAAGAGCACTATCTGCAAAACAAACATAAAAATATATTATTTTCATGTTTCAGAAACTCAATTAAGGGAAACACTGACAAATGTTTGTCAATTCTATTTTTGCTGTCCATTAGAAATGTACTGAATCATGCCTCAGACAGTGAAATAAGACAGAAAGATGCAGAAATATGACACCTGTGTTTGAAAGATTACAAGTTTCGTTTTTCTTGAACGTTTTAACTGTTTCTTATGACTGAGATGATGACACTCAATTAAGAGTAGACGATATTGACGAAATTGAATATCTTGATGTTTTTGATAATGATTTTTTATCAATCCAATGGAAATTAGTCAAATTGTGTCTATAAACACATTAGTTGAGGTTTAATTGTCAGACAAATGTAAAGTGTCTGTATAATTAATCACAAAAGTGCAGAAATATCACATATTTTGAAAGTACATGAAGTACATAAAGTCAGTCAAAAGGTCTTTTTAAATGTAGTTTAAAGTAGGTGTAAAGACACAGTACCTGATTTTCACTTGTCTTAAAGCCTGAAAAACAGAACTAGTTCATTAATTTTATACTGTTTGCAACAGCCCACTCTATTAAAGGAAATTTTTCATATTGTTATTAGCCTTAAAAGATGCTCTTGAGTTTCTTAAATTTGCCATCTCATGTTTTGAAACAAAAACTATATGACATGATTTATCAGCCTCTGTGAAATGACACTTACTAAGTACATCCAGCCACTAGATGGCGCCTAGCGCTCACACAATTTAGAGAAGTTGGCTGTCAACAAAGTTACAGTGCGGGTGACCAGCAGCAGTGATCGTGTTTAGACGGCAAAAATGCTCAGAATGAGTCTGGCGATGATTTAAGGATTTAAAACAAAAGATTCTCGGATAAGTGACATATGAAATCTGAAAATATGTCCCAGAACCTGGAAGTTCAGCAGGAAGTGCTTCTGACGCTCACAGCGGAGAGTGAATGCAGCTGAATGCTACTTCAGGTATGTTTTTGATGACGGAACATTGTTAGAACATGATTGAAAGCTCCAAAAAAAAAAAAAAAAAAAGTCACTGTAGCAGAATATGCATCCTATTTTTTCACCATGAGGAGTTTTCAACCATTTGTCTACATTTTCAGGGGCCAGAGCAGAATTTGGGTGTTGCAGAAACAGCAGCAGCAGCAGCAGCAACAGCAACAACAACAACAACAACACTATCATGATAAGAGGGCACCAACAGTACTTCTGGTCTGTGGCAGACAAAAGCCCTTTCCTTAAATGCAAATAGCACTCATTGGTCTTATTTTAACCCTAAGAGCTGCTTTTACAGTATATTTGTACTGGGAAAAAAATAAAAATAATAATTATTATAATTGTAAACTATAAAAATCAGCCCCTTTAAGTATCAGACGAATGTGAAATGGCTGTATAAAGTGCAGAAATATTGCATTATACCCTGTTTGAAAGATTACAAAGATGGCTCTTTTTTTGCTGTATTTTCATAATAAATATACCAAATGTTGAACCTCTAAAACCACATTCACAATATTAAATATATAATATTACATTTTGCACACCTTCAAGACAAAATTTTTCATATTGTCTTGCAGACACTGACAGTTCATCACCTTTAAACCTCATTCATATTTGAACCAGAGAAACCCAGCAGTAAAGACGCACGACACAATAAGCCACAATGGGACTGTACTCGAATGAGGAAGCACCTAATTAGACCTGTTTCCATGGAAGCCAAAGTCATTAGAACAGTCCAAAGATGACATTCTATTGTGTGTCTGTGTGAGAGCGAGTGGGAGATGTGCGGAGACTCCCCAATGCATCATGGGATCCTCCAGCTGTGCGCACGTCCTACAGCCTTAATTAAATACAAAAGTGTGAGAAAACATTGATTCTGAAATGTGTAGAGCTGCAGGATTAATACCAATCAATAATCACAAAGCAAATCACCAAAGACTGTAATTATTTCGCTATTGTATTGTCTCCATGAGGTCTTGTAAAAGCTGCTATCCTATAATTTGGACGTCTACAAACATGTTCTGAAATGAAAAGACAATTTAGTCTAGTTTGGCAGTCAGTGTTTCAGTTTTTTATTGGATGTTAATGGTCTTGGAAGTGTTAAAATGTGTATTGTGAACTGAATCTTGATTTTCAGATATTAATTGCAAACAAATTGTTGCAATGTTTGCAAAGTTGCAGTGATTTTGGCATATACGTGTGATTGCTTGACTTGACTAATATTATCATGCATCTTGTATATAAACTACTTACAGCTCCAGTTCCTTAATAAAACATAATAATAATATTGCATTTTACGCTTTAAAGCTTTTCAGGACACACAAAGATGCTTCATTAAGCAATTATACAACAATTTAACAAAAATCAAGCAGCAAGTTATGCAGAAAAAGAAAAAAAATCTGCAAAATAGAGAAAATGAATATAAAGATGAAAAGCAGTAGCAGCACTAAACAGGTGAGTCGTTTTTCTTGAAGGTATTTCATAAAAGCAATTTCACATGTTGTCTTTGTTACAGTTATGTGATACATCAATAAACAGACAGGCATAATATGTATTACACATAGACTGTAGATATCAGTGGACCATGTTAGCATGCTAGCCGCCGCGTTCCAAATAGGAAGCAGCTATGGAGGCGCTCCTGGCTCCATAAAGCCGAGCTGCCATTCACTTTCTATTGGGACACTGGTGCCCTTTACTCTGTAACTGTTTCTGTCAAGCTCACCATCTTGAAACTAAAACGTCTGTTTTGACACACTCTACATGAATCAGGTGTTTTTTTTTCGTTAGGTTGTTCATAAATCAAGTTATTAGCAATAATAACTGACCAATCAGGTGCTTCCTTTTCCAGGGGCCGTTTTCGCTCGTGTTAGCAACAGGTTTGATTGACAGCTAGCGCCGCACGTTGCCGCCGTCTCCTCTCACCGAGGGGCGGATACCGTTAGCAACCGCGCTCCTGATTAGTCCGTGTGGTTGCCACGATACGCACTCGGATTTCCAAATATGGAGTCTGGCTCCGCTTTAGCCGCTATAACTGCTAGCCGCGATGGGCTTCATTTGGCTGGAGGCAAACGCTATGGGTGACGTCACAATCCCTTAGTCCACTGATCTACAGTCTATGGTATTACACCAACAGGTTCTTGCCAAAACACAATGCTACATGAATATAAAGTTTATTTGCACAGTGGACACGAGGGAAACAGCTCAAATTCATGTCATACCGTCACCTGCTGCAGCGACCATGAATGAATACAACTAAGGCAAAAGACAAGAAAATGCAAAGCAGCACAACCAACCGTTGGTAGATTTCAAAACTGAATATAATAAATAGAGTTTCAACTTTCAACTTTTAACTTGGGCTGGGCGAAATGGACAAAAATGAACCTTTTTTCCTCGTATTGATCAAACTCAATCTTATTTCATCTTTTCAAAAACGAAATAAACATGTCTTTCAGTAATGATTTCATGAAGATAAACAAGGCAGACTTATATTAATTGCCATTTTACACAAAAAAATGGAAAGTCTGAACTGTGCTCAGGTTTAACCCCTTTATGATTATACATCACTGAATCTCCTTAGATTCAAATCTGATTAATTGCCGAGCCCTTCTTTCTATTTCCTGTTTATAGGCAACACTTTGAGGACTTTTCACCACTCAAAAGATATACTATTTTGTTTTGAAATGGCAACGGCGCAAATTCATCATCTCTCTTAAACCCCTGCATCAATACTATGAACACGTCTGAACGCTCCTGAACCATCATTCATTGTAATCACAATTTCTCCTAGTCCTGGACAAAATATACAGCCAGAAGGATAATAAAATTCAACCAGAGTGCACGGCATAATTAGAGAGGTATCCACTTTAGACGGCAGTGTCATATTATTCTGTTGGGAGAGGTACAGTTAAGTGGAGAGCTATTATAGTCTCATTGTAGCAGGGCCTTTATGCAGTTCAGCTCTGCACAATGAGCGCTCTGAGTCTCTGTTTTAAATCTGATCAAACACAAATGCATTCAAAACCACTCAGACCCAAAGTACACAGCTCAACTGAATAGCCTTGACCAGCTGCATGTCCCATTTGTTGCATCGATTTTGAACTAAAATGTCCACAATTAGACATAACTTTAGGATTATACAGGCATGACGTGGTGAGCATTTCCAAACCTGCAGCTTTTGTTTGGTGTTCAGACTTTTCAACTATCAATATCTATCCATAATGAACTGTACTGACTCTCTAGTATTCACACGCATGACCTATATGGACATGTGCATGGCTTTAGTGCAGCCTTTGAGACAGAAAATCAGCCAAAAACGTGACAAAGCGACAGATCTGATTCCTTCTAAGTTCACAATGAATAAAATTATGTATAATTAGATGCAATTGCAGTATTCTATCTAGAGGAAACAAATACATTTAGTGTCTTACATGTCGAACCATTTAAATCGATTCTTTTATGTGGTCCAGGGAAGTAACAGTGGCAATTTGGTAAAGGTAATTTTGCACATAACTTCTAAACGGTTCTGATTCTGAAGTAAAATCTAATGTAATAATAGGAGGATAATTTAAACGCTATGCCTGATCAGTGCGTTTAGATAAACCATGGAAAAATAATGCATTATTGTCCATTTAGCTGCTGTAGGATGAAGCACAAAGAAGGAGAAAAGACATACCGTAATTGAAAACCTCCATAATGAAAGTTGTATTGATTTAGAAACGATTGACGCAAAGCAGAGTGTCCTTGGAGCTCAGGAAAGTTGGCCAGAAATGTTCTCCAATTAAAAAAAAAAAAACTTTTAGAAGCAAAACACTGAAATACATTTATTTTATATGGCTTTTAAGAGTTTAGTGAGATAAGGCCAAAACTGAAAATATGATCATGTGTATTAATGCATGTTTGTAGAGATCTAAAATACAAGGAAAAAATGTGTTTCTTCAAATGTGCACTATGTAACCTTTCTGGTGGAGTTTTAAGCAATAAAAACACCTGTAATTGAAGAAAGTTATGATACTGTGGAACATTCATGGTAAAGCAATCTCCAGCTTTAAAATTGTAGTCTTTGCGATTTGTTAATAATGCCATTTCAAATTCTTAATACGATCCAACATTATCTACATTTAGATAATATTTTGAATGTTCTTTTGAAGATATGCTAAGACTGAATATCGAGTACACTGTTTATAGTAACAAATGCAACAAAGAGTTCATAAAAGATAAAAATTAACAAAACGTTATATTATAAAATTTCAGATAAGGGTACATGGTGATATTTCTACACTTTTGTGAGTAATTCATCAGGCATTTCACATTTATCTGATAATTAATCTTCATTTAATACATTTAAAGACACGATATAGTTTGAATGCCGTGGTCAGAAAGTACTCCATTCATTCTTATCATTATTTGTCCACCTGTAGATCCAAATCTTGCAGCCCAAAATGTAATGTTCTTCATCTTTGCGCAGGGATTTTTAAAGATTTTATCACAAATGAAAACTAACTTCGAGGAAATACCAAAATTATACACTCCACCACTTTCTCCGCAACTGCCGTCTTTTGTGAATGGGCTGTAGTGATTATAATGACAGGTTTCCCTAGAGGAGCAGTTACTTTGGAGAGAGTTCTCGTCTTGATGGAGCCAAATGAAAGCCGAGAAATCCCTCTCCACAAAACGGTTTCTCTAAATTGGCTTTTATTCTCGGCGGTGGTGCGATATAGTGCAGTTTGCCATCAGCGACGTATCTGAAAAACACACTCAGGGCTGACTGTACTGGACTGGTTTTGTAGCCGGTTTGATAGACAGTGACAGTGGTTTGATTATTTAATATTTTGACATGTCATGCTAACTTTACAGCTAAAAGATAACAAAAATATAGAAGGTATTTTTAATAAGAGCAACATTTTCCATTCATGAATCTGTGGATATAAAATCTAAGGACCACTAAAAGAGCGCGTTTTAAAGCTTGTGTGGTTTGACAATTGATGGACCATTTTCCCCTGGAACAAAAAATAATCTAGTTTCTGCTTTGATTCTGGTTTGATCTCGATGTAGACTTGGTTTGGTCCTGTTAGTCCTTGTTTAGTCCTGGTCTAGTCCAGGCGATTTGAAATAATAACTGAATCACATTTAGATGTAGATATTTTAATGGATTTGCATTTACTTTTTAGAAAATTGGCTGAAAAACAAACAAACTAAAAAGCAATGGGCTCTGTGCACAGCAGACGTTGACTACTTTTATTAAAATGTAAAATATGAATAAACAAGTAATTAAAATGTTAAGTAAAGACAATCTGATTGTTTACATATATAGATTACTTCAGTTTTATTACTGTATATTTGAATGATTTATTGATTAGCGTTAGCATTGACCCACAAACAAGGAAATGCTCATGTCATTTGTAAAGTCTGTAACATGTTGTCAGTGACATCCACCTGCAGCTCACTCTTCACGGCTGATCTTTAACGTAGTACTCCTGTATAATAAGCCAAATAACCAACTGAAATTCCGTGTACAGAGCCATTGTGCCACTTCACAAAACGTTTTGAGATATCAAGGAAAATGAAGACACTGATGCAGCCCAAGCAGACACAGGGATAACGTCATCTAAACTAACACAGAAAGACCCACCTGGATGAATAATAACTAGTATAATGCAATATCTCCAACTGGTATTTCACGAAAAGTAAAATAAATACACAGTCAAACTCAGTATACTTTTGCCTCCACACAATAAAACTGAAAGAGAGCAAAAATATCCATCACCTTTACAAGCTGTAATCGCAAACATTGAGTCACAGCCACAAATAAAATCTGCTTGGCGTTGGTCAGAGATGCAACCCTATTGGTTTTATGGCTTCTAAAAATGACAAAAACCATGATCCAAACATCTGTTACATTTTAATATCCTCCAGTTTTATAGATAGTAACCAGCACCTGCCCAGTCTGGCCTGTTTAAACAACGGTAGATCAACAAAAGATAGACACACAAAGAGCAGGAGCAGGTGCATGCTCTGCTTCGAGCTATTGTCTGTCACATTTTGGACTATTCTCTTAGTTTAAGAAGCACTGACGTAAAGAGATACAGCTACATTAGATAAACCTCAATCATTATAATATTTTAGCAAAGCATGTTCCATATTTTTTGCTGTGGTATGTGGTTCATTCTCTTCAAACATTACCTGACGTGCGTAGTAAATGTTAAAATGTATTGCTCTATTCATAAATATTGGACTGAGATTAATAATGAGGCACTGCAAACTGTCTTCAATATAGACATTCATTCCATTGACTTATATTATTGACAATATATCTTGGACGAAAATTGATAGATACTTGTAAAGTGAATTTTCTGCTGCAGCTAAAACGAAAAAGGAAATGGATGATGGGGACTGAGCCGACTGTCAAGGATTGGACTGAAATAACTTTGGACATTTAAAAAATAGCAGGGCTGTAACTGACGATCATTTTGCTAAGCGATGAGTCGAGTTGTTTAGAACGGAAGTCTTGTTTTAAAACCATCTTCAAGATTCGATCCAGATGAAGCTAGAGTAAAGATGTTTGAGGATCCTGGTGGAGTACAATCATGGACAAAAGAGAGTTTTGTTGCAAATGCGGCTCAATTTGAGTCAGACTTCTTCTTTCAGCTCATGGAATGTTTTGGAGCCCGTGTATAGGACAGTTAACGATTATTCGATTACCTAATTAGTTGCCGATCATTTCATTAACTTGTTGCGCCCTAGACTGCTCTATTATTCATAAATATTGGAGCGAGATTCATGAGGCACTGCAGACTGTCTGTAACACTGACATTCCATTTGGCTTTAAAGCACTGTATCCCGGCTGTAAAACTCCAAGATGGATACCTTTGGAGAGTACTTTAGGCTGCAGTAAAAAAAAAAAAAAAAAACATATACCAGACTGACCCTTTTCTTGAACAATTGGTTTATTCTTTGGGATATATTCCAGTTCCTTTTGACTTTTCTGTTCTCATTGTGTTCTGTTTGTTTTTTTTACACTACAAAAATAAAATAAGAACTAGTGAGAAAAAAAAAACATATAAAATAAAGAGATTTAGCATGATAACAACACCATACAAGTTTAGAAGATGTTTGTTGGTCACACAATAATACGAAGACAGCAAGAATGAAAGTGAACAAATAATTTCACTTTTTTTTCAAATCATGGCGGTTCCTCTCCGAATAATCAGGTTAAAATCATTTGTGACAATTGGCTTATTGTTATTATCTATTTTTCTTTGATTCTTGTAAATTTCACCATCCTACCATCTATTTTGTGTTGCTAACAGCTGGTGTGAGATAATGATGAGAAGTAAGTGAGTGAATGTCTCCCAACCTCTGCAGAATGGAAAGACACTCTCCTATTCTGAGCCTTATGTCGAGCCCAAAATAAAACGACTACAGCAGCAAAACTTCAATTATTCAGTATTGTGGGCCCATGTTACATTTTTGAGAGATGGAATTACACAAATGCTCTGCCTCAGAGAAAAAAAATGATTCGACATTACTGCTTTATCTCTCTTGTTTGTGAATAATAAGCCATTTTCCAATATTCGTCTTTGTAAACAAACTGTCTCTGTTCTGTCAGAGCGCTCGTGGCAGAGGATCAATAGTGAAATCCCTGTCATTGTAATTATGGAGAAGCCTGCAGCCGCCTTCCTCGGATAAGTGATCTGTCAGGAGGATATCCTTGTGTCTAACCAGGCGTGACTAAGTCTCAGTCTATTTCTCTGTGAGCGTGAAGAGCGGGATGAAAAAGTACTTTCTATTAGTGCAATAAATTGAGAATTTCAGAGTTTCCTTTCAATACAAGTGACTAGCCCTGACCTCAGTCTGAAAGCACCCACTGAAAGACTGAAAGAAGCAGGAAAACTGTTACTGTTATATTCATACTTTACAGTACAGAAAAGTAAAACATAGAGAAATACACAGAGAGCATTTGTAAATAAGAATAGGTTTAATTTTGAATGTATTACTATTATTTACAGGACAAAGCACATAAAAACTAGTTTTCGTCAGTTAGTCAACCAACATTCTTATATGCTTTGGGGTTTTAAAGAGTTTATATTCACAACAGCAGAAAAAATGTGGTTATCTTGAGTGTGAATTGTGAGTTTAATCTGTCTTTTTTATTGTAATTGCATGTGATCTTGTGACTTTGACGGTGCATTTTCAAATCACAGAGATACTTGATAGGTTTGAGAGAGCTTTTGCCTGCACCACGCCTGGTTTTAGTCAGCTAATTGATGCGCAAAGCGTGTCTTTAGTCAACCAAGACTTTCTTTAGTCGACTACAGCCCGAGTTAGAGTAGTTTCGTCTGACAGTACATGAACACGTTGAACTGTATCTTCCTACTCACACACTCACTATATTTCATACGTTTATATTTGTATTATTTTCTTGTATAAAATATAGCACTTTTTTCCGCATTTGCAGGATGACCGCATTCACAAATTCAATTCAAGTTAATTATGTTTGCATCGTCAAACAACGCACAAAGAAACAAATAGTCCTACATGCAACACCAAATTAAATGACTAAGTAGAAATGTAGTCTCTTACGTTATTAATTCATTCATTCAATTATTGCACTCCTGGGTTTCTTTTGCCAGGAAATAACCAGTTGTTTAATGGAAGGAGACAACATTTGGAGAAAGAGGTCACACAATAAAAATGGACTCTGACATGAACTTCAACAGCCATGTCTAATTAATAACATCAGCATCTTTTTACCATCTAAAAAACTTTCCAAAATCAAAGGAATAGTGTCTAAAGCAGACTTAGAGAGACTTATCCATGCATTTGTTTCCAAGTTAGACTGCTGTAACGGCCTGCTCACTGTCCTCTCTGACACATTTAAAACGCTGCTGCTCGGGTCCTGACTAGAACCAGGAAGTACAATCACATTAGTCTGTGCTCAGGTCTCTGCACTGGCTTCAGGCTCAGAGAATAGACTTTAAAGCAGCTTCGACACAGGCCTCTGCTCTGACAAAATTCAAATCTAGACTAAAGACACTTGTTATCTGCTTTCTAGTCTTTTCAAGTAAAATTTAGAATGATTATTTATGTTTTATCGATTTGTTTTGTGATTTGAATGCATCTTTTGTTTTGAATTACTTTGTGAACATATTGTGCTCTACAAATAAACCGATCTTGCTTTTCTTTACAGTACAATTAAACATGTTAGATTGATCTTTTGCGTCCAATTAGCATTCAAATTAAACCTGCAAATGATCTCAATTCTTGTTATGTTGTTATGTTATTTTAAGCCAACAGGTTTTCAGTTTCCACATAACTTTACTGCAAACTGTTGCCATGTGTTTTTAATTGTTTACACAGCACTCCATTTGATCTTAGACGTCCAAACAATTCAATAGAGTCTAGTTGTTGTGGCACTACTCGCTCATCCTGACCAGACTGATGAAAACAACTGAAGAGTCGGTGAGGAATCCCGGCCTCCAGGAGAACACTGCATCATGGCCCGTCTCATTAGTCACAGTTCAACTCTCCGTCTCATGATCCGTCTTGAGAGCGGCAGACAGAAACCAACAGACTGAACTGACAGGGACACAACTGTCACTGCTTCGGTTTAGATCTGACAGTTTTATTCACCTGAGGAAAGGCGTGTCATTGTTGAAAAGACATGGCGATTCACGACTTTTGTGAGCCAAAAAAGGAGTAAAATAGTTATTTATAATCAAGTTTCATAAACAACAAAGCTGTGTCAGAACAGCCCTAATGCAAATCTGGCATTGTTGCAGGGAGTTATGCATAAAATGATCTCACTAATTAGCTGTTGTGATTAGCATACATGAAACATAAACATGGCTTGTAAGTATCTGAAAGTATACGAGTGTAATAGTGCGGCACTGAATGTTGATTAAGGGTTTTTTTTTATTTTGAGCTTCTATTTACATTGACAACATGCCCATTATAAGTCTGCGAAAAAACCCGGAAAAGCCGTTTGATAGATCCAGTTGGCGCTGAAACATGTGCGACGTTAGTTGGAAGAAACCTGTCGTGGTCTGAGTGAATTCAGTCAATCAAAGTGAAAGTGTGAAATCTTAGATAGTGATTAGATGTGGGGAATATATTAGGTCTGAAACAAGTTAATCGATCAATCGCAACTAATCGATGAATAATTTTCACCTAATTTAGTAAAAGAATAATCATTATCTGACCTGACTTCGAAGCATGCTTGTTTCGGAGAAAATAGATTTTATCACTCAAACAGAGCAAGAATTAAATAAAAAAAATACCAAGGAAACATGAACATTTAGTGTTTTGACCAAAAAACAATTTTGTCTGTAAATATACTCCATCAGGACGTCCTCAAACGGCATCACCTTAACTTCATCACTGTCAAATTAAGAAAAAAATCTAATGTTTATAAGCAATTCCTGTTCTAATAGATGAGCAAATTAATTGTCAGTAGCAGCCCAACAATATATCAACATTTAGATAATATTGTGAATATTGTTTTTAAGATTTTGAATGTCGATTAAAATAAAAAAAATTAAAAAGCTACAAAAAGAGCGGATTATTAAAAAAATGGGGAAAAGGGATGCTGTAAAACTTTTAAATAAAAGGTGATATTTCTGCTCTTTTGTGATTTGTTTTATAGTCAGTTCACATTTGTATGACAATTAAACCAAAACTCACACGTTTAAAGTCATGTTTTAACACATTTCTGTTGGATTGACAAAATCAAGTCTGACTATAGTTAACGGGATACTTTAAAAAATATATCAAGACAGTCAATATCACCTTCAGTGCTGATACTACAGTTCAATTCTGACTTTTTGGCCCACCTGTGCAACTCACCTTCACAAACTATTCCCCAGCTCTGGCTTGTTCCATTAAAGCCTGGATCGCACCTCTGATTTCAGCCGTATGAATAACAAAAGCAGCGCCTCCTCCTGTGCCTCTGTGTCTAACCAGGCGTATCGATGACATCTCTGCACGACGCCTGGAGCTACGAGACAACAAGGTCAAGTCAACCTCTCACACAACCGTCAGCTGCACTCTAACTGAGCGTCTGGGCTGGACCACAAGCAGGGCCATGCGGCTGGTCGGGCCGTCAATGTACTTAAGGTTTTCTGGTCACACACTACTTAGACATTAGAGATGTAGTCGATTTAAGAGTGTATTCATTATTGATTCACGTTGTCTAATAGATAGTATGTGGATTCAAATTTAACGAACGATAAAGTTAATCTGACAAAAAAGCACTTTACAATTACTTTGACTTTTTTGAGTAAAGGTTGAACTGAAACAACTTTTTGCTTCTATATAGTTCTTGCAATTATATTTATGACCAAGATAATAGCAGTTATTTATTAATCTGTTAATCTTGACATCTACAGATCACAAACTCATTATATAATAATGAGCAATAACAAGTACACATACAGAAACATAAGAAACTATGGTTGTCTAAGTTTCAAAAAATCAAATACTAATCCATAGTAAAACTAGTATTGAAACTAGATACTCAACTGAACAAGTATTGATTCTAAAAAAAAAAAATCCCTTTTATAGGACAAAATTTGACCTTTCAACACTTTTTGAATGATCTTGAGCTTTAACAGAACTAGCAAAAGAACACATTTTTAATAAAGAGCGTGCAATTAATTGAAAATGTCAGTCTATGGTCTAAAACCTAAAAAAGCATTTGTAATTATCCTTCTGGTATCGAAATCGGTATCTAGAATCGACTATATCGTGGCAATGAACTCTGTATTCATGTATAAAAAGCAGAATAAATGGATCTGTCACACCTAAAACTCCGGCTAACTCATTCCATGCCATATACATGCAGCTACTATTTATAGAAATTTGTAATAGATATTATTGTTGACTAAAACACCAATGACAACCAGTGAAGTATTTCTGGTCACATAGTCAAAAATAACAATACCACTAGAGGTTGTCGGTAATGTTATGCCTCATTTATCACTACAAACATTGATCCATTTTGTCTGGATTGTATTTCTCATCCACCCAAACATAGGCAATTTGACTTCATCACCATAATACCACCATAAACAGCAATTACATGTTTCTTCTGCATTCGTAAACCTGATTGTCTCGGTCTTTTCTCAACACTAGACCCATCCTTCGACCGGAAACTGTGAGCGCCAGTAATACTCACAATCCCCGCAATCCATGTCTAGACTCATAAAATCTCTCCTACCAAGGCCAAAGAATAAACAAACAAAACAAAAAAGCAATACTTTCTGAGACTATTATCTATAGTCTATGCATTTATGTTTTTCTTGCATTTAGATTGTAATATTATATTTCTTACAATTGCACAAAAACATGCTTTTAGTTTAGTTTTAATAAGGAACGTTTAATTGTAATTTAATTCATGGTTTTCAGCTTCCTCATTTTGAAAAACGTCGTAATCATAAGGACAAAAATAACAATAATCGTGACAATGTTAGAAGCAAAGAAGTCATTTCTGTTCAATCTTTACTCCATAAAAGTAAACCTAAAAAAATTACAGAGTTCATTATTGCTTGTTATTGTTATTCAATAATTGTGAATAATCGTTAAATCGCAATCATATTGTTTTGTTATTTTCTACATTTTCAAGATTTGACCACTCTGAAACTATTATGTAAGTTCACAAGATAAGTACTTGAAGAATAAATTACCTTTTCACTGCGATCTACCTTAATCAATCCCTGTCCCTGTGAGTAGCAAGAAATACAAGATGAAATGCTCTGTTCATATCCCTGTACAATTTCCAGCTATTAGCATGTATGCCAAGAAATCAATACTAAATGACGAAGACAAAGGAATAAGATTACGACGTATGAGAGCTTCTGATAGATTACATTAGCCTTTAAGTCCGCACTCGATCGCTGCCTCATTGACGTCAGCGCTGAACCACATCTGATGCGGGAAAAGGTGAAGGCCTATTCAATCCGCCGACTGTTTGTGCTCGTGCTGTTGTGACAAAATACTGAATGAGAGAAATGTGACCGATAAACTAATAGAACAAATCGTCTAGCCTTCACCATAACAACAAAGTGCTGGGCGATTGTATTCTGTGCGTATATATTTGAACCTTTTTTGTGTTGCAGTGATTGGCAGCAGGGAGGGTGCATTTGGTGTTGCATTTCATTATTGACGTGACATACCATAGGAGCATGTTTCACCCTGATTAGCCATTTTGTAAGTCTGTGGCAAACAAAGTGATCGGACAAACAAGCAAGCAAATTGGTCATTAATGGAGATTTTCCAGTCATTTTCTGCAAGATTTAAAAGAACATGACAATTAATTTTGATCAACTTACATTCAAAAGCAGCTTATGCTGCGTTCCAGGCAACTGTGAAGTCGGTCATTTCCCACTTGATACGAGATACTTTTTATTGTTTTTTATTTATTTATTTATTTGATAGGGACAATGCACATTACGAATATGAATTCCGACCTCAGAGCGTTCCAGCTGAGTGAACTCGTATGTAAACAATTTGGCTAATGCTAACTGTAAGTAACAGATTATTTCAGATTTATCCCGTAACATACATTTACATGGTTTACGTGGTGGTGAATCGCTCAGGTTCACGTCTTGTGATGATTATTATGGCTGTAACACGTCACAGTTGATCCCGTGTGAGTGAGAGTCTCTGGACCAGCTGCCAGTTCACAGGTAGGATTTACCAGTTCAAGTTGCATCAGAGGTGGGAAATATCCCTGTTACCAGTTGCCTGGAACGCACCATAAGCTAACCTTCTCTCACAGCTAATGCTAACTTTTATTAAAACGTAAAATTTTTAAAAACAACCAATTCAAATGTAAAGTAAAGACTAGATTACTACTTAGATTACTTCCATTTTTATATAAATTTGTTTTATTTTTTTTTTATCTTTATTATGCTTCAAAGTTATCATTAACGTTAGCATTGAACCACAAACATCTCCATTTATCAAAACAGAAGTGTCACCGCGGAAATATTCATCTCATTTGTAAAGTCTTTAACATGCTGTCAGTGACATCCAGCTGCAGCTCGCTGTTCTCTGACGGATCTTCAAGGATTTATTCATTTTAGTCTCAGCAAAAACTTCATAGAGATACAATTGGACAGGAAGTACAACAAGCTAGCTGTTTTAAAAATAAACTGTAAATTCCGTGCGCAGAGCCTATTCACCTTATTCCGCCCCGCCTACTTTTGCCTCTTTTCATGTTTATGACCCGCGCTCTTGTAGTAAAGGGATTTCCGGTTTGACGCTAACAGTGTTCGTGCTAATGGCGATCGAGGAAAAAGTAGATTGCTTTGTCTAAAATGTTTAATGTACACGTGAAAAAACAAGTCAGCAACGCACCGATTTCCTGGGCAGCCTGAAAACGTCTTTTTAGTCCATGCAGAACTTATTTTCTGTTAAACTCGCCTGCTCCATGTAAACTACAACGGAAAAAGATGACGGCGCCCACGGCAACTTCTGGAATAAGGAGAATAAGTAAATAGGTGTGACAATTCAGTTTGGGCTCAGTATAAAACATTAACATGCAAATCTCTGCGCACCTTGGAGCAGATTTCCCATCGCAAATATGAGCCAAAAACTAATGTTAGTTTAATCACGTTTTTTAAAAATTGATCTATGGACCAAATGTTGCTCTTCTGTTATAATTGATTCATGATTGTACAGTATATTCTTAGGCAAGCCTGTGTTATATAACTAGTCTGCTGTTTCTTCATTTGGCATTGAGCATTGTTTTTCTGCCTCTTTTTGCAGGATTTCACATATTGTTGTTATTGTTGTTTAAGCAGTATGTGACACTGTGTCCTCAGAGCGTTTTGGACCTCTCTGTGGCGCCGCTGTGAGCTATCCACTTAACACATTTAGCACAGCTCTTGACGTAATAAATATTTATGAATGGACTTCACATGCAGCCATTCTGAGATATGACGTCATTCTCTCAAGCCTCTTTTTTAGAACCAAGAAGCACAATGCATTGACTTATTTGATTTGGAATAAAACCGGCCAAATATCAATAGAACCTTGAAAACCTTGAATGTTTGGTCAATTCACAAATTCTACAATCAATATTTACAACCCAAATAACAATCTTAACAATCACAGCAATAAAGTTTGAATCCCGGACTGGTGGGTTTTTTCATACTGGAGTTTGCATGTTCTCCTGATGTCTGAGTGAATATAATTGGTTAATCCTCCAGTTAGTCCTGACCCAGTTTAGCTCAAGACCTGGAGATGGGTCTCTGTGCATTGAAACATAGCCGTTCACTCCTGACAGGGAATGTCGCTTATTGATGACATCACAGAGGAATTCCTTTCTCTACTTCCTGTAATTTTCAACTTATATTTTCTCTTCCAAAACTGCAACCTGACTGATTTCACTCGATGATGAATATTTACCAAAGGTTCTATCCCACCAAAGTAGTATTAGTAGTAACTAATAATAAAAATAAAAAAAACATCAGAATCATTCATATGCACTTTAACTGAAAGTATAGTCAGTTGATGGCAGCTCGATTTCCACCATTACAATTGTTTAGTTCTTATATTATTCACCTTATTCCAGAAGTTGCTGTGGATGGCGGCATATTTTTTCCGTTGTATTAGTTTACACGGGGCAGACGAGCGCAATGGAAAATAAGTTCTACACGAACTACAAATCTGTTTCAGACCGCCCAGGAAATCGGTGCATTGCTGACGTTGCACATGTACATTAAACATTTAGACAAATCAATCTACTTTATATAATATTTTAGCTCACTCGGTCACCATTCGCATGAACAGGGTTTTCGTCAAACCGGAAGTGCGCTTTCTACAGGAGTGCAGATCTGTGGCAAAAAGAGACAGAAGTGGGTGGCACGGGAGGGAATAAGGTGAATATGTGACCTGAATAATCACAGCTCACGATTAATCGAATAATCTTGACATCCCTAGTTACCGCCACATCAACAGCAGCATTAGGCTCAACCCACCCTTGTCGCCACATCATCACCTCCCCCTGAGTGCGGCTGACCCTGCTAGAGTCCTCCTCGTGAGTCAGAGCTGGGACGAGACGCCTGGAGACAGAGGATGTGTGAGGGATATACAGGAAGACAGGCCGCAGTCGGAGTCAGACCGCTTATGTAATCTTTCTTATCCTGCTATTGTTTTTGCACCATCCCTCTCATTTAAATCATCCTACCCCTCTCTGGCTCTCAGCAAAAAAATACTTTAAAACAGCACATCTTTGGAAAAAAAGAGCTATACATATGAATTCAATATTTGGTTATGTGCTTTTCTTTGCACAAGCAGAGAATGATATGGTGTCCAGTGCAACAACAAATCCAACAAATCAAATGCAATATCTGAGAATTCAAATAAAGCTGATAATAGATGATGATAGATGATCTTATCCTTAGACTCGCTTGTAAAAATACCATTTAGTTAACTATAATTCCATTTACTTTTACAAACAAGTGAACATTTTATAAGACGGGACACTGCAGGGGAACAGGGAGATAGATATCAGTTTAAAACTTTCACATTTACTGACAAAAATAAGAATTACATTTATTTGGGGCATATAAATCTGGAAAAATGGATAAAACAGACACAAAATATCTTGCTTCATTGTGTTGACATTTGGAGAAAACAGTCTTTGAAGTTACAATGTCATACATAAATAAATTAATAGATGTGGATTAAATAAAATAGATAAAACCTATTTAGGTGCAGATTGTACAATGTCACTGTTTCTACATGAAAGCTTGTGTGTTGAGAAGCCAAAAAAACTATGAAATTGAAAGAATAAAAGAGTATTGCCTGTAGTATCTCCCTCTGCTCAATTCTGCAAATTCAAACAAAAGGGCTTGATGTTGATAATATTACTGGACCAATAATCACAATATAAATCATCTTAGAGTTATATCATTCTTTCTGCGTTCTGGTATGTCGGAGCTATTTAAGTTTAAAGTTTTTATGTTTCTGACCACTCTTATATAACAATGGAACACAATGGATTTTTGCCCACATACACCTAAAAATGAAGCAAACTACAGAATTTATATAAAGTGTATGTATTCAGGAACAAGAGTACATGAATAACTCAGTGGACAAATACCTTAAACCCCTACAACAATAAACCTTCAGATCATATGACAAATCCACTACAAAAGCCGGCACTCACTTGACATCAAATTGCTATACTGACAATTGGCACCTGTTGCGCTGTCAACCATCAAGTGATTAGCTTGTGTTTTACTGACGACTGTTTTCAGCACCACGGACAGAGCCAGCGTGTCGCCACTACTACTCACAATAAAGGAGTGAATAAAAGAGAAGAAAAACAGCAAAAGCAACGCCCAGGGGACAGGACCTTATGGCAGATCGAGTGAACGGAGAGCGAGATTGGAGCATGTCATTGGGGATTAGCCCAGATCCAGAGATAGAGGCTTTCCATGTCTGAGAGAGACACACAAAATAAGCAACCGTCAGTGTACTATGATGTCTGATAAATAGATGGGTAAATAGATGGACAAAAGACAAACTATAGGCTTTTTGTGCTCGAATTCATGACAGAACAGGCTGCAGAGACAAGTCCACATGGCAAATTTGATTCATTGTTCTCTCTAAAGTCCAAAATAGACAAGTTTTACACAATATTTCGCAAGTTTCCCCCAAAAATATTTCAGATATGGTATAATTTCCCATTATTATTCATACTATTTAATGCTTACCAGCATTTTCCCCTTGGATTAACCCAAACTAACTGGTCTAGTCAACAAAAAAAGCAAAATATTCAGGTTTTACAGGCTACTTGCTTAGATTCTTGGCACAAATGTTGCTGCAGTACAGTCTCACATCAATTAAACATTGTCAAGCTGGGCGTACAATACAATAACTCTCGTGTTTTGATTTCAGAGCGAGATCTGCTTCAGCATTACGACATTTACGCATGCAACATACTTCACCAAAAACGTCCCTTCCAGTCTTCCCCACACTGCAGCCCCGTGGTCCCGAGAGAGTGGCGCTAACACCCGCCCTGAAAACTCTTCCACCTGATCTGTGCTCGCTTTGTTTTCGTCTTGTGCTCCAACGATGACGCCTTCGTTTCAAGGTAAAGCGAAAGCAGCCAAATGCAGCTCGCGTGTAATCGCCACTCTACGTGTCCTACGCCATAGCAGAGCGCACAAAGGAAGACGAAAACGGGCGGAGTGGATGAGAAGTACGGGTGATGGAGGGACGCGAACGGAGTTGGGTTGAAGTTAAGCAGTGGGGACGGTGGAGGGAAGTCTGAAAAATGAAATAAAACAGTGGCACTCACGGTCAAACTGGGGGATTGTGGAGGTCCCGTGTCGGACGCTGCGGTCGGTCATCGCCAGCATCAGCAGCAGCAGTAGCAGCATCTCAGGGCAGCAGCGTGTGCACCAGCAGAGGAGAGAGGAGAGAGGAGAGAGGGGAGAGGAGGGTGAGTGATGCAAAAGCGTTAAATCATTCAGAAGGACGCTGCGGGACACGTGACCGGCGACGCGCTGCTTTGTTTTTCCGGTTTTGGATCCGACTTCAGGAAAGCGTCATTCTTGGTCAGTGTCCGTAAGACTTTTCCCACTTTGCTACAAGATATCGTGGACAATTAATATGCTTAAAACAAAATTATATGCTATCCAAAATTATCTAAATTAAATGTTGATAAGGAAAAGCCAGAGAAATGTATGATTTATCTGTCAAAAAACGTATGAATGATTCAGTTGTGAAGAAGACATATTGTGCATTTTTACTGTGTTTAGTATCAAACTAGACTACAACATAAGTCGATCATCGTTTTACATTTTCTTGATTACCGTTCCATTGACTTCCTGTTCAAAACTGCAGAACTGATAAGCCCCGCCTCTTCATAGTAGCCTTTCATTGTAGCAAGCTTCGAATTGTCATTTACATGTCTTTATTTTGAAAAGTGGCTATGTGATACTTTAGAACCCTACATGTGTCACTCAGTCTTAGTTTTGTTTTTTAAATAATCATAACTATGTACAAGGATGTGGGCGGGGATAGGGGGTAGGTGAAAACAAGAATTTTCTGAGCTCTCAAGCCTCAGCTGTACAGTATAGGCTCATTCAAACATGCAGGAATCAATCAAAACACAACTTTGATTAAACTACTGATGACGAAATACTTGTGTAACAAGGTTCAACATGTATTTAAGTTTATTTTGCGTAATATGTCTCCTTTAATTATTCCAATTAGCAGTAAATTGATGTTTCGTTGTCTGTACAATATACATCCTTGTCAAAAGGGCCTGTAATGCATTGTCTGAACTCAATATACTAATACTCACCAGGGACAGAACATTAAAGCTGAAGATGAGTGCTTTTTGCTGTTCACTTAACAATTGCTTTGTAATTGCTTTACAGTGAAAATAGATCAATAGGTTGTGAAGCTGTCACACAGACACAGCAGCAAATCACTGCAGCAATTACAACCACTGTATCTGAACACATTGTCTCACACCACAGGGGCAGAGAAATATTGGTAAAACATACACACGATATGCATTTTCCCTACTATTTCACACAATACAAGATTACCAATAACTGAAAGTAAAAGCCTCCATACATTTTAGATGAATAGAATTGTGTTTAACAATGCAATGCCATGATGTATGGTGTTATAAAGAGTGGGGGGTTTGAAGTCCAGCCCTATATTTATGTGACAAAGAAAGGATTAAGAGCTGTTTACTTATTTAGTCACCCATAGGCTCTGAATCCTGAGCATGAACACATTATAATAGTGTGTGGGGCCATTTGCCAAAGGGCTTAAGCAGCTCCAGTATACAATGTCAGCAGAGAGGCAGAGGTTCTAGGGATTAGATCAGTTTTATGTACAGCCTTAAGCATGAATACATAAAACATACACAAGGTTTATTGTACAGCCAAAGATTCTACCACAGGCAGAAAGCACAGATCACGCGGTGCATAGGGTTTTGTATGCATTTATTGCGGTTTTATGTATGTATTTATTTATGTGATCAGCTATAGCTTAGTACTCGCAGTAAATCATGCCTTTGTCAAGTTCAATGGCGATCCAGTGTATTTATTTGAAGCACATGTCTCTCAAATGTGGATTAATGACACAGAATCTATATTTTCCCACCTCTGATTAATGGAGTTTAGTGCTTTGGTGGTGCTTTTTAGCATTATGTTATTTTTTCTGTCTTTTCCAAATTCAAATCTGCTAAAAACAAAAGAGTTTCCAAAGAGCTTCACAAACTCAAAACTAGAAAAGACAACATAAGGTCTGATGATAATATGTGCACAATTCAATCTTACTGAAACAAAAACAATAAAATCAGTCAAAGCAAAGCTAAACAACGATGAAATAGCAATAAATACCAAAAATAAATGAAGCCACCATGTTTAGACTGATCGCGTGTTTCCTTATTCCGCCTGTCAATCACACATCTTGGAGAAAAGACAAGGTTCCATGACTGTATGCATCATATTCGTAGGAAAAGTATGTCGTTTCTGCTGGTCATGTTATGAGAAACAGTTAACAAAACCTTGCAGGCACGTTCAAAACAAGCCTTAGAGAGCGTCAAATGTGAAAGTATGTGATTATGTTTGACAGCAGTCCATAACCTTCTTTCTGTGGTTGCTCTCTGCTCTCCCTCCTTCGTTAAATGTCATCGTCCGTGCAGCCCAGTGCAGGAGGTGATTCACTAGCACTTTGCCCCGAGCTCAGAGACAGCTGTGAGACCTGCGTGCCACTACCCATAATTCAACACTGTTAGAAGAGGTCGTTGGAGTGACCCTTTTGCTGCCTGACAGATTTGAACCTCAGGGCTTTGGAGACTTCCCGAAAACCATTACAACCACTGCTCTGTGTCTGAGCGGCACGGAAATGGCTGCCGCCCTGAGTTAAAAATGACAGACAATAGTGTTTTATTTTGAAATGTGTTCTTAATGTGCTGGTCGGTGATGTAGAGGTTTGGTATTTGCCAGCTGAGCGTCAAATGTCTGCTTCCTGCTCAGTCGTTTGCAGAGTGTCTCTACCGCCCTCTTTCCCCATTTTATTCTGTCCTGTCGAATGGTATACTGTATGAAATTATATGACTTTATATAATACTTAGCCGTGGGACTTTTCGCTAGTTCTCCACAGTAATAAAGCTTAGCCGGAAATGCAAACTACAACAGAAGCGTGAGTTAGAAGCGTCAGAAGTAAATTATATAAATGATTACATGTATTATGTCTTTTCTGGCCTGAAGGATTTTCAATAGCCAAATGTGTTGTTGGTTTTGATTTTTGGTTATTTATTGTTGCATGTTTTAAACGTATCAGAACAATTTAAATAATGTATTAATCCTATTTTTAAAACTAGGGTCATTTATACTTTTTATATAGACGTGTTGTTTGCACAAGATAATTATTATCTATTAAATATGTTGATCCTTGTGACTATTCAAATTACAATATTTTTTCTTACAGTAAGACATTAATTTGTAAAGGCAATGGATGAGCTGAAGTGGCTCTTCAAATCATCAAAATATCAGGAACAGGAAAACGATTTTAAAAAGTGAAAGTTATGGCTGTATTTTTCAAGAAAGAGATGTTTTGTATCAATGAAACAAATATGATCCGAGACACTGTGTTTTTTGGAAAGATCAAATATAAATCCTCCCACAACAATCATTCATATTTTCTTATTTGTTTTATTTCTTATCATGTTTATGAGCGGCACATCTGACTAAATTTGCTGCTCATATCTTTGACTATAATTAATATGATGTATTGAAGCCTTATGAAAACCCCACATTGAGCTGGATGTCTGCCATGTGCCGTCAGATGCTCCACTGTCCATGTATTATTTAACCACTCTAGTCTGACTGTCAAATGCACTGACGAAGAGGAGATACAAGTGAGGATCAGAATTGTGAGCAGCCTGATAAAGTATAGGGTTACACACAAAAGAAAAGATTGTCAATAACTTGGGCTATTGAAGACGGTTGTGTTGGAAAGTGCACACATGGGATAATGCCAAATCTAAGGCTACAGGAGAAAGTAAAGTAAAAAGAAAAACTAAATCTTATCTTCCTTGTTTTTTTGAAATACTGGTGTTTGTTTGTCTTAAAAAACGAGCAAAGAAAAGTAAAAATGGTTTCTTACACAGTATCTTGAATAGTTATGAATAATAATGATAATAGTAATACTTTTTATTTATTCAGCACTTTTCAGGAGAATCAAAGACGCTTCACAAAACAATAACTTAACAGTCAGTTAAACCGCATTAACTCCAAACTTCATTACATTCAGTCATGATTAAAAGTTAAATGACTTTGCCAGCAAAAAAAAAATAAATAAAAAAAGACACACATTGGAATATCTAAGCATGCATCCCAATAAAAACCTATACCTATAAACCTATAAAAATATAATAAACAAAATATTGCTGGCTTTCAGATGTCATCACAGCATTCTACAGCCAATAATATTTAATACAAATGGGGGGTTTGTTATTAATAGAATTAAGTTCTTGGGTCTAGTCACTAATAGAAATGATCGTCACTAATAGAAATGATCAGGTTGATATTGTGTGAATGCATTATTATATACATATTATTGGCCCATAAAATGCTGTGATGTCATCTGAAACCCAGCAATAATATAAATAATAATCAACAGATAACATTCACATTGCCTAAATAAAGAAATTACAAAATGCTATACAAAATAGGGTAAAAAACATACATCGTGATTTACTTGGAGACAGATCACAATTTTGATTTTACCACGATTCATGTACACTTTTTAACTTTTGCTTTCATGCAAGAGGTAAACAATCACCTGCTTCACACTTCATTGTGATTGGTTAAAGTCTATATGACACTATACTTCCATTTTTCTAATCCGTTTGAGTTACAGGAAGTAGAGCTGAGTTCTAAAACAGCATCCTTCCATCTGTCACCAACATGTTATGTACCACTGAAAACACACAGGCAATTTAAACGCAGCTGACACATTTTTATGGCAGGTACAGTATATAAACATTATGAAAACTGTCCGACTGGGGACAAATGGGCAAAACGTTCAGTAAAATCTGAAATATAATCATGAAGTCATCTAACCTGTCATATAGACCTTAAATCCACCTGTCAGTCACTCTGAGCCTTGCAGACAATGACCAACAGGAAAAGTGGGAGTGGAAAAGCTGTATTCATCACCGTCAGCATAATCTAAAGCCTGTATATTTTCTTGTAGATCTGTGCCGTCACTCTCTGAGCTCTTCAGTTCACAGGGTTAATTGGCGCTGCTGTGAGCCTCGTTTCCACATTCTCTTTGAGCCGTGCGGTCTGATCCAGTTTGGATGTGGCCCACAGGTGCTCACTGCGTGTCACTCGGTCATTAGCGGCTGGACACCCAAAGGCGCACAATAACCAGCCTCTGCAGCAACACACGGGCAAAGGCTGTTACATCCAAGTCTATTTGTTTGACTTTTTCCATCTATTGACTCAATTACTTGATTTGTGTGCGTCTTGTTTAACGGGGTGATTAACAACCCACTGTGCGTCTAATGAACGGGATAAAAAGCTGTTGGCGTTCAAGCATTTTCAGGACATATGGGAGAGGAATTTGCATATCTGTTTATGATAAAATGATTTGTAAATAGAACAGCGATGGGATTTTTTAGTTTATGGAAGTATTAGCTTGTCATGATGGTGTTTTCCTACAGGGCAGAACTGTCAAGGGGAGACCGGGGTTGGTTTCACACTCTTGGAAGCGTGAAAAATAAATTGAAATGAACAATACAGAAACTGGATCAAAAAGGTTGATGTTGAAATATTTTAGTGGAACGTCATCTAGCATCACCCAGGTCACCTTTGAAAAAGATGCTTTGATCTCAAAGGATTTTTACCTGGTTACATTAAGGCAAATAGAGGCAAATAAATGTAAATAAATAGCAGTGAGTGGACATTACAAAATGCCATCAAGATTTCAGATGTTAAAGAAAACCAATTCCATTATAAAGAGGAATGTATGGTTTCTATTTAGTTTCTTATCTAAGCCTTAAAATGTATAAATAAGTCTATAGGTGTAAGCACAAAAGTCCAGTTGGGGTTGGTTGTCACACTTTTGTATAAATCAGATTTTCTCAACAGCATGGCATCTTGAATATTCCATTTTGATGCTGGAGAGAAGCTTAAAGTTCCAAGCAAAAAGAATAATAAACTTTTCCCTTACTTGATCAGTAAATACAGGAAATGTTTTGCAATGCTCTGTAAAATAAAACATTTAAAAATCAAACCAAAATCAATATAGGCTATGTGGAAAATGAATGGATCAATGACTTTTGAACAGAGTCAGAGAGGACAGTAGGCAGAATATTTTTACATGAGGCTTTAATCTTGTTTCTTCTGTTAAAAGTGAATTAGTACTTGATTTTGAGTAATTCAGATGAATGTAACCAATCCAATCTACAAAACCTCATTATTTCATGGGGTTAGTGTGAGAATTATAACATTTTTCTCTTTAAAATGTAGGTATGATTTTCTTATTCTTTTGTTCCAGTCTCATCCTCAGGCTCCTTTACCTCAATGACACCCTCAAAATGTGACAGATTCACTTCAGTTGCAGATGTGCACCTGACTATTGGATAAAATACTGCTTTTTTTTTTTTTTTTTTACACCAGAACATCTCATTCAATGTGACACGTACTTTTAGATTTGACAGGGTATTACTCCAAATAAGCTGCACAATCATAGTTTTTATATGCCGGGGCCATAAATGATTGAATTTTAATGTGAAATTAACTTAGAGTTTCCTTATCATCAGTGTACTGAAATTTGTACTTTGATTTATTTTATTTATTTTATTTTTGAGGAATCTTATATTGTCCTGCAATTGAGGCTTAAGTGCTCTGAAAATTAGCACTTAAGCACTTAATCTCTTGTGATTATTTTAAAATGCAAGACTCCGAATGATACATGTTGGGTTTTAAAATGTTACGTAGCTACTTTTCAAAAATAAAAAAACATAATCCACTGCTTGTTAAAGTGATACGTCACAATGAAGCTATCAGTTCTGCCGTTTTGAAAAGGAGGTCAATGGAATGTTTCTAGGTCAAGGTCAAGGTCAAATGTATTTATGTTGCACATTTACAACCAGTGGTGCCCAAAGTGCTTCACAGGAGGCAAAGGAAAAAACAAAGAATAAAATAGTACAAACAAATAGTACAAACAATGATAAAAACAAAAACATTAATTGCATGAAGGGCTCAGCTTGCAGCTATTAAAGGCCCGAGCACAGAGGTGGGTCTTTAGTGAACATTTAAAATTGCCAAGAGACTGTGCCGTTCTAATATTTAGTGGCAGACTGTTCCACAACTTGGGAGGAGCCACAGATAAAGCTCGGTCACCTCGAGTCTTTAGGCGAGTTATTGGGACATTTAAAAGGAGCAAATATGTGGATCTCATCTCTCGAGCCGGAGCATAAGGAGAGAGCAACTCACTAAGATAAGACGGGGCAAGGTCATTTAGACATTTAAAAACGAACAACAATTTAAAATAAATTCTATAACTGACAGGAAGCAGCAAAGTTCTGTACGAGCTGCAAACAGTCCAGAGATGTTTGATCCAGACCGAAGTACAATGAATTACAGTCATCTATCAATGTTTATATCGCTTGTTTTATATCAATGCTGTGATTTACAATAGAACAAAATGTAAAATGATGATCTACTTCTGTTATATGAGCAGAAGATCCACAGAAAAGTCTAGCTTATTTTCATTGGATACATTCTCTGTTCAAAAACATGTCAAACAAGAGAAAATCCATTCTGTAAAATAATCCATGCACATTATGTAACCCAAAAAAAACCTAGTAGTTTGTCAAGTATTGCTAAGTCAAGCAGTAGCATCTTCAACACTCACAACAGCCAGCGCTTTACATCTCTCCTCATTCCATTCATAAAGTCCAGCGGATCACCATGGCGACCGGAGCAGGAGGGCTTTATGAAAACTCCAGCTCGTGCCCTCCCCGCTCTAATCTTTATTACCTTTTGTATCAATATTTTCCATCACGGTTGCCACGTCGCCGTTGTTTGACATCACGTTTCAGCCTATTTCCTCCCTGTTAGCGAGGTGTGCGTGCGGCCTCATCTTGTTTTCAGATTGTGGAGATAAAGATGGAAAGCTTTCTGTTGTTAATGAAATTCACCCCGGGCCAGCTGTGACTCATGGATGAGGGTGAGGCCTGGACTGACGAAACACACACAGACGCCACAAAATAATTACATGGGTCATAATTGGATTGTCATTCAACGTAACGAGGAAGCGTACATGGTATGGGTGTGTTAAACGATGGTCTTTTTATATTTTAAGGCTGTAAGGATAATTAAAAGTGTATCTATAATGAGGAAAATAGAAAGAAATGATAAAACGACAGCTGGTAACAATTAAAAATAAGGTTCCTTAGTAAACTGTAAATATAATGCACTAATAAGCACTAGTACTTATAAGGCACTTACCACTTTGTTATTGAAAACCGTTTAATAGCAGATTATTAATGCCATTGCAAACATTTCTGTACACGGTTTAATTATATGAATACACATGATTTTGGTTAATAGCTTATTAACATTTATACGGTTAACATTTACAAGCCATCTATAAATGTGCTTATAAACAACAAACTAACGTGTATTAATGCGTTATAAATAGTTTGCAGAGGAAACTTATTTTAAAGTGTTGCCAGGCTGATTAGACCTAGACCCTAAGGCATTGATCCTACTCTGTCCAAAAAAAGTCACCACAATGTTTAAATAAGCTTCTGTAATGTTTAAAGAATATTCCAGTGTTGCATTCAATTTTCACAAAGATCTTGCATTGCTGATGGGAGAGAGTTACCATTGCCAAAGCCTTCTCCAGCACATCCTAAAGAATCACTCTAGAACAGGGAAAACCTGGATTCATCGGACCACAGCACCTTCTTCCCTTGCTCCAGAGTCCAATCACTGCAGCCTTTCTTTGTGGTCAGCCTCACTGATTAGTGGTGTTCTTACGGCTGCACAGATTTGAGTCCCAGTCCTTTGAGTTGTGTGGTTTCTGAAGATGTTGGTCGGTGTGTCAATCAGCAGAAGAAGACTCGTTGACGCTAGCTTCTGTATATTAAATGAAGTTTATTACAGAGAGCAGCATCACATACAGACAGTCGACGTTCGCCTGAGAGTCCCTCTGTGGCTAAATCCAGGATCTCCCAGACTCTAGTGTAACATAGCTTTAGATATGGTAGAATGAATGCTTCTTCAGATAATGAAAACCCACTCCCGATTGTTTCTTGATTGACCCTTTCTTTGTGGTCACACGACCTAATCACTATGATTATGATTACCCCTTCTTCCTTTTGGCCCCACAGTCTAGAGGTGATTGAATTAACACTTATCTCTGCCATTGTCACTCACAGATACTTCAGTTTCCTTCACGTTGTTCATGTGGAAATGCTTTTACCTTCACTATTAAACATAGCTCTGAGTTGTAGGAGTTTTTCTGCTGTTTGATTTTGTCAAATGTTTAAGCCATTGCTGATCACGATCATTCAGTTTCTTAAAGACGATGGTTCCCCACTATCCTTCCAGTTTAATGATGTGTTGGACAGTTCTTAATCCAATTTACAGTTTGTGCAATCTCTTTGGATGTTTTTTTTGTTGTTGTTGTTGTTGATTCCGATTCCAAATCCATTTGACGCTTCTCAAACACACTGACATCTTTTTCACAATGTCAGGATTTGTCTTTCCACATGGTTGTTTCAGGAATGAGAGGCCACTCCCTGCATCAGTTGGGTTTAAGTACCATGTTGCAGCTGAAAGACAATCCCCTGCAGCAATTATCCAACAGTAGGCTTGTGCTTAATTGAATCCAGGGAGCCACTCTTTAGGTCAGACAGTGTATATTGATATGCATTGATATGACAGACAGAGAGAAATGCACACAGAAAGAAAGGATAAAAAAAGAAAAAAAGAATTACATTTATTATTATGTATAATTAGTTCTAGTAGCCGTCTTGAGACTTATTGTTTTGGATTTCCAGCCTATTATTCAGTTCATAACCTACATCCTGAACATCAAGACTGTAAATAACCTTTGTTTTGGTTGTCAACGTAGAAACATTTGATGTATTCTTCAATTGAAAAGGTAAAACACTGTCTTCAAAATGACACATTCCTATTGTGGGCTCTGTGGTAAGTCCAGTTCAATCAGATGTCCCATATGTTCATTATGTACACTGTCCCTGTGAAAACAAATCTGCTCATGCATCTGCTTAAGCCATCGTATTTGTTGAAGACTGCGCGTTTGTCTGCAATCAAATCTCCAGAATCTATGTACTAAAATGGGAACAGCCTTCTCTGATTTGGTGTTCATGTGTCCAGAAGAGGACCGCTTGAATTATGATCACATTTTGAAACATTTCTGTACAATTCAATACTGTAGTTCCATTCTGACCAACGGTAATTCTCCGGAGATGCTGTGGGGTCTTTTACAAAGGTTTTATGAGCTTGTAAATCTGCCCACCCCCACAGAAACACAATGATCACTTTAGTATTGACTATAAATCTCCTGATAAACTGTAAGTGGGAGTAGAAATGGTGGGCTGTTGCTTTCAAACATAAAACCGAGCCAAAATGGAAGAAAGAACTAGGTATTACAATTTCAGATGACCAACATTTGAAGAGCTCATCTATGGCCAGAGCGTGGAGGGAACATTGTGGAAAAATATAATTCGATTTTTAAAATAATTTTTACATGGCCGGATTACAGCCTCGTTGGAGTGAATGTGGAGATGTTAAAGTAAATCACTTGCACCACTTTTGATGATGCCTGAAAATTGTAACGTTTTGGGATAATATAGGTCTATAGTGAAGATATAGTGAAGATACTGGGCATATCTTTGTTAATACTGTGTTAAACAAAGATTTTTCTACTGGCAGGCTGCAATGAGACCATTACTAAAAAACAGTGTTAACCACAAGTACAGAGGCAAAAAGGCTCTCATTGCTGGGGTTTATGGGCAGAAGGGGGTCGCAGTCTGGCCTTTGGCGAGAGCTGCTCAGGTGTTTTATGTGCTCTGTCATTCATTTGACTCTGCGGCTCAGAAGTCTCTCTGTTTCACTAGTGAATTGATGCATTCATGTTTTACACTGTGTCTGATTGCGGCTATATGACAATTATTTATGTTTGAGTAAAAACAAACTTCCTGCCAAAGGGATGCCCTGCGATGTCACCCTCTAGTGGAATATGAGCCGCTTTGTCATGGGTTTCTGTGATTGGTTACTCCATCGGCAAATCCCTCCCAAAATCTATGTGAGGAATAGGAAGGAATATTTCATCTAGAATAAAGAAATATTTTGTTGTACTTCCCAGACTAAACAGATTAAAATAAACATCTTTATAGTGAGCACTAACTAATCTATTATTCTGTGGTAGAATTGGTTGTCCATAGCAACGTCGTTTCAGTCTGTCAGAAACCATATTTTTTTCCACATCATGATGTCTGTTAAAGCAAACAAAAGTACTGACCCTTTATACCCTATATTTTTATTGCGATAGGATTTGTTTTACAAAATGTCCTGTCTAAATCTTCTTCCTCTTTCAAACAACTGCATCAGACATTATTTAACACAGCTTTCTACAGTATTGTTGTCAGGTTGTCACACTGCTAGAATTTCAAACCTGATTCCAACACTAAGGAAATGCTCAACGTTGCAACTTTGATACCAACTCTACTGGCTGATGATACAAAAGGGACTTCAATGTTTTGTAATTGATCCATTATACTTACTGTATATAGTGCTTTTCTGGACACTCATTTGATAATTGAATAGAGTAATAATTGAAATCACAAATATACGTTTAATTGCACTGCCCTAGGTGGACACTGTGTTGATTAATGGAGGTGTTTGTGGGTCAATGCTAATGTGCAGATTTAATTTTGACTCAAATTTGACACTGACTGAAACTGAGGAATCACAGGTTCTGTGCACAGCAGCAACTTTTATTGAAGAACTATTGTGCTTCTGTCTGCTATATGGTTCTAATCCGCGGCACCCGTGGGTCAATATGCCATTTTGGATATCTCGAATTGCAAAATTTATATAAAATGAGTGCATCACCATTTCAGAGAGTAAAACTGCTGAATGAAGTAAATAAATATCAGTGAGGGCCTAACATGGGGTGACCTGGACTGACGGATCAATGGCGTCTTATCTGCACACATTCCTACGTACGTTTGGAAAATAAAGTACCTGTGGGTAAGTATTTCAGTGATGACATACTTCACATAATAAAATGAAGGGTAAAATTTAGACATAAAATGGTTTACAACAATATCCACTATTGTTAGGCTTTATTAGAACTGAATGATCGTGCAATGATGTGGCAGATTTTTACCTCAGATGTTTTTCCGCAGATATTATTTTGAGACTAGAGAAGGCAATGGGAGTAGTGTGTCAAAAGCACAAAAACAATCAAGAAAGTTGTGCTTATACTTAGTCCTAATACTTAGTATACTTAGTTTACTCACCATCATTTTGAAAGTGGTTTCTTGGTGTTGATGACTCGTTCATCAGTGGTTTATCATTTGCTGCAAGAAAGAAAGATTCATATTAAAGCCACTGTAGACATACAAATTGTAGCATTGACAATATAAATTGCAGAATGCACCGTAGTTACCAGAGGAGTATGCCGTCCCGTATGGAAACAACTTGATGACACACTGTAGATTGAGGACTCAAGTAAAGCAATGTTAAAGGACATATATTCTGCTACAGTGACTTTTTTGAGCGTTTAAACATGTTCTATCGATGTTCCGTCATCAAAAACATACTTTGTGTTATATTCAGCTGCATTCACGCTGTTTTGAGGAACAGTCAGTAGAAAACCCTCTCCCCTCGGACTGTCAAAAACACTCTGGCGCCATCTGCTGGCTGGGATACACTCAGTAAGTGTCCTGGCAGGCATTCTTCATTAAGTACATAATACATTTTTTGTTTGTTTGTTTCATAACATGAGATGGCAAATGTAAGGTACTAGTGAGCATGTTTAAAGGCTAATGTGAAAATGAATAATATTTTTCCTTCAAGAGATACAGACAAAAATGGACAACCAATACATAAACAAGAATGTCTTTGACCAACTGTAAGGGTTATATCATTAATTGCTGTGATAATACGTACTATGTTTTGTGTGGAAAAATGTGAAAAACAAGTGTCAAAACAAAACATTAAACTGAGCCTAAATTTACTTGTTGGAGAAATAGCATGCATCTTTTTCATTACCTGGCAGAAAAAAATATGTGTATTTTATTTTTGTATTTTCATTTTTTGCTCTCGTGATATATAGGCTTTCATGGACACAGCAAACGTCTCCAATCTGCTCCTAAAGATGTTACTTCCTCATCATCCATAGATTTCTCTGGAACATTTTTCTCCTACTGAGATACAAAGACCAGCCTTAAAGTAGCTCCTACATACACCACACTTTACAATCTGGTACTTTTGGAGATTTGTTGATATCTAATTTTAAGCCTGATTTATTAAAGTTTTAAGTCTAGTTTGATATAGTTTACTGAAAAACTAAATAAGACATCAAAAATCCCCTCCATAAATGTGTTTCGTAACTCATGTACAAAATGAACCAAACAATTTAAACTGGTTCTGTCTGTTCTGATAGAAACGTCCCAGATAAGTGCAGTTTGTCTGTCTTTACACACAGAATGCCTTATGAAAACATTACATGAGAAAAAAAAAATACATTTTGTCAAATCGATGTTTTTAAATTTAAGATTTTTTCTTCTCCTTCAGTGTCTTGCCTTAATTGTTTTACATTTTCAGTGTTCTTTTGAATTCTAAACATATTGGAATCAGAGTCTGTTACATTTGGCTGACTGAATTAAGTATTACCCGCACTTTGATTACCAAGACATAATTTAAGCACATAAAAAAGTCAGATTCATTTACGTATAATAGATTTTCAGATAGACTAACACAGCAATGATTTGAGTGCATTTTCATCCTCCAGCTCGCAGGATTACTCAAACGTGACGGTATGCTTTTGTGGGGATAATATTATGGCACGGTTAAAAGCTCAAAAATGTCAGTTTTGCATAATAGAGAACCTTCAACCTCCGCCCCCAACTCAGGGCCCTATTCAAAGCAGTGCAAACAAAGCCCGTATCTCGTTACACCGAATGCAGAAAGCCATTTTCTTCACTTTTTCACTTGATCTGCAGAGCCATTCATTTTCTTTATCTGTCCCCCGATGGTTCCGAGCCGCTGCTTAATTTACGCTCACTTGTTTGAACTTGCCGTGACGATTGAAGCACATTAAGGGGCTACGAGGCCTGGCAGGACGTGATACACAACCAACCAGTGGCCAATTCAGAGCAGGAAAGGCTTTATCAGGAAATAGAGCTGTTGGTGAAAAGTGGAAGAGAAAAAGATCCCAGAACCAGCAGTGTTTCATTGCACTTAAACCAAATCCCGGTCTTTTTCTAATTGTAATGAGTAAATGTTGCTAATCTATATGAATATTACAAGTAATCTGTTACCTACAGAAAAACAGTTATTTTAATACAGTATCCAGAAAGGTTTGATACTTGATAGACTTTGAATTTGCAGCAGTTTTTTTGGAATGTTTAAAGAAAGAAAGAAAGAAAGAAAAAACAGAAAGAAAGAAAGAAAGAAAGAAAGAAAGAAAGAAAGAAAGAAGAAAGGAAGGAAGGAAGGAAGGAAGGAAGGAAGGAGGAAAGAAAAAACAAAGAAAGAAAGAAAGAAAACACAAAGAAAGAAAGAAAGAAAACACAAAGAAAGAAAGAAAGAAAGAAAGAAAGAAAGGAAGGAAGGAAGAAAGAAAACACAAAGAAAGAAAGAAAAAGACAGATGGAAAGAAAGGAATAAAAAAATAAAAAGAATACATGGATTAAAATGGTTAAAAATAAAAGACAGAAAGAAAAACAAACAGAAGACAACTCTGAAAGAAAAACTGAAAGAAAGGAAGAACGTCAGAAAATTAGAAAGAAACACAGAAAGGAATTAAAAAGAAAAAGAATACATTTATTAAAGTACTAATATATTTTGTTGTCCTAAAATAAAGATAGTAGTCTGCCAAGGAAGGGCTAATCACCCGTCAGAGAGCTTTGTTTTTTAGTCTGTTTTTACATCCTTGGCAGGCGACTATCTTTATTTTCGCTCAAAGGAATTCACCCGCCTCCAAAGAGCACCTGACCGGTTCCCATTTTAACATTTTCACCTCCATGAGGCGCTCTCCAACTTTATTATTTTGTTACATTTCATTGTCCGTCCTGATAATCAAACTTCACTTGTTGTTTTGGAATTCCAGCCTTTTATTCAGTTCATAACCTACATCCTGACCGCCGAGAATGTAAATATCCTTTGTTTTGGTTGTAAACGCAGCAACATTTGATGACACGGTTTCAAACAAATGCGCCGCGCGATTGCCAAAGTGAACAGTCTAATCTAATCCATTAGTCCATCTCGGCGTTTTATTGGATTAAACAGGAGGAAATGATTAACATATTGGGACATGGGGTCAAATGACAGGAGCAGTGCACAGGAAATCTATCTTTTCCCTTCACCGCCGCTGCGAGCGCTTGTGTGTGCATGTGCGGTGTATCGACGGTGTGTTTTGAGTGCTAGGTCTCTCTCTGAAGAGTAAAAACAGCCCGAGGTGGAGGCAGATCGGATCAGTCTTCAAATGTGCCCCGTCTAAACCAGAACCAGATGACAGGGATCGCTTTACAGTGATCGAGACAACTCTTAGTCGATTAGTCTTTCCGGTGGAGATACTTGTCCCGGCCACAAGGGGTGCTACAACAATCGACCTTCTCACTGACCCATTCGATGTTGTATTTAGTGATTCGTGCATGTGTTAAGTCATCTATATTCGCCTGCATTCAAGAAGTCATTGCTTTGGAAAATAAAAGTTTAAAATGACAGGAAACGGAATCCCTCAGTGATGTCATCAATAGGCGACATACCATTGAAAATACAGGGACAAGTTACACGTTTTTCTGACAGTTTATGTGATCATTCAACAAAATTAAGGTCATTTATATGGATTTTGGCCTTTGTTTACAGTATGGTTGCTATAGGTTACAGTTACAGAATGAATTTCATATAGACCCTTTAAAAGTTTGTAAACAAAAATCTAAATTCTGAATGGAGGCAAAAGTGAAGCGTGATTTCACTGGAGAAACTGAGATTAACCTCAGAATATCACAAAATATGAAAAATGTAGATGATTTGGGGAAATGAAAACATCAGAGCTGCATTTATTTTTGTATTTTACATTATGTTTTGGGAAATTAGGATAAATTATTTGCATTTTTGATGAAGGAACAATCCAGATTTATGGGTTTTGCTGGAAAATACTCGCAGAAATGATGAGCTCACAATAAATTTTCATTTTATCTAAATATATATTAAATACTAAACCATAAATTAGATTCTTTTGAAGCTAAAATACAATTTTAAGACAAGAACTGACCTTTCTACCCTGGAAATCCAACTGTTTTCCCCAACACAAACACTTACAACTAGTAGAATTTAGATCTAATGTGAGTCAATCATTGAAAAATTTATAGTCAACTTAATTTTGCCTCCATTCTTCATTTGATGACATCACATTTTAAAGTGTCTATTTACATGTTCAACCAGGAAGTAAACTTTTATTAAAAATAGGCTAAATTTTAGGTAAAAACTTAAATTTACGTTTTAGTGAAATGAGTAGTCGTAACCTGTCATGTGCACATTTATTCTTACTGAGAACGGGATCGCCTCGCTACAGATCTGACCTGTAACCTGGCCTGGTGTTGTTACCTGTTGCTAACATGTTGACAGATAAATATAGACTGTAAGTTTGATTTATGTAGTTAGAAACATACTTGTACAGCAGGACAGGAGTGAATGTGAATATATCTAATGATTACATAAAACAATCAAACAAAGAAAATTGCTGAATATTGTTTGCCATAGTAACACACGACATTGCATTTCACACATTTGTACATTTAACTCAGTAATCTTCATGTACTGTTCACATTCCCATTTTAAACATCCCAAGGCACGAAATAAAACCGTAAATACTGAATCTCCCAAACCTCCATGAATCCCGCTCTGGAAGAATACCTGCTTTAACTGCCTCAGACCAACTACAGCTGCTCCCTCAAACAGAAGAAAAACATAGTGAGTACATCCTCTGGGACATCACATGACCTCCGGGTTCAAAAGTCACGTGGGCGCAGGAATGAACAAAGGAAAACTCACAGAACGGCGCGGAGGAGATGCCTAAGATGTTTGTACAACGTGTGAGACGGCGAAACTCAAGCCGTCTTCTGCTGAAATAACCGTTCTATTTCTGATCTTCTGGACGGAGGAGTTAAGCGCCGCTCTGATATGTATCGTAAAACTGTTGGGGGCCGGACTAGTACAACACGGGCCCGTCCAACACAACCAGACATTCCTCACGTACGCATGCAGAATACAGTAGAGTCAGACTATGGATTTCAGACATGCGCCAAGACTTGGGTGTCTGCCGTTGTTACAGAGAAACTACTTGCGAGACGCTTCACAGTTTGGTGCATTATTCATTCACTCCACACTCGTTAGATTCAGGGATCGCTCACAAACACAGGTGGGTGAAGTGTCTTGCCCAACGACACAAAGACAAGAGGCACCGGAGGGCTGGGATCACATCTTGCAAAAGTTATTTACAACCACTCTTCGTTTTGCAAAAAAAGGCAATTTGGTTAATCATCAATTCCTTTAAAAAGTGTAAAGGGATAACATTGATATTGTGGAATTTCAAACGATACATGTACAAACTAAGGAATAATTTATTACCGGACCCTTTAGTGAAAATGTTTTGGGAAAGAAACAATTGACACAACGGATAACTTCAATTTTAAAATTGAAAGGCACTGAATAATCGTGCACAACAATTAATGGACTATAGAACAAACATTTGGACAATTCAATCAGTTGAACTAGAATGTGTTACATTGTGAAGAATAGGACTAGATATGATAAAGATTATTATTATTACTATTATTATTAGAATCAAATGAGTTTAATGTCTTTCTACTGTGTAATTTATCGAAATAAATGAATAAATAAACAGTTGAACTCTTGGTTGGTGGGCGAACACTCCAACCAACTCCAACAACCGCACACAGCAACAGTAAGTCTGCCAAGCTGAGACATGAAAGAAAAACACGTGTATTTATGAGGACTTTCTGCACTTTGAACATGTGCAAACTATAGATCTTTACTCTGAAGTGATTTCTGTCTGATTAGGAAAAGCTTTAGCATAATGTTCAATGAATTTCACATTAAGAAAAAGATGTTTTCTATTGAAGGGGTTCTTTCGCCAAAAACACACATCTATTGGAAGCACTGAAAGCTTACACACTGCTAATTTTATGCTTTCTCTTTAAGACATTCTGCAGGTATAATTTAAGCGCTCTTTCAAATGTCTCTCTTTGGAGCGTTTCTGTTTCTGTTAAAGGCGCACTATGTTTTTGTGCACAGGGGTCCATACATGAGCCGCTGACATCACCCAAACATGAACAAGGTTTTCTTCATCAATAAAATCGATTCCGTACCTGAATTATACTTTTCTCTAGGGTTCACAAAAAGACATTTGGTAATTACAAGTTTTGAGCATGGATGTATTAAATGAACTGGATAAGGTACGCCCCCTCTGTCTGTGGTCCCAGATTGATTTGTGGCCGTGCGAGGTACTGCAGCCTCTTGGAACCAGCCTTTTTCTATAATTGCACATTATAATCACAGACAGGACTGAATTATTATTGGTATTTAAATAAAATAGAAGGAAATGTTCTTTTCTACTGTTTCTAAAATCACCGAAATTACCGTTTTTATATGAAGTGGGGGATTGTCGTCACGTGGCGCCCTAAAGCAAAGATGGCAGCCTCCGTTTCAGGAAGTAAAACAAAGATGGCAGCCATCGTATCAGGAAGTAAAGCAAAGATGTCAGCCTCCGTATCAGGAAGTAAATGCAGAAGTAAGAAACTTTTTTGGGGTCATGCGCCAATGAGCACACTCCATAGGGATAAACAAGACGGCCATCTTGGATTCATCTTCCAGGTTTTATTATAGTTCTATGGTTTTGAGACGTTGAAAGCTAAAGAGAACGCAGCTTCCATTTTTTCAGCCTTTTCTGCATTTTCTGCCTCTATGTCACGTTTTAACATCTATGAAATACGTTTTGAGTCTTGATGCAAAAGCCGAATGTTAGTAAACAGGAAATCGCTGATGCTAACGTGTGCTAGCTTTGTTTTGCTAACTCTGTCACCGGTTTATCAAAAGATCAAGTCAGCGTTTGACGAGAACGATTATTTGGTTTACGTATCTGCTTTTTGCCGTTTCGTTCTCACCTGGGCTTGCGTTTTCTCTTGTTCTTTCTTGTCTGACCATCTTGTGATGAAGTGTCCCGGGGGCCAAAAGCGAGCCAGCACCCTCTGGAAGTTAGCACCTCTCGCGGCCCCCGTCGGACCCCTCGGTACGGTTCACTTTGGTCCTATGGAAACGTGCCTTTAGAGTAGTAAACATTTGCATTTCTCAGTATCTCAAAAATGACAATTTTTCTAACAAGGAAACAATTTCACATAAAAAAAAGATATGTTAAACCACTTAAAATGAAAGATAAATTCAAACATGTCTGTCTGCTAGTTGTTGCATAACAAGAATGCTGAGTTTAACCGTTCACTCTTCTCAACACGTGATGAAGGCCTTTTCTTTCCAGTTTTCTGTGAAACCAAAACACAGTTGCAGTTATCCTGAGCGGGTACGTTCATGTTTGAGTTTATGAAGTCTAAGGGGATTTGGGGAACAGATGGAACGGATTTGATTAGCTAAAAGGTTTTGTTTTCATACGACGAGCCAGAAGTTAGCTTAAGTGCACACTGAAGGAATTCGAAAGCGGTAGAAATAAAAGGAGTCGGTGATGGTGGTGGTGAACCTTATTGCCTGCACTCCTGGGATGTAAGTATGTGTTCCTAAGGTGGGGTCGGCCTTTGATGGTGCGCACAGGGGGGGCATGGTGGATGGATAATAAGGAAAGACAGTGAGGCCAAAGAAAGCAAGAGAACAGATGAATACTGATGTAACTACACAGCTCTTGGATCGGTGGTGAAAAACATGTTTTTCAATGGAGTGCCATGTTCTCACTGAGACAGACACACACCGACACTCACTGCTCCTTAAATATGGAATCTGTTTGAAAAGTGACCAGTGGTACTGTGTCAAACTTGAATGGCAAATAATATCTTCAATACTATACTTTGGCAAAGTGTTTTGGCACTATACAACCTTTTTAGTGCTTTTTTGCTTCATTTGATGTATGTTTGCACACTTTGAGGACTTTTTAGCTCTACCCTTCCAGTCAGATCAGGAACCTTGAAAAAAAGGTACATTTAAAACATTTACTTCAGGGTGATAAGCACTGGGCTGATAACGTTCAATTCAATGTATTTTTGTAACAAATACAAAAAAACAAAATCACACCAGCAGAAAATGTGGACCGAGAGGATGATGACAGTGCAGTGTGTGAAAAAAATATTGAGGGTGAATGAGAGGGATGTAGCAGTGGAGCAGTTTTTGTTTGTATCTGTTTGCAGTTGTTGAAATATATTAATGTGTCAGTGGCTTTATGTTTTGTTGATGTTCACAAGTCACTGTTTTTGATATTGTTGTTTAGAAAATTAATAAATAATACATTTATTTTAAAGCTTTCAAACTTATATTAGGCCTATATTATATATTCATTTACTTGTATCATAGTAGAAATTTACTTTTGGAATAAGTGGTGGTGGGGGGGGGGGGGTCACTCTTAAGCTCCATCAAATGTACCTTAACCTTAAATATTGTAATTTATTCACCTCATCTTGAATGTACAGTTGATGTATAAAGCAAAATGCATTGGCACAACATGGTGCTTTGTTTCATGTTGCTTTGGTTTGGTTCACTTACTTTCTTTTTCTCAATATACTGACATGCAATGGGTTAATTTGATTACATTTGGGTCACAAGAGAAGCCCCTCTGGACATCCCCATAGTGTCTTCAGTTTTGTTCCCACAAGTCTTCTACTCAAGCGGTGCTTTGTCCCTCTGTAGATGTTAATGTCTTTTCGTACTCTTAGCAGAATCTGGTCTGGATCAGTTGGTGCTTTGTGGAACTGTCACGAAAACTCACAGTTCTAAGTGATCGTGAAAACACCCATTTTCATTGTATACCTCAACAATAACTTCATCAATTAATATACTGCATAAATATTTTAAAAGCTTGTTTAAAATGACGATGTAAATAGGCCTATACAGTTTTTTGACACTCACTCCCATTTACTACTTTTTTATTGCACACATTTTTTATACCACATTTTTATCTTGCCGCACGGACAAACTTCAGTAAAAAACTCTCTGGATCTCTAAACTAAATGCCACTAAACACCCTGGATTGAATGAGGAACTTTATTTTACTTTACATGTCATTGTTTTAAAGTTTTGAACCACCCTGTCTTGGGGTTTACACCACCACCTTGTGGTGTTTTGCAGTCATTGTCCACACAGGTTCACTTCTCACCCTTGTCAGGTGGAGAAGCCCCATTGTACAACATCACATGGTATTTTTTGAAGGTCAGTAGGTTGAAACGCGTTGGGACTCACTGAGGTCCACAGAGACATGCCATAAATGCTAAAGGCATTTTAAATTTATAGAGAGTGCCTTAGTTTTTTTTGTACTTGTATTTTATTTCCTTTACCGCATTCTTGCTGGATCAATCCCAGTTTTGAGTTGCGTAATTTGAATAATTTAATTTCAAATTGGTAGCAGCAAACTCAAGCAAGTGCAACTAATGTTTTGAACAACATGCTGCTCTATAATGGCATCTGGATTTGGAAAAAGTCTTCTTGATTTCCGCTCAAAGTGCTTGTTTGGTATTGTCTGTAGGATTTCGAATTACACATGAACAACAGTCGTCCAAAAGCACTTCCCATCACTGCAGGTGCATTCTCCATTGAGAGACTACAGTAGGTCAGGCCCATAGACATGTGCTATTTTTTTTAGATAACAGCACCACCTACTGTTGAAAGGGAATACTACAGGAAGCTACTGTGCAGCAACTTGATTATACAGTGTCTTAACAAAAGGCTCCAATCTTACCACAATTAATTCAAAAAGTTTAGTTCTAGGTTATATGCCTATTATATTTTTTGCTAATGTCACATGCGGGGCTCCGTAGAAATATACAAACTGCAGGGCTAATTGCTGATGAGTTTTATTAAATCTCCACTGTGTAACATATCTGATAGCAGGTACATAAGGTTCAAGTGATGCAGAATAATAATGAAGGGAAACTAATTCAACTCCTAATAATTAATACTAAAACAGACTTAATCCTGACTACAACATGACTGAGGTTGTGCTATTTCATGTGTTATAACTAAATAATTCAAGTTTGTTACACCATATGCCAACAGATTGAACATCTTGTCCCTCTTGTAATACTTTGAGGCGGTCACTTTGGATAGTACCGCTCAATTTTCCAATCGCACGGCTTGTGGAAAACTTTGTGGACTTGACTCAAACACAAACCCTTCAGAGAGGTAAATGTACAGCAAGTATTGATAAAACTGATCTATTGACACATCAAGTTTACCTGGTTGCAATCCATCTCACAATAACACCTCTGACGTCTTGAAATCCGTCTCTCTCCTCACCTTGTTAAATTTGACTTCAAGGATGCGACTGTCCACTTTGTTTTATTATTTTGTTGTCCATTAACTGTAAAATGTAATGGGATGGATACTATTCTGATACTGGACCACAATTAGTTTAAAAAAAACACTCAAGCAATTCTAAAAATGTTAAAAGTACTGCTTTATTCTCAAGTTCAATCAGATTGTCAGTTTTCCATTCATACACAACTGGGGAGAGCTAAGTAAATACAACAAACATGATGTTAAATCATTGACTTAGCCCTTGTCAAAACACTCTGCAATTGCAGACAATTAACCAGGCAGAAAGAAATAAAGCAAAGAAATGTTTTAAGTAAAAAATAACAAAGCCTTAAACACCAGATAAAGACATTACAAAGAATAAAAACAACACATAACACATCTCCTGAAGTCCTGAGAAGAGGTAGCTGTGTGAATGTAAATTATGTTGCAAAAGCAAAAACAGCTAAGTAAGATCAACAAAACAAAGGCTGCAATCAGTAACCCGTGTAAGTTTTGTAACACTAGAAACGATTTGCAAATAAAACTAGACTCAAGCCATCTCTTGAATGACTACATAGATAGAAGACTTTTAACACAAGCGCTCAATATTTGGTCCATTGTCATTTGTGTTTTGCAAGCTCCTTATAAACTGGACCAAGCCAAAAAGTATGTTTGAGACTACGCAGGAGCACAGTCCCCTCATCCTTTATTTGAAAATAATTGAGTAAACTATGAGGAATGAACTAATGACAAGGCAAAAAAAAAACAAAAACAAAAAAAAAAAACACTTAACAGTCATACCAAAAGACTGCCGCAGTTGCAGTAACATGAAAAAATTGTAAACATCTTTTCAGAATGAAATAAAAACAAACAAAAAATGCGTATGTATGAAAATGTTAAAACTAGTAGTACTGTGGCTGCACAGAGATGGCATTAAAGCAGCCAAGAATTTGCGAAGGGGGAAGAAAAAAAAAAAAAAAAAACAATTGAACCTTTGTCAGTGTAAATGTTGCAAAAGTTTGACATTTCAAAATTTTGGGTGCAGGTAGGAACCGATATTACTTGGTGAATAGACAGTTCCTTAAGAAATGTGCCTCGAACAGAAAAATCACAAATAAGAGACTTTTTCTATCTAGATTTACCACAGATTTGCTGTATAATTTTTGGGATTATTGCACACGCCAGTGGCACTGAATAATAATCACAACATTTTTAACTTGGTCATGTAAGAAATGTAACAAATAATATTACCTTACTTTCTATAAACTCTAGATTCTAACAGTGAAGTCTTACCTGCCGTCAATGTTAGAATTTAAGCTCCAGGTTTTTAGTGTTTTAAGCTTCCTGTGAACATTGTCATATTTCAGGCAGAAATACAGTTCGCAATGTTTCCCATAGATTTCTGGGAAGAGTATGGTGGCACAAATTATTTTCATTTGAATAATTTATTCATATAAACGTTTACCGGTAAATGTCTCTTATCTCAAATGTATTTCTTTTGTCCAGTATAGTTACTTTTAAATGTTTGATAATACAATGGACAACAATGACATTTTCTGATGCCAATGTAATAGGCAGATTGTTTTTAGTCTATCAAGGAGGATTTTAGGCTACCACCATCTCCACTATTAATGGGAAACAGTGCAGTTTGTATACGACAAGGAAACTCAACAAAATGGAAAACGGAGTCCGCAGATTGGTGTGAGAACATGAAGTGGCCTGGTTATTTGGACAAAACTTTTGTCCCAACAGGAACTTCTTGGCCCACAGCCTTTAAAACAGTCACCTAAAAAAAACGAAAGACTTTAGTGAGCAGGTTTCACAAATTGCATTAGCATTTTTCCTTTACTACACAAAATTAAGAGCATTTAAAAACCTGAGACGGTTCATACACAGCCATGATGCCTCTTTTTACCATTATCCTTTTGTCCTTAATCATCTCAGAATTATCTTTTTATCTCATTCCAGCCTTGCTACCGTCTAATTAACCAATTAAAGTGGAATGTAACCCAAAATGTCTGACAGAACTATTCCAATTATGGTTTTAATTTAAAACATAACAGTGCAGTGCTCGTTCTGTGGGCCGTCTGCACTTAAACCAATTTTATCTATGTTGCAAATCTGCAGGTAGCCTCAGCGTGCTGTTAGCAGGCTACTCTGCTCCTGAAAGTTACAAAACCAGCTTTTAAACTAATCCAGCACCAGAAGGTCCATTTTGTTAGTGAAAATATAGGTCTCCATTGATGGGACACTGAATAACATATTAGATTATGAGAATATAATTTCTCAATGAGAACCACTTTGTCACAAACTAAACTTTTATCAAACATGGCTGTGAACCAATAGGACACCTGAGATTTTGATAAAGAACCAATCAGCGAGCTGTGCCACACAGCTATTCACTGCGGCCCAGTGGCTGAACACAGTCTTCATATCAATAATTTGAAGATGGTAAATATTTCTGTCAAACTGCTTTACAGCCAACCAAGCCTTTAACATGTGTCAGAGTTGTTCTATGTTTATATAAAGAATGAGTTCCTATCATTCACTATTTTCAAAATAGATCCGCACACATTCTCTTAATTATTCTGTTGGTTTCTTTAAAATATTAACACAGCTCTTTTTTGTGAAAGACTGGCTGCTTAGTTCCCCATCAGGGTCAGTAAAGAAATATTTCCACCCGAGTCTGAACTGTAAAACTTCATTTCATTATCTTTTTTTAATTTTAAGTCATTTAAACTTAAAAAAAAAAAAAAAAAAGAAAACAGCATGAATTTCAAAATCACAAATAAACAGAAAGGATTTTATCCCTCAACTATCCGTTTATATAACAGAGTATCTTCACTTGTGGAAAGGGCTGTCACAATACATTTTTTAATTCAATATTTTTAATATATTGCCTTTGAAAATATCTCCATGAACGGTATTATTGAGTATGCCGTTTTCAAATGCTGATGCAATATTCCTAGGCAACGATCTCTACTTGTATGTTAAAAAAAAAGATCAAAACCTTAGAACTTTAATAAACTTTTGTATTAAGTCCACTTTGAGAAAACTTCCTCAAGCTAGGGTCTCTTATAATATAAAAATTGTATTGTTGTTGTAAAATTGTTTTTCACATTGACTATATCTGATATAGAATAATGACGGTTTGAAAATGAATTTAAACTTTGGATTGCTTTTTTAAAAAGTTCATTAGTGTAAAAATATAAAGCTGACATGAAGGACAATACTTGAAGCAAAATTTTGCTTCTGCACTGACTTAGAACATCAGACATCACACTGGACTCTGGGCAAAACCTGCCAACAAATGCAGCATTGTGATTGGCTGATTCACGTTACATGCAAACACCTGTCATACTGTTGCGCAGGAGGAGGAAACAAACAGCCAAAATACACACGTTTGCTGTAAATACGAGGCATTTCTGCCCTCTCTGAGCACAGCGACAAAAGTGTGGGGAGCGAGTCACAACAGCGATGTGTGCACTCCTTGTTTCTCTCACTTCTCTAAAAGAGTGGAAAACTTCTATGTTGCAAAGCAATTAGTGCGTGTACCGCTTCAGTCTTATTTATTTCAGATAATAAACCGACATCATGACTGATCTCCTGCGCTGCTGAAGCTTTCTACAACCGGGCGACAAGTGCCTGGGGCGTGAGCACCGCTGCGCTCCCGGTGAAGGAGCTTACAGTGAGTCTGAATACAGGGCCGAAAAAATGTGGTTTGTTGCTGCCAGCTGTTGTCTTTTCCGCACAGTGAGCCATGACCTCAGCAGCCGTGGGTCAGTCGCTGCGACTTTGCTCCGTGGAAGCCATCGCTCAACCAAACACACGTGCACATATTTATCAAGGCTCAAATTGTCATTGTGCGAGCTTTTACCTATCAAACAATAAGTTGATATAGTAATTATTGTGACAGGCCTAACCTGTTCTTATTTGACGCAAGAAAATATTTCCAGAAGCGACATTAGCTGATAGCAGGTCACAAGGCGCTAGCTCTCTGCTGTTTTTGCCTCAAAAAAGTGCCAGAGATGGGTTAGAAATACAAGAGGTGGCACATTTATTTAGATTCCCTGATAAATGTAAATCGCGTCAATGGAAAACAAGGTCCGAAGATCTATCAACTGCACAAAAGGCTGTTGGCCCACCGTTTCATAATTAATTCCGATACTAGGAAAGTGTTCAAAGTAATGAGTCTGGCTTAAGTTTTAACTAACTGTTTGAAAACCAAAAAATGACTATGACCCACATTAACATTAGTGAATGTAAAAAAAAAAGTTGTGATAAAAATTACCATAAAGTCCTCTCCATTGTCAAATTTCTTCATGATTTCCTTGCCAACATCATCATCTGGCAATTTAAGGTCATCTCTTGTGACTCCACCATCGTCCATCAGACTCAAGTAACCATCTTCAATATCCACACACTAAAATTCACAAAAATGATAATATAAATTTAACACAAAGGCTTTTACTCATAAAATTCAATAGGAAACAATGTTGACCTTCCTGTAGTGAGGAAGTACATTTAAAACTTTAGCATGCATCATACAAGTACAATTTCTTTATACACATTTGACTGTCCAATATTGGCACACCATTAGCAGAGTTGGCTGCACAATATAAGAAAAGACTACAATTTTCAATATTTCTGTTGTTTGCAAAAACTAAAAAAAAAAGTGTGGTATTTCAACAAACAGAAAGTGTATCGAAAGTTCATTTATAAATGAATTACTTAATTTACTGGCCATTGTGTCACAGTAAAAACTTGACAGGAGCTAGATTTGAGTTCAATCTAAATAGTGATTCTTTTGCAGTGTTGTGCAGCCCTAGTTTGTGCACTTGGGTGAAACTTCATATTGTGCCATTAGGACAATCAAGTGTACTACACTGTACTTAAAATAAAATTCAATACAGTTATACTAATGATATAATCTCTGTACACTTAAAATAAAATGGCAAAAAGCAAACTATGAAATAATAAAACTGAAGATACACTTTATAAGCCCACCTAAAATGTGTATCCATGCTTTTACTGTGTAATGTACAACAAATGCTGATATAGTATAGTTTGTATTTTGTTGTTTTTTTACAAGGGTAGTTAGGATGGGAATTTGCAGGTCTTATAACTGGTTTCACGGGAGACACAAGAGCCTGGACAAAACCTGTTCCTCCAGTTCAAAACCTGTATTTCTTTTGAGGCACACAGGAGACAGAAGCTCATATGTTACACCCATTGAGATTTCCCAAAGTTTCTTTGGTTCTAGTTATTCTAAGGGCATTTACTGTGTAACTGGTGAATGAAAAACAAACATGAGTGCGTATTTAATTGACACTGACAGCTGTCTATTACCTGGTAGTCCACCCTTGAAACATGTGGAACATCCATGTTATGGGTAGATGGGCAGATATCCTCAAGCTTTTTCCCAGTGAACAGATCAATTCCAACAAGGTGAACCTAAAAAGTACCACAAGGGCCTCAGGTTAGTTTCTGAATGGGGTAAAACTTGTAAACTTCACCAAACATGCGCTTTAATCACGGAGTGCCCCAAGCTCAGGACTCCAGGGCCAAAGAGAAATCGTACCTTTGCATGTCCGTGCTTGCCAGTTTTAGAAGTGGACATCTCGACAATCTTGCACGGACGTCCCTTCAACATCACAAAGCCATTTTTCCTCAGAGCCGAGCATTGCTGGGGAAACGTCGTCGAGGCCCCGGAGTCGCCGCTTGCAAAATCTTGATCCATGCCAACTACAAGGGAGAAACGGCACAAATGGTAATAGAAACCAGACCCAAATAATGCCTGCTGTATGGTGTAAAACACCAAACGCATAGGCTGAAACAGCTGACAAGTTTAAAGTGAACTATGAAGTGATGAGCTGTGCGTAACAGTGCATCCAAATGCGCAGAAGTTTGGCTAATGCTAAGCTAACGGTGCCGTATGCTGTCACTTTACTTAAAAATTATATACACTTACGAAGACCCTACTCCTTTTAGCCACTTGTCCACACGCACAAGCTTTAATTGTTACCGGTAAACGTGTTGATATGGATCTATAACGCCGTCATAGATTTAGAAAGTCGCATTACGTGGCAGCTGGGCTAAATGACTTAAAACATGGCACCGCTTCTACCCACGCCCTTTCCTTCACGATGACTAAACATTTGCGGCTAACAAACTAATGATCCGGCCCTTATTTGCCCACGTCGGTTATCACAAAGTTCAAATAATAACCCCGAAACTGGTGGCTGGTCTGGATAGCATTTTCTCGGCTAGAGACGCCATTAAAAGTCACGCGTAAACATAAGTAAAGTCATACGCGTCTTACCGTGTTTTGTGCGTGCGGCAGAGAGGGGAGGCCCCACGCAGGCTCGAGGTTTTATGCAGGAAGCAGGTAAGGAGGAGGGGTGAAGAGGTAGGAGTACAGGTAGTCGTCAATGTCTGTCTGGACAAGTGCAGCTCGGTGGAGGAGGATAAGACAGGGGGCTGGTCCCAGAGAGGAGAAGCAGCGGTGCAGCCGGAGGGGAGCGTGTGAGGAGGCGAGGAGGAGCCGCTTTAGTGGGGGGTGGAACCACGTGGCCCTCATTTCAACAAGAGGGAGGAAGGGGGCCGTAATATTCAAAACACTTTCTTACTCTTTCCTTTGGTTAGTAGGCTGGTCTAGTCCATCTGTGTTGTCCTATGCATGGTTCTTTGATTTGTTGAATGCCCTCCTTGATCGTGCCTCTTGATTGATAAACGTGAGTGTCTGGCCAGTTCTTGTTTAAACCCTTTGAGAAATTGGACAAGGCATCTTTGGGGAATGAGTTACACACCATACCCAAATGATCGTTATCGAAGTGTCTTCTGCTCCTCTGACATGGACAACTACTTGACTCATAATGAAGCCATGCATTATTATATCCTATGGGCCTAGTAAAGTTAGTTGAAGGAAGAGTTGAGGAAAATAAGTAGTAAATAGCTACTTAAAAGTAAAATAATGTCTATATTGTGATAAATATTGACAAGTTGAATTGAAACAGCTTCATGAATTACAGGCCCTATCACAAAATTCTGCAATGAGGTCTGTTAATGATAATTTTAATATCACCCTTCATCATTGTCAACATTTAGGTTGTATTTAGGAGTCTTTGTTTAGATTGTTACACTAACTGGTTTACGTTTAATATGAATTTTACTTGCGTTATCACATGATTCAGCAAAGTAATAAGGTCTTTAACAGTTGATCAGCACATGCTCACAGTCTTTGCTCGGTTGTGGTCCAACAGGAATCCTTCATTTATGGGGTCCCATGTCTAAATTCTTCAGTTTGGATTAGAAGGGGAACATGTTTTTACTGAGGGAAGGGCCTCACCTCTAATCAGGACTAACATCAGCCCTTAGGGGACTGTTGGAGGGTCCTTTGACAAACAGGTTCTTCAGAAGGCTGCAATCTTATTCCAGGGAAGAGCTCACGTTATCACAGTCAAGTTAGAGAACAATTAAGTACAGTACAAAGTTAAAATCTAACTAATTTGTTTTGCATCATAAAACATACTTGAAAAGCTTTAGTCAAAATTGCAAAACAGAATCTGGAATAAAATACTGTGAGGGTAAATGAATTCATATATTAAACTAATACTAGGTTACTTCAAAAGCACAACTATTACACAATTTAGCATTTATTAAGACATTTTAAGACATGTTGTCAATGGGCTAAAAATGTGTGAAGTCAGTCACACATTTACAGTATCTCATATTTATCTCAGTATCTCATGTCGCATATTTAATAATAGTTTGTAAACATCTTCCATGTAACAAATACATTAAAATTGTGTTAATAAATGCACAATGAAAGACTTCACAAAGCAACACTATGTAATGTAATATGTCAGCACGCGTCCACACGCGAAGTGACTACACATGCATGTAAATATTAGCCTGGATAGACACAGTTTTACTGCTGTATTCCACAGTCTGTCTGGCATTGCTCGATAATTTTGATTTCCTCCAACACCTTCCTGATGAACCAATTATTGCAAATGGGTTGTTGTTGAAATGTTTTAACAGAATCATGTCAGAATTTCTCAAATCAAGATAATCAATCCTTTTTTATAGCCCACTTGCAGCTCTAATTTACCGGCTGTCTCAAGAAAATTAAGAAGTCACAATATTTTCATATTCTATTTTGATATCACATTCAAACCAAGCAGCACTTGCTTTGTGGAATAAAACAAAAAAAAAGCTTGTATGACAATCCAGGCTTTACAAATGTAGGCACCGACATGATTTAAGCGTCTGTTGATGTTTTAAGCTGCTGTAGTTCAGTGTTTGTAACATTATTTTTGCGTCCCTTTTGAAAAACTGCAGCAATCTCCTCAAATGTCTTTCCTTTTGTTTCCGGGACCCGAAGATAAGTGAACACGGTGAAGCACAACAGGAGCGCGGCAAACAGGATAAAGACATAGCAGTCCAAGGCCTCCTGCAATGGTAAAGAGTATAAGGTTAGTGCCGTATGGAAATACAAGCACTTTGTATACGACTTGTAACTTAATAGTAGTAATACTCGGGTTATGTATGACAATTAAAATACATGATAATTATTGTCTTGAAGGTATTATAAATTAGAATTTGAAAATCTGATTTATAATAAGAGCACTGTCAAAAAGTTGCTTACAGAAAAAAAGAGATTAAAAAAAAGACTGTGTTATACACTTTTATTTACCCATTTGCTTTCCATTCACATTTTTTGCAATACTTGAACCTCAACCAAAGATACAGGCACTATTAGAACATTTTTTGATGGATTGTAAAAATGCAATTGGGTTATTGTCATCAGAAGAATATTTTTTGTTTCTTATGTTGTTGCAGTTAAAAATGCATGTATGTATGTATACTGCATACGTGTATAAATATGCATATGTGTTTGTGTGTGTTTGAGTGTATAGGGATTTTTTTTTACTCAGTCTTTATTTAACCAGGGAAACCCCATTGATATTACTAATCTCTTTTTCAAGGGAGTCCAGGCCAAGATCGGTCATTACATCAACACACATTTAGATAATTTAGACATAAAAATGTTCCCTATAAACAGTTACAGACCATACATCTCATTTCCAAACCTTTCAGCATAGATTTAGACCTTTAGACCTATTGAAATCAGTTCTAATTTCCAGACCTTTAAATCCTTCCGTGTTGAGGGAGCAGAATATTGAAATGACACTTTACCAGCCTCTGTGCGAACACTTGGTACAGAAAGTAACACTGAGTCTTGAAAGCGCAGAGAAAACCATCTGTTCATCTGCTTTTTTTTAATATATGCACAAAGATATGGAGGGTGCAGACCCATGATACTCAATACAATGGGTATATCTGTGCTGTGTGACATTTCAAACAGCTTGAGAACCACTCTGTCCATAATGTGTTGAATAACGTGCAGCAAAGGTGATTAACAACAAGCTTACACTATATACAGCCTGTGTTTGTCTTACCTGTATGTATGGAAAGGTCATGCCTATGATGAAGTTGCTGGTCCAGTTGCAGCAGCCGGCCAGAGCGATGGCAGCTGGTCTGGGGCCCTGGCTGAAGAGTTCGGCCACAATAAACCAAGGGATGGGACCAGGGCCGATTTCAAAGAACGAAACGAAGAGGAAAATCGACACCATACTGACGTTACTCATCCAGGCGTAGTCATTCTACAGGAACAGTGCAGTGTTTATAAGAGTTTATAATGTTACTTCCTGGTTGGGCATGAGAAGCAGATATGACATAACCGTTTCCTATAGCAACCATACAGTGAACAAGGGCCAAAACTTCGCAGTTATTATTACACGTTTATTTTGTCAGGTAGTCAGGTAAATGTGCTCCTTTTGTGCTAATCGGCCCTGTATTTTGAATGAATATGTGTGTATTGATGACATGACAGAGGGGATCTGTTTTTAGAACCCCAAATTCAGAGCCACGTTCAGTAATTTTCAGCTTTCTTCAACTTTTCTTCACAAACTAACTCCACTTGACTCACGGTGATAAATATTTACCGCACATGAAGGCACAACGTGTAAACCTGTCATGCACTTCAAGAAGAAAAGGATACAGTAATAGTTAAAGTGCATACGATAGATTCCCATAGTTTTCTTATTATTACTTCGTTTGGTGGGATACTTTTACATTTGTGAAGTTGCAGATTGTCAAGAAATTTGGAAAAATAAAAGTTGGATATTACAGGAAGCAGTGCTGGGTTCTGAAAAGGAATTCCTCTACAACAACATCAGAGACAATTTACTGACAGTTTAACCATCGTTTAACACATTAAATGCTCCTAACTATTGTGTAATTTATAAGCATCTTTCCTTGTTTACAATATAATTGCTAGGTAACAATTGTGGAATTATCTATCAGATCTGCTGCTCATGTTCAATGAGGGACTTCCTCAAATTTGACTGAGTAACTGAGAAAAAACGTTGGCAAATTTTTCTTCTTTTTCAAAATCTTAAACATACTCATGTTCACAACATTTTAGTGAAATGTGTAGTCAAAGCCGCGATATGCACTTGTAATAGCAGTATCACTATAGTTTACATCCTTTTTAAATAAATAAAGAAATAGTTGAATAATTTCATACATTCCTACACATAACAAGACCATGTTGACATGGTGTTTTAACCTGAAATCTGAGGCCCACAGTCATTGCAATGGCACAGAGGCACATCCCTCCCAAACCAACTAAAGTCAGAGTCCGCCTTCCAGCTCGGTCCACCAGCGCCACCTAGAGACAACAAAGAACATATAGAGCATAACGTTCATATCACATGATTTGTACATGGGTAAATTGGGATAGTCTTATTTATCAAATTACTTTAAAACTAAAGAACATTTACAATGTATTATTTACAAAGATTCAAAGTTGGATGATTTTCAGCACTTACAGACACCATAGTGAAAATCGTGTTGATCACTCCGACTCCGATGGTGGCATAGACGGGCTGAGCTATCCCAGCTTGTGCGAAGATGGAGGTTGAGTAATAAAAGATCTTTGAGAGAGAGACACAGAAAAAAAGAAAAGTCAACGTTAACATGCTTTTTTTTTAAGGAGACTTATTCTTTTTTCAGGTACTTACATTGAACTAAAACATAATTAGATCATCATTTTACATTTTGGTCAATAGCCACAGTATTGATCTAAACAGTCTTAGTTTTATTCCATATCCATTTACTTCCTGTTCAAAACTGCAGAACTAATAAGCCCCGCCTCTTCATTTTCTAGGTTGTTCCCACTCATCCTCATGTACTTGTCTCAACATTGACGCGCGAAGTAACTTTTTCTGGTTCATTGTCAACTAAAATATTGATCTAAAATGGCTTAATAATACAAACAGATTAATTGACTTCCTGCAAAACTGAGATGCCCCACCTCCTCATTGTGACATCACACTGTAACTAGCAGCAGATTTTCATTTACTTGTTTTTAGTAAGTGCAGAGCTGTAAAATAATTCCAACTTTTAAGTGTAGGGATGTGGGCGGGGATAGGAAATGTAATATGTCCCCTTTAATATTTCTTTTAATTGATTATATTTCTGTTGACTTACAGCATTGATGCCAGACAGCTGCTGGGAGATGTGCATCATGAGGGCAACAAACAACTGATCTCTGTATACTGAAGAACGGATCTTGAGGAATATAAAAAGTAAATAAACGTTCATCACAAAGGTTACACAAAGTAATCACATTTAAGTTTACCAAATGTCTCTGTGTGAAACTTACCAAAGACCAAATGGACACCCTTGCTTCCTTGTCAGCTTCCTCTTTCTCTCTCCTCATTTCCTCCAAGTCACCAGATGCATCGTAATTCCCCTTTAGACGATGCAAGCCTAAAAGACCGAAACACATGTGACATTTCCAGTATACAGTTCATCTCATTTTCCTAATTTGTTGAACTGACTTTTTCGTGCCTCCTGCTCCTTGCCCAGTACAATGTAGAGGTATCTTGGGCTTTCGGGACAGAGGGGCAGCAGAAGGGACTGTAAAACGGCAGGAGCACCCGACAAGCCGAGCAGAATGGGCCAGAAGGCATCGTTACCAAGCACAAAGTCCAGCCCTATCACCTAAAACAAAATACATACTGCTGCTGAAGCACAGTGCAGGTTCTACTACTGGCTTTGCAATTTTAGTGCTAGACTTAGTCCACTTTAGTCCTGCTGTAGTCCTGTTTTAATCGTTTAGAAAGCCAAACGGTTCAGAGAAAGTTAAGCCACAGTCTAATCTAATTTTAGTTTTGATCCATGACTTAAACCTAGATTCAGTCTGATAGTACCACCCTGTTACATTTACTTGACAAACTTTTTGAGAATTTATTTTGATGAATATTATTAGACTCACTTCCAAATCGTTTGTTTGGTCACTCCATGCCGCCGTTGCCCTTAAAAAAAACTTTATAATGTAAACAAAACAATAGCCGACTAATGCTAATTTTGGTCGACTAAAACACAGTTGACAGATTACTCGACTAAACAGCTAAAGTTCACAGACCATTTCTGTTTAGTTTAGTTTTTCACGTTTTTGTGGTCTATACTTTGAAAATACCAGATGTTGTCCTTTCACATTAACTTCATCTTATAATCAGATGGTATGTCCAGACACACTCTTACTTAATACTTACGTAATAGTTTCACAGATACTGTTTTATTTCTGTGACAACTGGTCAAATATTTTCATTTTGTCAACATGTAGACTGCTTTTGTCACCTGCAGACTTAATAGGAAGAGCAACCTAAGAGTACTGCACTGTAAATTATATATTACACAGGTATGTGTAAAAAAGAAAGCATCAGGTTGAAAGTATAAGACATGGACAAAGACTGAAATAATATTTAAAATCACTACTCTACCTATGCCATGGATCCAGTAATGACTGAGTTTACGTTTTGTTTTAGTCCTTGTTTCTGGTCTTGTCTTTGGTCTGTTCTGGTTGATTGCCATTATTACGCTTTAGTCAGTTGCAGATGGCACACGCTGGACATTAGTTTTGCCTCACCTGACTGAGAAGAATGCCAGTGACAATAGCAAGTTGGTGTAACGTCCCCAGGGCCCCTCTGTAACTCTTGGGTGCAATCTCTCCAATGTACATAGGCACCAGACCAGAGGTGAGTCCTGTAACACATCAGATTACTGCATAAAGATGAGAAAATGCTGAGACTGATAACATTGAAAGACTTATATTAAAGTAAGGATAAAATGGATGAACAGAAAACATTGAAAACATGGAGCAGAAGCATAAATTCAAGCTTTGTCCGCAAACCACAGTCTGCTTCTTTTGTCTCTGAACTGTCACTTTTTAAGCCCCTCCCCCATCACAGCAGCAGACCCATGCAGCCTCTTCACCTTCTCCATCTCTTCCTCTTCATTTTCCCTTGTGTTATGATTATCTCTCGTGTTACATTACCGCAGTAAAAGCCCATGACGGCGCGCCCGGCGATGACCATGATGTGAGGCCTCCACATTTGACACAGGGCCATCAGGAGTCCAGCTGCTACGGCCAGAACGTTCACCATCAGCATCCCCTTCACTCTGAAACAATAAAACATTCACTTCACCAACACACGCCTTTTGTACAGCTTTTGGCTTTTCTTTTAAAGGGGATATATATTATGTAAAATGAACTTTGATGAGCGTTTAACCTTGTTACAAACGTGTTTTCTCATCATTATCTCACTCAGAGTTGTATTTAAATTGATTCATGTGTGTTTGAGTAATGTACTGTATTGTCCTGCAATTGAGGAAATACGTATTTTCACCTACCCCCCTATTAACTTTAATAAAAAATAAAAATAAGACTCAGAATTATACAATGGATGGTTCTAAAATGTGTCATAGCCACTTAAAAATGAAAATCCGCTGCTTGTTAAGGTGAAATGTCACTATGAAGAGGCGGGGCTTATCAGTTATTATCAGTGGTTTTGATCTGGAAGTCAATGAACCGCTTTCTATTATAAGACATTTTAAATCAATATGTAAAATAATTAACTTCTTTTGTTACAGTTTAATACCATGTGTCTCAAAAACAGCATAACATGATTCTCCTGGCAGTAGCTTGGTTGTTTTTCAAATCCAGGTTTAGATCTGGTTTATTTAGCCCACATGGATTTGGGGACTCAAAATGACAATATAATACAAAAAGCCAAACATTTTGCATAAGTCACTTTTGTGGAAGGACTCTTTTGCTGGAAAATCATGCATAACCTCCTTTAGTTTTGGTAAACTATGGTACAGGTCTTTTATTCTTGGTTTAGACCTGATTCTACACCTGTACTTCTGCTATACATGTGTAAATGTGCACTATAGGTTTTCTATTTGAGGGTCTGTCACCTGGTTTTCTCATAAACATTGTTTTTGCTTTACCTGGAAGATTCCACAGAATGATATAAACCCATCTATGTTTCATTTATCCGGTTAAAAGGAGCTTTTATTTTCAATACATTCTGGGTTTGCTGCTTGTCTCCAGGAGATTGCTTGGTTTTAATTCCTCTTCAGGAGAATAGAATGTTTCATACCCTCCACCAGCAAACTACCAGTGCCCCTTTAATGCATTTAGGGTTATGCCTCATAATGTCACCTGTAAAGTCTAATATTTTGGAGTGAGCAGTGTTACAAAGTTATTTTCATGTATCGTGTATCAAAATAAGTTTATTCTCTCATTGGTCCAGGAGTGGCCCATAGTAGAAAAAGCTTCAGAGTTAGTAATCATTTTCAATCTGACTTTCGGATTCAAGACAGAACGTCCAGCAACATGGTTTGAAGCTTTTTCTAATGTCATCAAAGTAATTCATTAAAATTATAGTTTGGCTTGTCACCTTCCTCTCAGGTCTCCCACGAAGCCCACCAGGAAGGAGGAGAGCATGCCCCCGACGGAGAAGATGGCCACAGACAGGGACCAGTACATGGTGACCGCTGGGTGCTGTCCCGCCTCCCGGAGCACCCCTTCCTCTTCAGTGTGGTTTTCCGACGCTTGGGCCGCCCTGTCCGACCACACCCCCAACGACCTCCCATAATGCTGCTCGATCACCTGCCACAAGTAAAGGTTTGGGAATTTAGATGTGCAATAATCGCTTAAGGACAATCTAGATCAAAGGTAAATATAGGGCTGGATGGTTCAAGACTTGTACAAACAACTCACTAATATTAGGAATAATTTAGGACTAAAACCAGAACTAAACATGTACAAAGTCAGGGCTAAACCGGGAGTAAAACATGGACCAAATCAAGTCATCAAACAAGTACCTTTTGCTTTGTGGGGACCAAAGATCAGGTCCACACAAGACAAATCTTTTATCGTCAGATCAACAACAACATGGTTTAAAGTTAAGATTAGGGTTTATTTACTGTAGGTTAAGGTTCGATTTTTAAGGTTAGGAAAGTTATAGTTTAGGGCCATTATCAGTTGCTAGAAACTTAAATTGAACATTTCATTAATACACAATGAACTTGATTATATTTATATCTAATTTGTCCTCTGTTTGACAGTTTTTGTAAAGTTTATAATGTTACTTCCTTGTTGAACATGAGCAGCAGATGTGGCATAGGTTGAGGTAATTCCAAATTTGTTACCTAGCAACTATATTGCATCCATATAAATACACAACAGTTATGACGTCAATTAATAAAAACACTGATGATATCTTTATTTTGTTAAATGATGTTTAATGTGAATGACTGGGATTCATTTTGACACAAATGCAACACCGACTCAAATTTTCGATAGAATGTTGCTTAATGATGACATGGAGTGATACGGTTTTACAACTTTTTAATTACAAACTGCAACTTGACTGATGTAAAACTATGATAAATATTTACTTCAGGGACTACCCCTCAAAACAAAGCAACAAATAAAAATACGCATGTGTACTTTAATGCAAGTCAATGTAACGTCCTCCTAAACCATGGTAACCCAACATGTGTTTATTTAGATGGTTCATTTTAATTATTTAGTAGTATCTTTTTTCATAAACTTGTAATCCTTATTTTTATTAATACATTATGGAAAGCAAGTTTTGTTGTATTTTATGGTGGCAATAAAGGCAAATTGAATATCATTTACTCACGGTTTAGTCTTGGCTTGTACGTAGTTGGTCATATTCTTTGTAATGACTTGTTGTAAGGATATAATGTCAAACAATAAAGCCTGTAGCTCTGTAGAGTTGTGGCAGTGGTTAATAGTCTTGTGAAACAGTTGCACTTACCTTCTGTGGTGCGTTAATCACTCCGAGGCTGTATCCGTACTGCAGCGAGCCCAGTGCCGCCGTGAAGACAGCCAGAGCTAATGTCCCTGTTAGTTGCTGAATAAAAGAACAACAACGATGAAAGCTTGGATCAAGCTAATTAACAAAAATATGAAACATCACGCGAGAGGTAAATGTGTACGGAGTTTTTGCAATCATTTACTGAAATGATTATACTTAACAGAGAATGTCCAAATGTATAATGGATTTGGGCAATGAAGCACATTAAATGACTGGGTTTGTACATTCTTAACTATTCAAACAGCAGTACACAGATCGGCTAAGCTAACCGTTTCTCACAGCTAATGCTAACTTTCATAAAAATGTAAAATATAAAGCAAGAACCACTTAAAATGTAAAGTAAAGATGTGATTGTTTTTATATATAGATTGCTTACGTGTTTTGTTTTAATTTTATTTGTACCGTTATTATGCTTCAAAATTAGCATTAGCATTAGCATTGACACCTGCATTTGTCAACACAGGGGAAATATTCATGTCATTTGTAAAGTCTTTATCATGTCAGTAAAGTCCACTCTCAGCTCTGTTCACTGCCTCATCTTATTTATTACGTATTTATTCATTTTATTGTGACTCTGCATAAACCTCAGCGAGAAAATAACAGACAAGAAGTACTCAGTAGTATAATGAGCTAGCTTTTAAAAAATAACCAACTGAAATTCTGTGCACAGATCTTATTTGATTTATTTTCAGATACCGCAAATAATGCATGAAGCAAAAAAAAAAAACAAAACAAGAAATATACAGCACCTGTTTAAAAAAAACATGTTTAAGAGGCATTTATAATTTTAAAGTGGCTCATGCTCGTACCACAAGAGAATGTTTTTTTGGTTTTCTATCTGTGTTAAACTGTGAAATAATATGAAAGAGAAACTTTAACAAGTGATAAATGTTATATCACTTGGAGAACCCACGGACATATTAAATGTCTGTGGGTTCTCCAGCTTCACCCCACTGTCCAAAGACATGCATGTGTTCAGGTTAATTGGTAACTCTACCCGTAGAGAATGAATGTGAGAGTGAATGATTGTCTGTCCATGTCTCTGTGTTAGCCCTACGATGTGTTGGCCACTGTCCAGGGTGTACCCCGCCTAAGGCCCAAAGTTACTGGGATAGGCTCCAGTCACGCGCAACCCCTAATGGGAAAAAAATGAAATAAAATTAATGAATATATTTTAAAAAAGGATGTTTTTATATAATATTAAGTTAAGAATTAACAGGATGAGACTATTTGTACAGTACTGCAGATTACTTCATCTAAGAATCCAGAATTGGGGTGAATTGTTTTTGTTTTATTGTACTGAACATCCCACTCCCTTTTCGGACGTACAAAGAGAGAGAAAATGTCTTCTTGTTTCACTTCACTGCACGGCACGTAACTTAATGACAGAAATGACATCACATGGTTTCGTCATTGTCGTGTTGTTTTGTTTGTTTGTCTTTCTTTCCCCCATATTGTCCGAGTAAAATGCACTCATTCATTCATCATCACTTTTGGTAGATTCTGACCCGTCACAGCCACATGAAGTGCAGTTTAGGTCCTACACCTACACTGATGACAAAATGTTCAATTGCAACATTGAAGAGAAAATCGTTGTCTGTCGTTTTTATATGAGCTACAGTGTTCAATGACCAGTGACATATAACTATTTATTTTTCATCTAGAGCCACTCTCTTGTGCAAATAAAAGCATGCATCTCAACAGAGGTTAAAGTGCTTTGGTAAGGCAGATAAGTGATCATTATTGTGGATAATAAAACAATTATGGAAGAGTAATGTTTGTCTATATAAGCTTTGATTTTCACTGCCGACTCTTTCAACAAAGACAAACAATATTCCAGAAAAACAAACTGTAATATTGCATTTATAAATTCAGAAATGACTAATATTTTACACAAAGATGATGACATAATTGATTCCCATGATCCAGTTTGCTTCACTTTTTGACATTACACAACAAATTAATTATTAGCAAAAGAATGAATCGCATTTCTTCAATTTTCAACAATATGGATTTTAAAATAGGTAATCAGCAATGAACAATATGATTAATTTGCCGCAGATATAGAATTATGCAAGTTCTTCATATGCCCTTATTATTATTGTATATATAGAAAGAGCTTTTAGTGCATTTAAAGCCTATCAAATACTCACATACATACTCAAATGTAAAATGCTGCACTAAACTTACTCTGACTAACGGTGAATAGTGTTCGAAAAAGTGGGCTTACCTTTCCATTCTCCATGTTGGCCGGGAGAAGAGCTAATGATCAATGGACTTTTCGCCTGGATCCTCTGTGTCCACTCATTAATCTGGTCCGACCACGCAACGCACACGCACTGCCCGTAATATACAGAGAAACCAATGCAAAACACGCCAAAAAAAGCCCACTGCAATACAAAATCATGATCGACATTAATCAAAAGTAACAGTGACTATTTAAGACATTGAGATTTGCTTTTAGAATCAAATTGTTTCAAATCTGCAAATTATTTTAAAGGACTAACATGCTAAAGTACAAGTTTGACAGTAAAAATATCATGAATTTGGATTTAAATGTTGCTCATTTTCTTCAGTTTTTGCAACAACATATGGCACAAATATCTGGTCTGGTTAATGATACACTACGGCGACGGACAAAGTCTGAGGGTCGCTTGATAATGCTGATACAAACGAACATCGACAGCAAAACATATGATCTAATAAGGGAGTTTAAATCTCTACTTTTGTTTATTTATCTCTTTAACATCTTATCTTTTACAAAACAAAACAAAACAAAACAAAAAAATCCCCAAAACAGGACATTAGTAATGCTCTTTTGAAAATTAACAAGACATAAAATGATCAAGTAAAACAGTTGAGGATACAGTGGAGAATTTTCAGTGTAATGACAAAAGTTTACAGTAAATAATGCCCCATTCAAACTGAAACATTGTGCAATAGATGTGCACACATTTATCGGGAAGACAGTGGTTTCATAGCTCACTTTATATTCATATTATTCATATTATTATTGCTAAAATGGCAGCTGGTTCTTTCAGCCCGCATCCTAATCTGGACAACTGTGTGGATGCCATTATAAAACTATACAAAGAATAAACATATATACGAGACATGAAAGTCCAGTGTGGCTAAATGTGCAGTTTTACAGAAAAAATATCCATATTTTTCAAGAAAATATTTAAAATTTTTAACTGTCCACATTATTAGATACACGTTTTCTAATGCATCAAAAATTAACCTTCTCTAGACATGTTTTCTTAAAATGAAAACTTAACTTTGCCTTTTGTCAGCTTGATTTATGATTCAGAAGTTGGATTTTTGTTTTTAAAAGACTAATAAAGTGGCCAGCTGGTACTTTTTAAAATGATGTGCTATTACTGTACGTCAATAACCACGCGTTTGATTAGATTTATACTTTCCAGTGACTTCTGCCATGACACTTTCTGCCACTAGATAGAGCCATAAGCTTTTGTGGTCTCTTCTTTTTCCTTCAATTTGCCAATAATCTACAAGTATCAATTGTAATCAGCTTTTCTCACTCTAAGATTTTGTTCAAAGTGTTTTAAAAATCCCTTTAATTACATACTAGTGGTTAAGATACAACATGATTGATTTGTAAAGAAAAGCTAAAAGCAGTTGAAGTGAGAAATGAACAGGTTTGTTTTGGCCACAAAAATAAAAAGCTAAAACAAATATATATATCCGTTGCCCAATTCAAGAAGAGTGCTCTCATCCACACTGTTGAGGTAAGTATTTCCCCACAGTGTTTCACAAACTATGACTTTAATAGTACTTTATAATATTTGTTTTTCTGCTGCCTGATTTGGCCGTGTTACATTTAGCTGTTTAAAATCTGCTGTGCAACAAGATTTTGTGAGGTGTGAAAATGTTGCCAGCGAAATTTGTAAATAAATACAAATTCTAGTTAAAGTTCGGATGCATTTAAAGACATTGTGTACTGTATGTTGAGATATTAACTGCACAGCTACAAGAGCAAATGCTTACTTCATTGCTAATTCTTGACTGTTGTGTGATAAATGTGTTTTGTGGTACGTCTAAAAATGCATTTACCAATGAAAAGAGCATTTTTGAGTTTGCGTCCAGGACACTTTGACTTAAACATTGCGTGACAGGGCCAGCGCCTTGGCAGAGGTCTTCATTCTATGCATTTTTGACGGAAATATATCTTTCCTTGTTCCCTGGAAACACAATTTTACCAAAATAATTCAACTATAACACTGCCTTGATTTCGCTGACCAATTAATCCACAAGTTTGACACATTTTTCCTGCAGATATTAAAATAAAAAGGCGTTCCTGCATCTTGAAAGCAGGTTTGTGCACAGATTTCAGCTTGATTTCAAAATGCAAGCCAAAACGCACATAGCTACACACACACACACACACACTTGCATACACAGACATTTATGACCGACACATGTGCTGTACAAGTTGTCAAGCATCGGCGACTGTTACGAAATAAAAGTGGTACCGAACAAACAGCTCTTCATGGAAATTACAGTAAATCTGATGCAGCACCTTGAGAGTTAAGAAAGTGAAGGAAAATAAGTTGTGGAAAGAGAGGAGTGAGTGAACAGGACGACATTTTTTAAAAAGTAAGGACATTATTTTTGCATACCGCCACAATCCGCTACTACAGTGTCTCATTTGCATCGCTAGAAGCAGTATCCACGGTTACTTAGAGCCTAAAAAACAGCAGAAGATGGCGCGGAAGGATCGAAACTGGGTGTAGAACTCAAACCGTGAACCCTTCTTCTTGTTTTTATATGAAAAATGATTCATTTTCTCCCGCCAGCCGCAGAGGTAAAGTTGAGTTGAGCACACGGGCTGGAAAACTACAATGATTCAATCCAGAAAGTCAGGTGCAAAGTTTGACAATCAAGATTCTAAACAGTGGCTTTACAATTTCTGCTTAAGTGTGGGGGGAAAAAGTGGGGAAAAAAAGAGATTTCTATTTGTAAAGACGATGGGATTCAGTTTGTTAAGTAAAATGGCTTCTCCGTTACTCCGTTAATCCCGGTTAGCATATGTTTCACGTTCAGAGGTGAGTCTTTGCTGTCATTTTTTAGTCTTTTTCGGAGTCTATGCTTGGCCTTGTGGGTAATCTGGGTGAGGTGTGCCGAGGTGGGTCGACCAATGGGGGTGAGGCAGAGGTGACAGTGGGCGGAGTAATCACCAGTTCATCATGGAGCTTCTGTTTAGGGTCATGAAGAACACTTGGCTGCTACCGCCGGAGCGCACAGAGGCAAAGAACACCTAAAAAACAAAAAACAAAATAAAAATTAAATGAAATGTTGCTATATTTAGTACTTTTCACGACTCAAAAGATAAATATTCAGTTTTTATTCACCGCTGTGACTACAAAACCAACTTCTCATCACTCTTAAACCTAAGGATTTCTTTCAACCTACATGCATGCTACTGTTTATGATATTTTCACTTGCTATATACTATATTTATTATGTAGCTATAATAAACTTGAAACATAATAGAGAAAACAAATTAAACACTGCTAAATGTTACAGAATCTTGTTTTATTATGAGCTGGAGGTACCTTGTCGTTCCTTTCACAGAGGAACTTGAGTCTCTGAGCTCTCTTGTGCATGAAGACTCCGTCCAAATGTCCCGTCTCCACCGAGCGGATCTCTATGGCTTTCTCACCCCAGCCCATGATCTGATTCGAGTGAATGTAGGCTACACAGAGGAACAGAATTTGGTTTAAAAAATCTCTTAAAAGTGGCTACGTTAGAGAATAAGAGAAAAAAAAATAGTATAAGTAGCAGACTTGTAGTGAAAAGTTCATGTAACGTCCTTCATGACCACTAGAGGGCAGGTAAACACAAGAAATGGAAATCCAAATGGTACTGATTTTCAAAAAAAAAATCACAACTACTACAGCTTCATATAGGTGACAAAAATTAATCTTAATTTTTTTTTTTTTTGCATTATTTCGATAACAACATTTTAACAGTACATCAGGATTGTGCCAACATTTGTAAGTGTCTTTGTTTAGGTCATAAAATGAACCACAAAAATGCATACAAATCACTTTTCACCCTTCAACCGTCGTTCTTTGTCTTTTTGAGGTACATTTTAATAGTTTTAAATAGATGACATACTCAATATTCTCATTTTAAACATCTCCAAAACAACAATATTGTTGTAATGGCAATATTATAGGTTTTTTTTTTTTTTTTGCAGATCTCCAACCTCTAATTGCAAACCACATTTTTATCTTGTGTCTTTGAGATTCAGTCCTTAACGTATAACACTTTTGGAAACTAGTAACAAAAAAACGTAAATCTAACCTTTGTATCTTTATTTCATACAAAACTCGTTCCTATCATCTGTTTCTGGCAGTCAATCACAACCTGCTATCTTTATCTATCTTTATATTTCAACCAATCATGTTTGTTCAAATAAATACACTCTCTCCACTTTTAGCCTTTTAAGTACCAAAGTTTATCCATTACAATGGAATAAATTTGTCTGTGTCTCTTAAGTGTTAAATGATCGTTAGGTTATCCAGTCATGTCTTACCAACAGAGGTAGGCATCTCTCCCCACTGTAGCACCACGTCCTTGGTGATTCGCCCGTAGGTGTTGACGTAAACCCCTTCGTCCTCGTAACAAAGCAGCATCTCCATCCCGTCCGTTTTGGGGAGCACCACGATGGCATGGGGCGTCACCTGGTTTTGGATCTGACACAAATTCACATTAAGAAACATTTTAGAGACAGAATGTGAGAGTGCTGGGTCATTATGCCAGCCAATAGAGACACTTCACAGAGTACAGGCTACTGACGAGGGAGTGGCTTGAGATTTGGGATTGTGTTTGATTGAAAAAGTGGAAGGATTCACAAAGCTATTAACCTGGAAATAGATACAACGAGGAGTTTCTAGAAAAGAAGCTAATGTACTATGCAAATGTTTTGTTTTTAAATAAGAAAAGTGTATCAGATTGCAAAAAAGAAGAAACAACTGTAGACTTCTGTAAGGCACTGCTCCTATCTTGCAATGACAAAGATATTGTGCCCAGAACAGAACAAACATCTCTTTTCATGAGCCACAAAGCATTGTATCTAATCTAAAGGGCCCAATATAAAATGATTTATAACAAAACGATATGTCAACATTTGCATAGCACTCTACATAGGTCTAAAGTGTGTATTTTAGAAAACACAAGATTGTTAAAATGGAAGGCAGACATGAACAAACTCATCTTACCCACTAACCACACAGTATTTGTACAAAGGTATTACTACAGTTTTAAAAGTGCACTATGTAACTTTTCAATCCATGTACATGTGATTGCTTTGCCTAGAATGCTCCACAGTGTGATATTAAAGTTATCACCATGTAGACAAGCAGGTGGCACTAGCAGGCCGAGTTACAGGTCAGATTTATGAAGAGGCGACTCCGCTCACATTAAAAATGTAAGGAGTTTTTAGCAATAAAAACACATGATGTAACTGAACGTTAAGTTTTAAAAGTCTAATGCCATATTGTGGAATATTCCAGACAAAGCAGTGACATTTCTATGAGGCAAGCAGGTGGCTTACCCCACCCGGAAAGTCTCATAGTGGACATTAAAATGTTGTTTTTAACCTTTTGGTTTTTCTTTCATGTCTTATTATATATTTTTTTTATATTCCCTGCTTTATTGTCACTACAGAGGTTATGCACAGACATCCTTTTATGTGAAAAATATTCCCAGTGGCAGAAGCATAACTGATAAATGGGTTTCTTTGCTTATTTAGACCTAACTTTTGTCCGTGGAGCTTTTGTTTTGCTTGAATCATAACGTAAACTGAAAGTTTACATTTACAGTTGCTTCGACTGTGCAGAGCTTAGCTCGCTTGTTTGCTCAAAGACTCAAAAACATCTTATTTAAGTAGAGATTTAAGGAGGTATTCAGCTCAACTGTGTGTGATCCTAACGTCTGTATCAGTGATAAATGTGAGTGTAGCTGCAGTGTTCCTGTTGTTTATCTGGATTTCTACAACTCTTTACTGTGATTTTTGAGTAGCTGAGCTTTATATAGTATTTGCTATTAGGCTGGAGCAGCTCTTTTACATTTTAGTTGTGTTTTGAGCTCTTACAGAAGAAGATTTGATTACTCACAGTTGACTCTCACACGGTTAAAATTCAGAATGCTGTGATGTCACCTGCATAACCTCTAACCCCATTTCAGATCATCTCACTGTATGTCAAGGGTAAGATGAATTTACTCACACCATATGATTTCAGTGTTATTGGTTAATGACCTGCACTGTACAGAGAGCACACTTATGGTACTGCCGTGTGTTCACTATGGGTTTCACTACAGCGCTAATATTGATCTAGTCTAAAGGGGTCGATGTCAGGATGTCACCTTCATTTGTGGGCCACACTGCGAGAGAGGATGAGACGGAGGGAGAAGAAAGAGCAGGCAATACAAAGAGACAAGCGTTTCAGTGTCAAAGCGTCTTCATAAATTATAAATCTTCTGGTACACGTGCTTGACTCGGCTGTGTGTGGTTCAACAGCTTCTCTCAGTCCATTACATTGATCTGGCATAAATTACGACCACTGACGGGTGAATTTAGTAACACAGGTTATGTCTTCCTTGTGAAAACTGATGGTGGGTCATTTAGATTAAAGGCAATGGCCAATACATTGTCCATAACTACAATGTAATTAAAATATATATATTTTAGGAGATAGAAAATTAGAATATAAGGTATTATATACCTGAACTGTGATGAGGAATGTATTAAATATGAAACAGCACTATTCTCCAACTACTCTCAAAACACTGTCAGTTTGTGTTGTGTTCAGTGGAATAATCTTAAAGAAATCAAAGGAAGTTTAAGTGTTATTCAATTTAGAAAAAGACACGAAGAATTAAAAATTGAGAAGCATGAGGAAATTAAATTAAATTAAAAGAAATCTATTTAACAGTCGAAAAGCTGCAAAAAAGATTTGACAGAATAAATAGAACATAAAATGACAGCGCAATCATCCAAACAGGGCTGTGAGGCAATTAATGTACACTTCTGTACACTTCTTTACAGTCCATGAACTTTTTTTCTACATTTATAGTTACATTTTTGATGGATAACAAAAATAAAACAAAAAACATGTGATTATCATCACCAGGAGACAAGGAAAATATTGAAATATTATTCATTTCTCACTATCAGTCAGTTCTAGCAGAATGAAAACACATTCAAAGTTTGTTTGTTGTTATTATTACATTGTGCAATAATAATGGATCATCAATCGCATCAGGGACTGTCAAAATCTGCTCTTTCTGGTCTGCAATGGTAAAGAATTTAGAAATAACTGTGAGAAGAACATTGTCCATATGACTATGTTTTTATGGTTTGAAATGGAGGTTAAATGTACAAAAAAAGTTCTAAATTGTAAAGAACAAATATGCTATTCCAGTGCCATCAGTTCTGCAGTCTTACTGTTCTGTCCAATAAAAGAGTTATCTGAACTGCACTTGAACTCTGAGCAACAAAATAATACAAGATAAGAAAACGACATCACTAATCTGCGTGAAATTCCAAAAGTTCAGATGGGGAAACTTGACTCAACATGCATGTAATGAACACATAATAGTCATGAAATTACAAATAAATTGTGCTACAGGGTAAAATGGTTTGCAAATTTAAAAGAGAAAGACCTATTTTTATATATTTATAACATGATTTCTATCATAATACATTCATTAAATAAAGGGTATCAGGTATCCAACTAATTGAAATAAACAACAAATGGCCCGGAAAGGCAAGTTAATATTATAATTTAAAACTCTAATCACAGAACTGTCAAAGATAGACAGGTATTGATTATTTTGTATACTATCTTGTTAGGAATATGTTTGTGTAGACTAAATATATGGCATTGTTTATTTCTACACAGGAGTGGTGCACTTACATGTGAGGGGATGTAGATGTCATAAGGGTTGCCCGAGTCCACATCAATCACATGGAAACCAGCAGTGGAACCATAGATGACCTTTAACCTTTGCCCCTCCTCCACTGTGAGGTCAACCAGCAGAGGGCGATGCTGCAGCTCGGCAAAGGACTACAGATGTAAATAAAAAGATGCACGTTTATTCATTGACTTTGTTTGCACTTTGTTGTATCAAGTTACACTATTTCACAGGTTTTTCATAAATGACAGGTATTGTTTTGTATATATTTTTTTCTTTGCTTTTTTCCTTTTTCCACTACCTCTGTGCTGAAACAAACTGCTTAGTAATGTAAACAAACATAATAAGTACGTAATCACATACACAGGAGAATAAATCCATAAAAAAATATATAAAAAGGATAAAATAATACCAAATAAAAACACAAACTAAGCTAAACATTTAGTTTGTATTCTTTCAATCACATGACTTCAAATTATATGTAAAATAATAAATTGTTTCCTTCCTTCGTTTTTTAATTTAATTCTAATCTTTTTGTATCATGTGAAGACACTTGTTTAGGGTAATGTATTTAGTAAAATGTATTAAATATGTATGTAAATAAATATATTACCTTAAAGGCCATAAACTTGTGGTATGGTTTGGGCGCCCAGGCATAAATTTCCACAGAGTTCTTCAAAGCAATCACCAGGAACTTGATTCTCTCGTACTTCACTGTTTTTGAAAAAGAAACAGATTTTGAATTAGCTGAATTAACATTGCTTTATCGTTCAATATTAAAATACACAGACATCTCTATTCACAAAAAACATCCACTGTGTGCCAGAAAAAAAGTGTGGTTGTCAGTGCTACTTTTAAAGCATTACAATTTTAATAATTTCTAGTCAGAATTTTCTGTAACTCACCAACTTTATAATGGACACAGCCCTCCAGCTCTCCCACAGTGACCCATCCCTGCTTCTTCTCTACTTCTGGATCATTGTGCAATATCCTATTTCTCAGCCAGGACAAATAGTATACACGCAACTTGTTCTTTTTCCCTGAAAGAAATTTAACAAAATAAAAAAAAGAAATGATTATTATGAATTCTAACATGCAGAAATTACAAATGTATATCAGGAGTAACTTTAACTTTAACCACAGACAAATGAATGGAGGACAAATAGGGGCAACTTTCATATGAAACAGGAGAACATAAGAAAATGCAAGATGAAACAAGTATCAGAACTCAATCATTTGTTGTTATTTGGTCCACAAACCTGCCAAATGTATTATTTTTATTATTATTCATTTTTAAGTCTTTTCAACGGACAACAATCGTACCAATTTCCTTAAATAATCATCATATCATATTTTTATACAATTGACTGGAAAAAATGAATCTTAATTTATTTGTACCAACAGCAAAGATGTAAAACTTTGTGCCAGTTTTGTTTTACGTGGATAGGCCCAGGCGTAAACACACATTTTAAACCTGAATCAAAGTTTGAACCATCATAAACCATATCATAAACCAGGTTAAAACAGTTAAGATTTTTCCATATTTATATAATAAATTCCATCATACAATTATGACCTGTCCTCCACTTCAGTTTGAAATGGTTAAATGGTTTAATTGTTCTTATATGGCTATTATATTGCTTTTTTTTTTGTATGTATCCAGACTTACCAGAAATAGTGACAAGGACATTGAGCCCTTCTAGCACGTCCATCTGAAGAAAGCGCCTCCTTGTGATCAGATTATACACTTTCCCTTGTCCACTTCGATCAAGCAGCATCAAACCATTCTCCGTCCCGACAAGCAGGTTCACCCCTAAAACACACCCCAAACTCGAGTTAAAAGTAAGACATTATAAAGAAACATATTTTCAGTTGTTTTATGACTGTACCCCATAAGGCAGCACACAGGATCTCTGAGTTGAAGCGCTTCTTGTACTTGCGGATTTCGGGCGTGTCGCTGTGCGGTCGGATGTTGGTTGGGTTCACATTAACAACGGAAATCTTCCTGGCTTCGTTGAGTCTGGCTTGTTCTTGTCTCAGCAACTCGTTAGCAAACATGGCTAACGAGAAACAAGTAAAATATGTAAGAAGCACAGTTTGAGACCTGGGCTGGACCAGACCTTTCTGTGTGGAGTATGTGTGTTTCATGGATGGGTTTCCACCAGGTGCTCTGGTTTATCCCATCAACCCAAAAAACATGCACAGTATAGGTAAAAATCCTATCTATAAAGGAACTTATATTTTAGTTTACTAGACTTACAATGAGAGTTCAATTGCAATAATGCAAATAGTTATTGATCATAACATTTGTGTGTCTTACCAGCTGCAGAATCACTGTCACCATCAGTGGGGGAAGTCTGATAGACACGAGGGTCGACGAACGGGGTGAAGGACGATTTGGATCCACTCAAACCAAACTAAAACAGTGGCGACAGAAAAAACTATAAATGTGGTCCAGAGGACATTTTTATGAATTTCACTGTTGTTAATAAGTGTGGTGTGAGCTGTCCAGTTTGATCACAACAGTGAAGTTACCAACCTCTGCCATGTCTCCCAGCTCTTGCAGGGCATTGGTGGGCGTGGCCGATGGAGAGTTACTCTGCTGCACCAGGTCAGGCAGGTTACCATGGTTACTGTGATTCCCAAAGCCATTACTCTCCGTGTGGGCCCCTCTCCTCCTCTCCTCCGCCTATGGAAAATAGGAATGAGATGGTGAAATAAATAAAAAATTAAGCTTTACCATAACGGTCCATGATGCTCTGGGATCAGAGGCTCATGCTTCATCGCGGTGAATATTTAGGATGCTGGGATTTTTTCATGTTTCAAAACAGTAAAAATCCGGTACAGCGCCTTCACTCCACCACTCCAACACAATAGCTTAACTTGCTAAATGTTAAAAATACACTTATTATCATTAAATCCTTTTCTATAATTCAGTTTTACTATCTTGTGTTATTATTTTTAAGTGAAATAAGATAAGAGAACCTTTATTTGACCCTCAATGAAGAAATTCCAGCATTGCAATATAAAAGTTTGCATCTAGATAAATAACCATTAAAAACACAAACTGTGCAGTAGTGTAAGACTGCAACACTATAGTGCATCAAATGGACAGAATAAAGAGCAGGTAAAGTGACTTCATTGTATTGTACTCTTGCTGATTCACGTTATGTTAAAGTACTGCACATACTGCTGCAGGTGGATGACACATGCACAGGGATAGCAGTGTTAGCAGTATTCATTGTGCAGTCTGACAGCAGCAGAAGGAAAGACCTGCAGAACCTCTCCCTCACACAGCGAGGGTGGATCAGTCACTGAAGCTGCTCTCCAGATCTAATGCAGTGGTTACAAATCAAATTTTGGATGTGATAACCTAAACAATGACACACATTCTCCTTTTCTAGAGTCAGTTGGAAACAGATCCTTCCCTCACCTCTCTCATCATCAGAGTGCTGTCCTTGGAGCTGTTGTAGGCTTCTCCGAGAGCGTCCTCCGTCATTCCACCGCGAGACTCACTGCTGCTCTTCACAGCCGGCCTGCAACACACAACTACAGTCACACAGGAAAGCACACAAAAGCTACATGGTTTCAAATATTTCAGAAATGAGTTGAGGGGGCCATGGTTCAGGTGGTAGAGCTGTCCTCCATTGCCCAAAACAGCAGTTAAATTCCAGCTTCCACAAGGGCTGTGGTTATGCTCGAGAGCAAAACACTTTAACCATTGCCTACTATGAATAAGTAACTGAGGAATTTGGTGGTTGTCGGAGGCACAGATTTGCAGCCACATTTCCATTATTCCAGACAAGCAGTGGCTACTGAACAAGCTCACCACCACAAAGTTTGGGAAATGAATAAATACAAACAGCTTAAAGTGCATATGAAGACACGTTTCACTAAAATGATGATTTTGGTGACATTTATAATTGTACTTCCTGGTTGGATATGGGCAGCAAATATGACATAGTTTTGTTACCTAGCAACAGGGGCCAAAACCCATATAAATTACAAAATAGTTATGATTTGACAAATAATAATACATGTTAAGAAACTGTCAGAAAAATGTAATTTGGGTTTAAGCTGTCACTGTCTTTTCTATGGCACGTCGCATGTTGACTGAACACTACTTCCTGTAATTCCAAACTTCTATTTTTCAAAATTTCTTCACAAACTCCAACTTCACAAATGTAAAACTATGATAAACATTCACCACAGGTTGTATCCCACCAAACTAAGTTATAATTAGAAAAACAAACCTTCATATAGACTTTAATTAAGCTTGTCAAGCTCATAAAGCACTATGTAAAAAGTTTATGCAAGTTTTGTGATGTTATTGCCCTTTAACATGCTCTTGAGTATCTTTACTTGACAGCTTATGTGTTAGAACTAAAAATAAAATGTTTTTACTAACGAACAATATAACTTTGTCATAGCCGTGGGAGACGCCATTGTACCGTAGCTTTGGCTCCATCTACTGGCTGCAGAGGCAATTACAAACGTTTGAACAAAGCACCTTAGTTCTTATGCGAGCAGCGTTATCGAGCAGTGATGCAGTTGTAATGATCATAATTAGAGGCAGAAATGCAGAGAACGAATTTGACAATGTTTTATGGACTTAAAAACAGAGCAGTAGATTCTCAGAGCCACGTCAAACATCTGAAAAACGTCACTCATCGAGGGAATTCTGAATGAACTAGCGTGAATGAAGCTAAATATTACTCCAGGTAAGTTTCTTTTTTTATTATGTAACAATGTTAGAAAATTATTAAAAGGTCAAAAAGGTTAATATTAATCCTTTAAGTGAATTAACTTGTACATACTCATGATTACTATTGCATTTAAAAAAATATAATTAATACAAAGATTTTTGACATAGTGACTTGGAAGTACTTTTACATTTTTCAAAACAACTTAACTGTCTTGCCTTCCTCTATCATTTACAAAAGCAATTCAGCCATCTACTCCGACAATGGACTGGCACTGTGCCGACTGCAACAGCTCACGCACAAATGCAACCTGACAGTTCCAGATTGAAAGTTATCCAGGAAAGAGGGAACAGGAAAAGCCCGGAGAGGGAAACCTACATGATTCGGGGTATGTCGCTAACGGCAACGGTTCCGTCATGGCCGACCGTCTCCCCATCCTCGTCGCTGCTCTCGGAGTCTTCACTGGAGGACGAGTAGTCTGTCACCTTCAGAGTGCAGAGGAAGAAGAAGTCAAATGAGCTGTTGATGTTAGGATTATCAGACAGATTAGATTTCTGTTTCAATTTGAACAAAGCAAACAAATAGGGTTGATAGCTTCTGGCCCGAGGTAAGGTCTGTGTCGAAGTAAATTTTACAGTTTGAGTCCAGTTTTGGCCATCTCATTATTAAATGTTGACACAGTAACAATCAGAGGTGGATAGAGTGGCTAAGACGTTATTCAAGTAAGAGTATCATAACTTTAAATATTATTAGTCAAGTAGAATCAGTAGTGACCAAGTAGTTGCAAGTAAGAGTAAAACAGTATTTGTAGAAACTACAACTTGAGTATCGACTGAGTTTGGACGAGAAGTGTATTTGAAATCTGATTTGAGACAAACATTAAATCATGTACAGATTCTACAATTTCCAAAGTATAGACCAAAATTTACAAAAACAAGTTTAATCTGAAGGCAAATTATATGAAGGTAAAGACAATGTTCAAAAATCGCTATAAATTTACTCAAAAAGGTACGAGTAACAAAAACGTTTACTCAACAAATTGCTCAAGTAGAAGTAAAAGTATGGTGTCAGAAACTACCCTAAAAAGTAATATTTCTCAAATAGATGTAAATTTACTCTCCTACGTTTCCAAACAATTGAATGCATGGTTTCATGAAGCAGACACTTTTACTTTGAGGTTCTACTGTACAAAAGCCCTTTACTATCAAATAAATGTAACACATAGAAGAATTTAGGTTTATTTTGCCTACACTTTTGCAACATCTCTGTAATTTTAAGTATAGTCCGCAACAACTAGCCATGAATACATATGTATTTACTAAAGATGAATTGTTCATGCATGTGCAGTCAATTTATGCTTGAATTTTAAAAACGACATACTTTGACAGGAGGTCTGGTGCCCTCTTCAACTCTTAACTCTCGCAGCTCTTTCGCCAATGCACTTAGGTCCTATGGAAAGCAAGACAGAAAAAAATAAACAACAAAAGGGGTTATTTAAGGCTTGTCATAATATATGTGTATAGCTGTATTTAATTGCCAAGCATAGGACAAAATCTGTGGATATTTGGCGATCATACAAACCCCGGTTGGTATTGAAGACATACCAGAACAAAAGTGCTGATCTATTCTGCATAGCAATAGAGAAAGATCAGCAATTTTATCCTCAAATATTGATATTGCAAAAACAAGCCATCAGGAGGAAAATGCGGAAATAATAAGGCCTCTACTGGGATCATTATGGTGACTATTAGCCATTGCCATGCTATTTGGCTGCTAACCGTCCATGTTTATAGCCAGTGCCCAGGCCAAGTCATGCAGATTATAAAAGGTTGTGGTACGTGGGGGTCTTACCAGCTCCTCCTGATACAAAAACGTGAAAAAGAAACAGGAAGAAAACAGGTTCAGATGGGGCATTTGTGCTTGGCTCTTTCACACATCACATGCATGTAAACATATGGATAAGCACAAGCACACCCTCTCATACACTCTCTCAGGTAAGTGTATGGAAACTCCCATGCACTGTTTTCAAAAAGAAGGATAAAGTAACTGGATTTTAGAGCACTGGTTCTCAAACTGTGGGGGTAGTTTAGTCTGGGGTTGTCCCGTCAAAGGGGGTGTGTAAAATTGTTTAGAGCTGCACAATTTGGGAATAATATCTTTGGCGTTTTAGGTTTTAATTATAAGATTCTGTTCAAAGTTCACATTTTATACGCAACCAGGAAAATTGACAAAAAGACTGAAATATGGACTGACAAAGTAATAAAAGAATCACGTGTTTCAGAACATTTTTGTCGCTTTTTGTCATCTGTGTTGTGTTTGTCACTGCAGTACAGTTTTTGACACTTTCAGTATAGTTTTTGTCGCTTTTATTAACATTTTTGTAATTTTTATTCACATTTTTGTCACTTTTAGTCGCATTTTGTTGCTTTTAGTTGCAATTCATCACTTTTAGTCACGCTTTTTGATGCTTTCAGGTGCCTTTTTGTCTCTTGTTTTTTTTTTTTTTTTTTACAAATCTAAACTACAGGGTTAGCAGGGTGTTTTCGCAGAATAAAACAGGATGTTTTGTTTTTGTGGAGGAAATTATGGCACTTCAAAAAATTCAGCCTCTGTAATTTGCTGATTGCTTCCATTCAAATAGTGATTTCAATTAATTGTGCAGCCCTATTTTAGTTCATAGATTAATACTACATTATTCCACTCATCCATCCATGACAGATTAGGGTAAGGTTAAGGTACACTTTAATGTACCGTAACCTTACCCTCATTTGTCATTGAGTCATTTATATTATACCAAGTTAAGTCTTATTTAGCCCTAATTTAGTCCTGGCTTAGTCTATGTTTTGTTCTGTTTTGTACTAGTTTTTTCATGAGTTCACTGGTATAGTCATTGTATATTTCTAATTGGTCGAGGTTTTGCTTTATGTAGTTTTAATATGGTTTAGTGCCGCAACAGATTTCAGGTTTTCTCTACATAAAAATGCATTTTAGTCATTTCAAAAAATCACAAAAACAAAATATTTTTGAAAATAGTCTTTGGTGTTTGAGAATCATTGTTTTAAAGGGGGAAATAATAATGAAACGTATTATTTTTGCAAAAACAAGGAAAAAGTGTAGGTTTGGTTAGAGGCATTTCCAACGGTTGTCACTGACCTCATCTATGGCTTTCTTATAGCTCTGGGAGGACAGGAGAGAGACAGAGTAACAGATGTAAAATGGAAAAAAGACAGAGGAGACTTGCTGAGTTTGTGAGGTGTAATTAAACTTACTGCTGGTCTGCTGGGTCGACTCGAGTCTCGGCCCTCCTCCTGTTTGGGCTTGGCTTCCTGATTTGCTCCTGGAGGAGATCCTTCCTTTTTTCTTTGACCTTTCAGAGCATAGAACTATTATTAATATGATTCACACAACACATTATATAGACAAAAGTGGCTCGTATGGAAGTGTTAAAACAGAAAGGTTTGCGGTTTGATCCTAGCTCTGACCAGTGCTTACAGTTGCGTGCACTCAGAAATCGATTGTTGCAGACTAGCAGCCACTTCTTTTGCACTTGCTAGCCCCAGGGCAATTGTATAGGGAGTAGATTAAACACAACCAATGTTTACAGAATCTACTGTAAATACAACAAAACAATTTACTTCTAGTATTATGCCAACTGCTTGTCGTTTACTTAAACTAAAAACCCACTTCACAAATAAATATTTAAAGTCTAAACTACTCAGAAAAACAACTAAAGTGTATTAAAGTATTCACCTTCCTTCGCTGGTATAAAACGTGCAAAGATAGATTTGTTGAGTTGTCTGCCATAGTGATTTTTATTGTTTTATCACTTGATCCTATCCGCATTACGCTGTCTCCCTCTTCCTCACTCAGCTCGTCTCTGCCTCGGTCTTGTCAGATGTAGACCCATGCATATCTGGGATCTCCCCGCGGCCTGTTGTTTGACACTTTCCCCGTGCGCTCCTCTCTATTTCCTTCACTAATTTCCTCTCCTCTCTATCGCTCTGGAGGAGACAGGTGGATCAGAGCAGAACGAACGCTGTCACCGTGCCACCGATACCAGCCTCTGACGCATGAGCCAGCCCAGCGTGAGTGGGCTTTCCTACACCTCGCTATCAGTACATTTAAATGCACAGATTGCATAAGAACAGTGGCAGCTGGTGGTATATTTTTGGGGGGGTGAGCCAGTGCACATATATCTGTGGCGTGCTGTGGCTTTTATGGCTGGGCCAGCAGACTTGGGGTGATCATCAATATTTAGTCAATAACATTTCCCATTAAAAACATTGAACTTTAACCCAGTAGTTTGTCTGTACACTCAAAAGTTAAAAAAAGATGCACAAACAGGTCTCGTCTCCCACATGACAGACCAATGCTTCTCCTACAGAGCTAAAATTCCATGTTTTGAAAAATGGTTTGAAGTCTAGCTAAGTGCGTGGGCTGCGGGTGGAGGGGAGGAAGTTAACCTAGGTAAAGTACATAAAACCCAATCTGTACTGTACTTAAGTGCTGCACATGGTGGAGACTTCCATTCAGTGCAAGCACATGGCCAACAAACTGACAAAATAATGCAAGATTATGTATAACATTATTAAAACATATAAACAGGTTCATTTTTACACAAAATATGAATCATATAGCCTGGACAAAATCATGACTTTTATGTTTGGGTACCTGGGTCAAATTAGGGATTGACAATTGGCAGTGCATAATAATATAAAACTAGTCTAAAACTGGTCTAAAACTTGCTGTGAATTTTGTTCACTGACAACGGCAATAAACCTTTTTCTAATTCCAGTACCTTTTCTCTCGGCTGAGCCTCCCTGAGATGAAGGTGAGGAAGAGGAGGAGGAGTTGGAGGACGTCCTTTGTAACATGGCGTCTAAAGACAGCTCTGATCGCCGGAGGTCTGGGTTACTAAATAACACAAAACACAATGTCAATGTTTATTTAAAGTTTGAGCTTAACCTTCAGAGATAAGTGCTGTTAAAAGCCTCAGTACCTGGCCCGTATGAGCTGAGAGCCTCCTCGAGATCCCACTCCTCCATTAGGAGAGTTCTTCCGGACCAGAGCTGGAGAGATGGAGGTGGTCCTCTGAGGAACCTGCGCACAGACACACACATTTAGCACACAACACACAACTGATATTATACACAAGCTAACAGTAAACAGCACTCAAACACTCAATTAAACATAGTAGTCATAAATAATATATTGACTAAACATTATTCAGATATTCAACATAAACATCTCAATCAATCACTTAACAGAGCTCTGACCTTGGGTGGCATGTCCTCCTCTCTGAGCCAGGCCGCTCTATCCCGGTCACGTTCCCGTTCTCGTTCCCTGTCCCGCACGGGCATGGCGGGCGTGTCCGAGGTGGGGTCAGAGTTTTGTCGGGGCATTTCTGGTCTTGCGGAGCCCACGCCGATGCCTTCATTCAGAGCCGAGCCGCTCTGGTCCTGGAGAGACTGGGATCCTGACATGGAACTTGAGTGGGTCTTCACTGGGACTAAGTGAGCCATCTGACAAAACGGAATGATTATTTTTATTGATTAAACCAGGTTGTTGAGTTATAAACTGTTATGGATGGATTAGAGCAAGTTAGAGACAGCGAGATAATGAAAATTGTGAGAAAAGTAAGGCACTACAGAAATAAGGCACAATTGGATGCAGCAGAGGAAATAAAACTTTTGGACGAAATGTTGCAAAAATACAATATTGTGGAAACGTTTAATAATTTATACATGTGGGGAGTGTTCGGATCAGAGTTTGAAAATTGCTCAGTTAGTTACTGGTTCAAAGGTGAGTTTGTTAGTTTTAAACAACTAGTCAAGGAGGGAGTCATAAAACGTAACATCATAATCACCGATAATAGGAAGGTAGTTATTATGTTATGCTTCAGCGCTTGAAATATTTATCCTCAATATATTAAAATCATATTGTTTTGAAAGGATTGCTGTCCCAACATGTTTACAAGAACTGAACTGGAGACATCTTTGGTTTGGCTATGCTGAGAATGCAGCACATTTCACATTAGGGTTGTCAAAAGTTTTGAAAATCAATCAATCAATTCTAAAACTAGTATCAAAGCTACAGACTCATGTGAGCAAGTGTTGATCACATAAACAGAAAAAGATTGACCTTTCCTGAACAGTTTTACAGTGATTTTGAGCGTCATCAGAATTAGCAGAAGACCACATAGTAACATAGAGAAAGTTCTATACTTTCGTCTTGAAAAATTACAGTCTATGGGTCTTAAATCGGTTTTGAGCATCAAGCCACTTCCAATTTTTATTCTCTGTCTTTCAACACACTACGTGAATTGTGTGCTCCTCTGTGTCTTATAGTAGTTTTTAATTTAGTTAATGTTTTATGTATTTAACTGTTATTTACTGTATTTGTTGAACAATTGCTAAACTGGGTCATATTTTTTGTTTTGTCAAATCAACTTTGTGCGGCACTTTATAAAATGTTCTCTATAAATAAAGTGAATGGATGGCTAGTATCGAAATTGCGTTGAGACTGTTGAACTTATCAAAGATTTCAAAAAGGAAAAGACATTCGGAAACCAATGTCATTTCTGAAATTACTAGACTAGAAGGACCTAGAATTTATCCAAAAGTTGAGGCGATCTAGACATAAGACACATTTCACTACAACAATCCATTTATTTTTCCACAATACTCTATTTTTAGTCACATTTCTAAGTGCGTAGTGTGAAGGCGGCTTGTGCTCAGAGCGGCTCTCGGCTCCCTGTTGTTGTCACACACCTGTGGCTCTAGGGGGCGTTGTACGGGAGGGGTGCTGCTGAAGGACTCGGAGCGGGGAGGGAGGGAAGGGTCGGAGATGCGGTGGGACGCTTTGTGCTGCACGGCTGGGGAGCTCTGTCTGTTCAGCTTAGAGCGCTCCTCCACCTGGGATAAGTCACATCACTGTCACTCACAACACACACGCTGACGCAAAAAACACACAAGGCACTTTGAGCGACAACCACCAGGCCTGTCACGATAACTGGTATATTGATGAAGAAAATATTTAGATAGGCGATAAAATTGAAGACCACTGAAACGTGAAATATGTAACTTTTCAGGTGGATAGTATGGCACCTACTTGTCTTTGTGGACATGTTATTTATTTGACTGGAATGTTCCACAGTAAGGCATTGAAATTCATTATCTTCATGGAGACAAACCAGGCAAGGAAATGGATCAGCATTTTTTAACAAATCAAAACACCTGTCATTGAATAAATGTCAAAACAAGACGGTGATGATCCCTCAACCAGAAAAGGTACATAGTTCCTCTTTAATCCTGCAAACCTAAATGATAATGATCATTTTAGGGCTACAGTCGACTAAAGAAATGATTGGTTGACTGACTAAAAACTTGCCAATTGATGAACTGACTAAAACGGGGCGTGGCACATTTATGTGATCCAAACTGAAATCACAACTCCACTATTTAGACTGAAAAGTACAAAGAACTTTGTATATTTGTAATTCACTTCATGCTGTCTCCATTTTGCTGTTGTCTCATTTAAAACTGTATACTTTTATATAAGTAAAATGATTAGTCGAATAATACAAATCTTGGTCGACTGATTAATTATCGACAACTAAAGGCCGACCGCTCTAGATAATACAGGCAAATAATAGTAATAGCACATTTGGTTTATTAGGTGCGTTTCTTAACATTCAAGTTAAATTTCACAATAATTGGATGCTAGTATCATTTTTAAAAGTTACATTTTTCAAACCTATACAGAAAAAAAAAAAAAAAAAAAATCAAACCCCCAAAATAGATGTTTATTTGCAAGTCAATATTGTAATTATTGTGACAGGCCTTAACAAAACTAACACCATGAAAGAGTTAGCACCGAAGTCACCAGACTGTCTTAAACTCTGTGTGGAATCCATAATGCTACAAGTATGACTGGTTGCATAAGTTCAGACATTTTAGTTTTGCAAGCTATTTTTTTCCACTTCCATCTATTTATGTGCTTGTGTAAGATTAAGATTATAGGTTTTTAATGAAGGTGAGAATGGGCTTCATACAACATCAGAATATTCTATAGATTTTTCTTTATGTTTAATGTTCAAATGAAGAGTTCATTTCCAAAACAGAGATGCCATTGGATAAAATAGTTGAAGGTTTACGACTGACTCTTTGTCTAGTCTTGCAGTGGTTCAAAAGCCAAATTTTAATGCAATAAAAATACTATTCCATCGCTTCTTGAGCAAATCCCCTCAACTAGACTGTTATTAATAAGACGTGTAAAAGATGGGATCCAAAATAAACAGAGCTTTTAACAATTTCTCAAACCGGAGAAGTCTGTTTTTGCAAATGAACTCTTCGAATAATATTACCAATTGACACAAATATTGTTTTTCAGCGGTCAAAATTCTATTGCCGGTCCTTTATTTTGCCATTGCAACACTCAAATTTCCCCATTGTGGGAAAAATAAAGGTTCTATTTATTACCTCATCTTGCCTCACAAAACAATATCTATTTTTGCTTGTAAAATATGGTCGTATTATGTATAATAAAATACTGTAGAATGAACAGTACAACAGTTCTGAAAAATTAAATAAGAGTAAATGCGCAGCCTGCCGTTTATATCCACTGAGAGGTAAAACAGTCTGATGATGGTTTCTGGTAACGTTAATTATGTATTTCAACTCTAACTGATGACACTACATAAAAAGTAGCCTTTCAGCTTTGAGCAGTTGTCGAGCAAATGTGACCTGATGTGACACTTGCAAGTTCACACGCGTTACAATTCAAAATCCGTGAGTGGGGAATCAGAAAGCTTCTCTAGCCTGTGTAATCAGATTATCAGATTACAGAGAAAGCTCTAAGGAACGCTCCCAAATCCTACTTTTTTTACTCAAAACAATCAAAGCAGTCAATGCTAGGCCCCGATTTGTCAAGTACTATAAATGTGCAGTGTCATTACTTATATCTTAAAGAGAGTTTGGACACACACTAAAGGTGGAAGCTTTCTGTAATCCCTCACAATCCCATAATCTACAAGTGATTTCCAAAATGAACACATACCATTTTAGAGTTAGTCATCTACCAATTAACATATTTTACACTATTTACTTCAAAAGAGCAGTGTTTTGAAGAGCTATGTTAGTAAGATAGCTACAAAAAATGCACTAGAATAAAAAGTGAAGATGCAACATTCAGTTTGGAACTACTGAAAAACCTAGAAGAGACAGAAATGTTATTACAATCCCAGCATATAAAAAAAAAAACAACTTTTGGATATGGAAATATACACCAACAAAACAAAACATTATGGCTATGCCTGTTGTTCTTATTTTGATATATACTATTGGAGACTACTGCAGACTGGGAACAGCCCACAAGAACTGCAGTGTTTGAGATACTCTGACTCAATCAAGTGTCGCCATCACAATACTATCAGTGTATATTGCCAGTCAAAAGTCGTTTTTTTTCTATTTCACATGGGATTCTCAAAGGGAAAAATATAGTTATTTTTAATATCTACAGAGAAAGACAATATTAGTTAATCGGAGGATAAGGAGTTTTCTGTGTTAGTAGTTTGTCCACCACCACTCGGCCAGCGCCCGTCACCAAGCTGCGAGTCAAAGGGCGGAAGGACTGACCTAAAATGGGCAGTGATTGGTCTGTTTTCCTGACATCAGCAGTGGGACAGGCCTTGTTTGGGGCAGGGGGCGGTATGAAAGTGAGATGGGAGTGATTATGGGCAGGACGCTTCATTACGTTACATTTAAATACTACACTGAAAGTGGAAGAATACCCTTTTGGGGCAAGGATAATTCTGGGGCAAGACCAGTCCATTCCTGTGTGGGGTGTTGGAAGAGAGACCCAGTGGTTTAATAATGAATAAAATGTTTGTTTGATAATTATTAACAAAACATTTTGTTTATGTTTATTTACAGATGGATTGTTTGCATTTTTATTTTTGTAATTCTTCAGTCTCTAAAGCCGGCTGCACACTGGAGGATTTTAAAATCTTACGTGATTTTAAGATGTGTCAAAAAAGTGCGGGCCACACATAGAAGGAATTTTGCAACTATTATTTGTCTCACACTCGCATGACGGACAGTGACACGTCATGCGACGTGTGATTTTAGTGGGGAGGCGAGCGTTAGCTGCCTTTACATGCACTATTAGTTAGAGAGAAAATAAAACAAAACCATGAAGCGCGTGTAGATTAAATCTGTTTCTAAAGGCCACAGGAGAGGTATTCACTGGAAGTAAGGAGCTGGTCACACTGACTCATTGTAGCCGTGATGAAATGAAAAAGTTTGCAGAAACTTTGTGTTGGTAATGCCTGAAATTTTCTACATAGTTGTTGTAAAGTTCCTCGAGTAACATGTTGGAGCCTTTAGATTTGACAAATAATCGTAACAGAGTCGCACTGTTCCCACAGACATGAGGAGAGATATGATAAATAATCTCTTATGAGAATCACTGCTCGGGCCACGCCTAAAAGAAGTCATGGAGAGGCATTGGGATAAAATCAAGCAAAATCCTCCAGTGTGCAGAAGGCTTACTGATTTGTTGATTTAACATCAAATCAAATCAAATCAATTTATTTTTATAATGCCCAAAATCACAACAACAGTTGCCTCGATGGGCCACAGGTAAAAGCAGTTCAGATAACTGTCCCAGAATGCCCCTGTCCTTTGACCCTCCTTCGCGGCGAGGAAAAACTACAAAAAACCCCATGGGAAAAAGTAGAAACCTCGGGGAGAACCACAGTGAAGGAGAGATCCTACTCCCACGGGGTAGGGGGGTTCATATTTTGGTAACGTATTAATTAAAGGACAAATATTATGCATTATTTGTTTGTTTGTTATTTCTTTGGTATTTGGTATTCTTGGTATTTTAGAACAAAAAAAAAAAATTTTTAAAGGAAAAACAAAATTAACACCTTTATCTCTGCTGTTTCCCGTGACACTTATCGAGTTTTGATACCATCTACTGGCTACAGACAGAGGAAATTACACAAGATTAAAAGGCAGTTTTTCCATTGCATCTTTTTTTTTTTTTTTTTTTGTGAAGCCACGCTGTTGGAATGATCGTGATTAGATGGCAGAAATGCAAAGAATGAGTCTGGCGATGATTTATGGACATTATTGAGAAAATGTCATCAAGGGAATTCAGAGGGGAGAAGATTTTCTAACCAGGATTCGTCAGCTAGTGTGAAAGAAGCTAAATGCAAGTCCAGGTATGTTTTTGATGAGGGAACAATATCAGAACATGGTTAGATTGTCAATTCAGCATAATATGTGTCCTTTAATACTCTTTTTAAATAAAGTATTTATTTATAATAATTAAATAAATGTTAATTATATTTCATATATTTCTACAAACAAAAATGGTACATTGATATAAACAAACTATTGAAAATAAATATAGCATTTTATTATTTACAATACTACAGTTACTATTATTGAATATTTAAGTGTTTATGGCACATTTTTCAAATATAAAAGTACAAACTCTGTCCAGACTACACAACGCCCATCTGAGTCTGTGATCCAAAAGGAGACCCCTGCTGTGGGGAGACCAGGTGTGGGCGAAGAGGTAACAGGGTGTCATAGTCAGGAGAGAAGACGGGCGACAGGGATTCGGAGCTGGTGAAAGGGGACGGGGTGCGTGTGGGGGAGTTCTGGCAGGAGGAGTTATGAGACAACCGCCTCAGACACTCAGTTGAACTGTTAATCTTTGAGAGATTCTGCTTCATCAGAGCGGCAGGAGCTGAGGCAGAGAGGTCCAAGAGAGAAGAGCTGTTTCTGATGGCACCTCTCTCCTCTCTACTTCTGATCCAACCTTTCTGTTTGCTACCATCAGGAGCAAAACCGTTGTAACTGCTACCAGGGACTTGAAGGAAATTTCTATTGAAGGAAGAGGGTGAGGAGGCCCGTCGACAGGGGGAGTGGGATCTGGCTCGTGACTGGGGCAAGACCAGTCCATTCCTGTGTGGGGTGTTGGACTCAGGGGACTTTGAGGCCTGGTTGGTACTATCACTATCATTTACATCTATGTCTATACGGCGGCAGGGTGAGTGCATTCTGACCTGTGGACAGACACTAACCAGTTTGACCTGTGTGTTAGCAGGTGCGGGTTTGGAGGTGGGTCCAGGGCTCTTGGGGCGCTCAGGGGCAGACAGAGGCCTGTCTCTGGGCTTGTCTCTCCTGGTGGGGTCTGCAGCGTATGGGTTGGCTGTGGGGTTTGCTCCGTGTTTAGGACGCTCGTTTCGGTTCTGACTAGGTCTCTTACTTTGTCCCTGTCCTGCAGGCATGTTCTGTCCCTTGTGACGTTGAGCTCTTAATTGTTTCACCTGCTGACTGATCTCCTGCTTTAGCCCTGGATCTAAGCCCTCTGAAATGTGGATATTGGGAATAGGCCATGGGCCCTGTGAGTTGGCCCGTTTGGGGGCTGGCCCTTGTGGTGCAGAGGATGGAGGATGCTGGTTGAATGAATGATGATGTTGAAGTTGAGGTTTCTGGACCTAGAAATCAAAGTCATAACAGTGTGAACAACCAAACCAACAAAACACAGAAAATATATGGATTACCATTACACCAAAATTACAAAGGACAAACATTGTAGCTGTTCTTCAAAATGCTATTTTTCACAGAAAAAGGAAGTGTTACGGCATTGGACTCCTGTTGAACCTGCAAATTAGTCTTTACAAATGCACAGACCACAGGGCTCACATTGCATAAGAGATTGACTTAAGAGTTCATTATTTATGTTTGTGTACAAACAATTGGAACATGCCAGAAATTAAAACAGCTAACATTGTGGCGTACCTCTTTGGCCCAGGCAGGCTTGTCATTAGGGTTGATGACATCCTTGTAGTGGTAAAGCTGTTTCTTGTCTGCCTGTCTTCCATCCTGCTGCTGCTGCTGCTGTTGTTGTTGTAGAGACACGAGGTAGGCCCTCTCCTGCTGCAGCTGCCTCTGCAGCCGCTCGGCCTGACGCTGCTCCTCGATCTGTTTACGCTTGTACTCCTGCAGGACACACACGGAGTGAGAGGGGGTAAAATACAAAAGGGGACCAGGTACAGGGCAGAGGTTTGATGATGAAGTCAAGGAAGTTTTGGGGGTAAAAAGAAATAAAATCCACAAACCACTATAAACCGATATGGCTTATCTATAGACTTTGAACATACTTTACAGTATGCAACCTTCCAATGTTTCTTTGCTTTTGTTGAAGATTTAAGAGTATAAACCTGAAGAGTATAAACTACAGATAATACATATTTAATAGAGACAAAGTTTTTGAAATGTCATATTTGCTGTTTATCTGTGTCCAAGCTATAGAAATGAGGCTGGTCAAGCAGTCAGCCAACTATCACCCACAAGTATAAATAAACACCTATTTCGTATCGTATCATAAACTATATAATGTATGCCATCTATGTTTTAAGGGCCACTTGGGAACATGCAGCGGTGATGTGGGTCCACACAGCACAGGCACAAATGGAGGGCTGGGGCTGTGGTTACCAGCAGTAAAGCTTGTTCCTGTAGAAGCTGCTGTTGAAGAATCTCTAACTGCCTTTGCTCCTCCTCCAGCTGTCTACGAATATACTCCTGAGCAGCATGTCAGCAAAGAGAGAAGCAGAGAGACAGAATGAAACAAAGAGAAACAGACAAAAGACCATCTATTTCAGAGTTACTGAGAAAAGACAGGATGCTGTTGAAAACATGCAGACAGGGGAATGCCAAAGAAACTACAAAAGGCTCAAATTCAGAACAGAAGTCATTGATTACCAGCTGTAGTTATAAGCAGGATTATGTTTCAATATTGTCCATAGATCTAAAAATGTCTAAAAAATTGAATTGTAAGTATTACAAAGGAGTAAATCAGCAGTTAAGCAAAAGGTTAGTGGTTCAAGTCTAGTTATAGCCAGTTATTCCCCCAATTAATCTGCAGAGTGTGTAAGCGTAACTGTGCGAGTGTTGTACAGCCACGTGTCTTGTCAGTCTGCCTCAGGGCAACCACTGCTACAGTCATTAGATAAGAAAAGAGAACCTTTATTTGTCCTACAACGGGGAAATTCCAGCAGTTACTCATCACCATAGTTAATTATTAAAGCCTTAAAATGTGAGGCAGCTGTGAACAGGTAAAATAATGATTCAAGATTGATGCATTATTATATATTATATCAAAACTCCCAAGAAATCTCAATAGTTGTTAGTTGCTACCTTTGTGGCATGGAAGACAGCTGGAATCAAAACTGTAGACTTGGAATTCAAAAATGCAACATTTCAAACACAAAAATATATGTTTGAAGGAAAAAAAAAGAATGATTGTTTTCCCTGTATTGAATTTTCCATTTAATTTTATTGTTTCTTATTAAAACTAAATTAAAAATGCTTTCAATATGAATGTTCTGAACATAAATAAGTCAGACTTTTAATTAGTGCCATTTAGTTAGCTACATTTATTCCTCAAAAGTCTCTCTGCTCTGCTCTAAACCACATAGATTCAGTTCAAATATAATTCAATGCACAGCCCAACTAGTCTACATAATATAGTCCTCATTTGAAACTCTAATCACTTGCTCCTTCCCTCCGCTGCTTTTACACTCAGAGTACAGTACACGTCACAAACCTGCTCTCTCTCCGCGTGCCTCCTCTCCTCCTCTCGACGGAGCTGCTCCAGTTCCTCGTATCGTCTCCTCTGTTCTCGTTCATGCTGTTTCCGCAACTCGCGCTCTCGCTGTTGTTGCTGCACAGAAACAGAGAAAAGCATATGTTTCAGTATACTCATTTGTCCTTACAGGGTATCGTTGTTTAAGATCTTTAAAGATGTCATATTACTTTTTAATGAGATTGAGCCTCAAGTGTTGTAAATGATGGATGAAGTACTATACATTCAAACAGTGTCCCTCAATATGGACGTTCAATATATGGTTTAGTCTTTGATTTGGAAAAAAATACCACATATACATAAAGAATATTCATTTCGTCCTCTCAGTAGAATCATTTTGTCCTCTCAGTAGAATGGTTTTATCGTTTCATCCATATCAGACAATGGGTAAGAGATGATGTATTACGTCCTGACACAAGAAGTTACCATTGAAACATGCAAAGGTAATAAATATTCTCTTACCTATTTTCGGATATAGATGAAACGATAAAACTATACAACATATAACATTTTTTAGTTTGGAAAGAAATATAATATATGGTGATTATTTTGTATCATACGGCAACACTACAAAGTGAAATACAAATACAAATATTTAACATTGATCCAACCTCTCTAACGCTTAACTGAAAAAATTCAGTTAATTGATAATCTTGATTATTTAAGTTATAATTTAATTGTCATGAGAATCGTAGGCAGCAACAACAAGTCATTTCAGGTTGATATATACTAAAAGTATGTAAAGTGTGTAAAGGTACTTTTTTATCTGGCTGCATTACTGTTTCATTCAGAAAGTTTGATTTCATAATGACTTGTGAAAGAAACAAACTAAGGATTTTACTGTTTGGTCATAATGCCACCAATTGTGAAAAATAATAATCAAGATGTCTCTTCTCACAATTATTATAACACTAAGATTTGATATTTTGACATCCCTATTACATAATTGGTCATGTAAAATAGAGTGTAAAAAAGCTTTTGAGGGATTATTGGTAAACTAAAAGCATTTCATACGTGTAATGTTTACATATTTGCTTTTGCACAAAAATGATGCAACCTTAAGAATTGGCTTTTTTTTTCTTTTTTTGCCTCATTTATTTAGTCTTATCAAAAAGAAATATACTACTTTCAATACAAAGTTCCTTAACATAAACAGATTAGTGTCACATTTCTTCCTCCAAAGTTTGAACTCTGCTCCAAACGACACGCTTTTACTGACACACATTTGGCTGTGGACTTCTTGATTAAAAAGATTCAAGCATATCATTGACAATTAGAAAAGATTGAATCTTGATCTTGATTAAAATGAAATTTCACAGCCCTATTTAGAAGAAGCATCTTACTCAAATAGGTTTAATATTATGCAGATGTGTCCTTATTTCGATGGACCAGGGACTTACATTAAATGCCACCACACATACATCTACTTTAGACGTGAGTGGAGAGGTCGAGTGGAGCAGAGTTGAGTCATGGTACTTAGCGGTGCTTTGGGAGCCTGGAGTGAGAGCGTGGTTTTGGGCTGAGGATTTCCTGGTCTAAGCCTGCTCTCTGGAACTGAGACACGGACACCGGGGAGAGAATGTACGCGTGTGTCTAAGTGTCTGCTCGCTCCATTTTAGTCTCAACAGGAAAAGAAAGTGATTAATTACAGTAGAGGGCAGAGAGGAGAGAAAGGCTGCTTCTTTTGGTGGGTACTGTAAAAAAAGACTGAAACAATACGTAGCTACAGTGCACTGACATCGGAAACTATTTGGATGGTTAAATGTGGTGAAGGGATTTTAGAAGTTTCTCAAGAATAGTACATGTTTCACAGGGTCCTTTCACATAATCAGTCTAAATGAGATGAAGTTGACAAGTGAGGAAAAGTAAATAATCCATTACTTCTGTTTGGTTAAAGCTGCGATAACATGTGCATTCAAAATCTGACTATTACCATTTTTTTATTTTAGTTATAAGATTTTTAAATGATATGTAAACATCTAAATCGTCATATATCTTTCTGATCATGGTCCTATGATCCTTCTGATTAGTCACATCAGGTTGTTATGTTATTTAAATAATCGTAAAGCTTCAGAAATCAGATAATAATCAGATTCCAGAACCAGTGTAAATCGATCATTAGACATTTGTGTTTAAAAGACTTAGATTATATTGCAAGATACAATTCACATACAATTATACATCATGACACCCATAGTTTTTGTACTTAAAGAAGTTCTACAATATACACTGATAATGATTAAACTGACTTTATAAGCATAACTTTACCATTTCCCTACATGATTCAAAGCATTACATCTGTTCATTTTAGAAATATCTGCTGTTAATGTTGTACTTGCTTCACCGCTGTAACCTCGCCACACTTAACATATCATGAGTATGCAAGTCAGTTTTCTAAATATTGAATCTGTACCAATATGGGTTTCTAAATTAAGATCACTGTTGGTATCTCAAAGGCCTGAATCCAAACTTGCACTTTGGAGAAAGGCTTTTTGCAGCTAAACTTGGAGAGGTTTCTAGCCTCTGGCATGTCCTCGGAAAAGAGTGAGAATTCCCTGCTTTCCCATTCTGACGTTTATGAACGCAGCAGTGACAAAACTTGCATAAACACCATGTGACTTTAAGCTGCGGATATCTTAATCATGAGGTAACAAAATGATTTATGACCAAAGGCTGTTCTCAGTTTTGATTGTTTAAGTTTGCTTTGTTGCATATTTACAACAACCCACACTGATCAGTTCAAATCTACATGACAGGTTAGACAACACATTTCACAATATTATATTTAAGTATTTACTGAACTTTTTGCCTATTTGTCCCCACTTTGACAGTTTTCGTAATGTTTATTGAACATTGAGCAAATAGGACATAGGTAGAGGTAATTCCACAACTGTTACCTAGCAACCAATTGAAAACGAGGGCCAAAATCCATATAAATTACGCAATAGTTATGAATTAACAAATAATAATACCTGATAACACCTTTATTTTGTTGAATGACCATTTAAACTGTCAGAAAAATGTGCCATTTGTGTCTCTGTATTTACGATGGCACGTCACTTTTTGGGATTTGGTTTTATTCTGTAATTTTAAACGTATATTTTTTCAAAATTTCTTCACAAACTGTAACTTCACACATGTAAAACTATGATAAATATTTACTACAGGTGCTAAACCAAAAACGAATTCATATCATTAGAACTTGTCATATAGACTTTAAATTATTAAAATATGTCTCTCTCTCTGATGTTTCTCTGATTCATTACTATTCTGGCTGTGTGTTTTGTCGATTCTTAATTTTAAATGGATGTTTTACACTCTGTATTTCAGTTACCTCTTCCAGTCTCCTCCTCTGCTCCTTCTGCTCCTCGATGCGTTTCTGCCTCTCGGCCAGCAGCAGTCTCTTGTGCTCTTCGTTTTGCTGTTGTTCGAGCTGCTGTCGTCGCTGGGCCTCCGATCGCTCCTTATTGGCCAGCTGCAGGCGCAGGAAGTCCCGCCTCAGGGTCGACTCACCGGGGATATTGATGATGGAGCTACAAACAATATTGATAGTTCAAGTTATCTAAAACGGCAATAGCGAGAGCAGCAGTGTGTTTGGTGTTGTTTGTGAGTTCACTGACCTTGGTTCACCCATATCTCGCTCTTCATCCTCTTCTTCACTGCCACTGTATTCATACTCCGTTTCATCTAAAGAAGGAAAAAACAATGCATAGAACTGAAAACTTCATTTTTTTACACAATCTTTTGCACTTTCTATTGAATTATGAATGGTGATTAAAATAGTCATGTTTGGAAAAAAAATGACAATACGATGTGTGAATAAGTGTGCAGAAGTTTACTGATTAAAAGTTCATATTTAAACAAGATTTGTCATTAAAACAAATGTGTTTGTTTCAAGTGCAGTAGCATTTTTTTTCTCACTGTAAGTGAAAAATTGCTTGTCTTTTTCTTCATTTTCAGTAAAACATTACATTTCATACTTGTTCCATTGGCAATCTTATTTTACGACAGTCAAAATACACTCAAATCAAGATAAATACTACTTAATTGAAGCACACATTGACTTTCTTTCCAGTTTGAGGCAACGATAATTTGTTTGGAGCTCTCTGTGCCGTGCAGTGCTTGATCAGTGTCTGGAAACCCCACAGTTTTGAAGTCAACATTCAAAACCAAGTGTCTCAATGTGACAGCCGGAGAAAGCTCTGGTCTTTGCGATGACAGACACCTTCGCAACATCCAGCGTGCAAGATGGAGTTTGTTCAAGCGGCTAATATGGCAGTTTGACAGTTTCTCCACTATAATGCACAGTGTGTGGGTTATGGGGGAGAAAGAAGGGAACGTGTCGCTGCTGTTTCTGCCTGAATAAATCTTGGGCCGTTGAGGCGTATTGTGTGCGCGATTTATCACAGACGTGCAGCTGTATATCTTCAGGGTGATTTTCAAAGTGTCCATTTATGGTTACAGCATATGTGCAGCTGAAAACTCAATGACTATGAATTTAAGACATAATTTTGATGTATATTTAATGGTGTAGTTCTCTTTTCTCTTAACTGGCTAAGGTAAGATTGATGAAATATTCTAAGGATGTAACAATATCAGTAGCTACAAGAGAAAAACAAGATTCATTTTACAGTTGTTTCGCAAATTGAGCAACTTTTGCAGTCACCGTCAAAATAATAGGCAATAAAAGCGAAGCAAAGCAATTTTTTCTGACAAATATTGCAATTTGAGTTTTAGGTTTTTATTTCTGGATTCAGGTCAAATTGCACATTTTCAGAGGCATTAACATTTGAGAAAGACTGAGTCATGAACGGCTAAACTACTTAATGCAAATTTAATGCATCTCAGAACTTGTTTGTGCAAATCTATATGACCAGGTTACCAGAATTTTTACATAATAAGAGCCCATTTTATATTAAAGTGCAGCCTTTGTGATATGCTAATTTTGACCATGTACGTTTTATTAATCTGTGATAAATCCTAGTATAATGTTATGATGTTATGATAAACATAAGATGGCGTTGTATTGGTTTGCCCGCTGCTCAATGAGACTTTTTTTTTTTGTACGCATTTATTTTCTCAATACAATTGTGACCATTTCTGACTAATCACCGAGATGGAAGCTATTCACCTTATTACGACCCGCGCGCTTTTGGCTTTTTCTGCTATGGATCGGAACTTCTGTTGTCCTGGCATCTCCGGTTTGGCAGGAGCTCCATTCACTTTAGCAGAGAATGAGGGAAAATTCTCGCCACTAAAATACTATATAAAGTATGCGGATTTGTGTAAAGCAAACTTGCGTAAAAAGGTGAACAAAGCGGAGCTGGTGTGGGCCAAAGGCAAAAGCTAGGCAAAATCTTGCAAAGCTAAATTGTTTTTAAGTTCATATTGTGAAAATAGAAAGGAATACCTTCAAAATCTGACCTTTGTGAAGGCTGTACGTGCCCTGTTAGTCAAACACCAACATTTGGATTTCACGAAAATGCATTGCGCTCTAAGGGAGACCTCTTTCTGGGCGGAGCTGCAGTGCCCGCAGTTTGGCCACTACTCACGCGCTTCAGGACAGTGTGCATATGCAATAACAGCGCAGTGCCTTGACTTGTCCCACCTCTCTCCCCTCTCTTCTTCTTGGTGCGGTCGATGTGGTCCTTGAGCTGGATCCGGATGTGCCTCTCGTTGGGCAGGTCCCTGATGAACGGGTGCTTCAGCAGCTGCTCGGTGCTCGGCCTCTGGGTGTGGCTCTTCACCAAACAGTTCTCTATAAACGACTGGAACTTCTTGGACCTGGAACACATGGACACAAATTCAAGGGATGAGACTCTAATGGCAGCATGTGAGATTAAAGTCAGATGTAAATCAATCGGGTATAATGCAAAAACCAGAGATAGGTGTAGTGATTGACTGATGACTAGGGTCACTAAGTTCATCAATAATCATGATTATTCAGGTCACCAATATAAACATGACAACTAAAAAAAATCAATAATCGTGACAATTTTTAAATCAAAATCAAGTCTTTTTGATTCAATCTATAGTCCAAAAATAAATCTAAAAGTAAATTTTATCTGGCTGTTTTTGTCACATTCACTTTGTCATAAAGAAAGTTTGATTTTGTAAAGCTGGTCAAACTTGAGGAAAAGTAATGTGTTACACAATGGCAATGAAAGAAAATTTAAGATTTTAATTGTCGTGTGAAAAGGTTGTCAGTAATTGTGAATAGTGTATTTAGAGCGTGTTGTTGTTCCTACACAATGTTCGAAACACTAAAATTTGATATCATGACCGATGACGATTATCTCTTCAACATGGCACCAAAAATAATAGAAAAAGTTGAGTTCACAAAAGAGATAAAGGAGGTTAATTAGGAAAAAAATATTTTCATGTCACATCTGTAAAATAACATTAGTTTTCCAAACTTTTAAGCAAAAATAAAATGTCAAATAAAAAAAGAAGAGCCCCAAAAAAAGTGGTCATATTATAAAGACATGTGTCCTGGCCTGTGTGGTAGTGCGGTTTACTGAAGTTGTGATTGCTGGTTTTGGTGAAAAAAGGTGGCAAAAATGCAATACATAACACTTTGTAAGTAGTTATGCTTCATTTTAGGCAGGTCAAACAACATAAAACATCTAATAATAGCAATAAAGGTGAACTGTTATAATAATATGACGTTAAATCGTTAATATAATACTCTAACTTACCACTTCTTTGACTTGAGTCTGGGGGCTGGGTTTCGTGGAATGAGGAAGAGGGCTCTCATTGGATGCATGTCACACAGCGCTGAGGGAAACAAACCGCATCATAAACAGGTGAGAGTGTTGGCAAAAGTGAGTGCGTAATTGGACTAAACAACGTTATGGCATTTAGTCAAAGCGGGCTGTAGTTCCTCAGTTCCCTGATCAATGTTAACTGCCAATACTGATAACATGGTTTTCAATTTACACACACGAGCACAGCGCACTCTTGTTGGTTAAGTGTCTGGCTGAATTACATAAATTAGTCAGAGCAGTACAAGTTAGAGACGCGTGTATGGGCATTTGAAAAAACGAAATAAAATGCTCGCACTAAACAGTCAAACATCTGGTAGCATCAACTGGTAATGTATATGCATGTTTTTCTAATCAAAATTTGTCCAATTTGGAAAAGTGGAAATAGGGGGTTTTGAGCTTTGTACATTTCCTATCAGTTTTTAAAATGTTGTTTCTATTATAAACTGCTAAAATAAACAATATGAACGGAGCTGAGTAAACCAACATGGGGATTTGATGGTTACTATAAAGACTTAAGTAATATATTCCATTTAACTTCATGACTTAGTGAATTTAAGGTTGCATTATTTATCTGAGAGTACTTGAGAGTAATTAAAATAACACATAATTTGATTCTTTAAAGGTGCACTCCGTTATCAGTTTGTCTTTATGGAGATGTTATTGCTCTGACTTGAATGTTTCAAAGAATGGCGTTAAACCAAAACGTCTTAAGGCCAAGTTACAAGTTAGGTCTATGGAGAGACAAGACCACTCACAATAAGGATGTTTTTTTTAGCAATATTTAATTGGATAATTGCAAAAAGTAAGTTAAATGCTATACAATTAAACGTTCCAGGCAAAGCAATAACATCTCCATGAAGAGCAGCAGCTGGTATATTCTTCCCAAGAAAAGGTACAAAATACACCTTTGGGTGAAATAAAATCGTAACTTGATGCCTAAAATGTCAATTTCACATGACAATTTTTGTAAAAAAATTTTGGACTGTTAAATTAGTTAAATTAGTAGCATTTTTACTAGTTGTAGCAATAAACATGGTAGTAGCGGTAATCGAAGAAAAAGTAGATATAGAAACATAGCAGAAGTTAACCCTTCTCTTTTGTGTACAATGCACATTTACTCCTGAATGGAAATAATAAAATACATGCCATGCCTTCTACTTTTTTTCCCCACAATATTATTTAAGTTGAAAAACTTGGGTATTTATCGCATTGTGGGACCTAAAATCTGACTGCACTCAATTCATGGGTACCTGCCTCCTTTATGGTGACAAAAACCAGGTCCCCGTGAGGTAAATTCTTTATTACTGGGTCAACAACAAGGTTTAAAGTTAAGTTGTGGGTTAAAATATGTTAAGGTAAGGGTTTAGGTCAAGACAAGTTTCCAGGAAATTAATACATGTAGATACAAACATAAACACGCTTGTCACTTTAAAGATTCAACCTTTGCCCGTGATGCCCTGCTCCTTATTCTTAAACAGTTAAAAAGTGCGGGTAAATGATTGACTACATACGTGGAGCTCCTTCTGCCATCTCTATTGCAGTGATCCCCAGCGACCATAAATCACTCTGCAATGAAAGAGACACGTAAATACAGGCAGTGATAAAAACGCTAATGCTTTCCTCAGAGAGATGGTTCAGGCACCTTGAAGTCGTACGTGGCATCTGGATTCTCATCACAGGCGATGACCTCTGGAGCCATCCAATATGGCGTCCCGATAAACGTGTTCCTCCTCCCCACCGTGCGGTCCAGTTGTGCCGAAACACCGAAGTCAACTACAATGGACACGGACGTAATGATCAACAAGGAAAATGACACTAAGAATATTCATCTTGTCTTCTTTAGTAGAATAGTTTTGTTGTTTCGGTTTACCTATTGTCTGATATAGAAGAAACAACAAAATTACACGATTATACAGTTAAAAACTCAATCTACGGCTACTAAATCATGTTATAATGTAAGAAACTGTATAATAACATGGTTAAAAGATCATAATTAGTTGTTTTCTTTTGTTAATTTGTACATATTTCAGTAATCAGCAATATTTAAGTGAACTTAGTTGTAATCTACACACATGCATTTCTCTTATTACAGGAAATTACAAAGCTAGAGTGTCATAAGTAGTCGATTATAAAAATAACTGTATAATATAACATTGTAATTGTTATATGGACGATACAGACTCTAAAACACATTCAAAAAGACGTTTATAACAAAGACGGTGGCATTATTAAATCAATAATGTCAAATAAGAATGAAGTATTTCAGATTTCAATCAGTTTCTCCATCTTGAAGCCTTCAGTCACCATATTTCAACTTTTATTTAGTCCAAATTAGTTAGAAATAAATAGAAATATATCGACTACTAAAATAATAGTTAGTAACAGACCTAGATTATGCATAATATAGGAAGTATGTATGTACGCCACACAATAACAATAAATCGGTACAAATGCATATGAATAGATCTACTAGAATAAAAAGTTTATAATAATAAACAGTTTTTAGGGTAGAGATAAGAACAAATAATATAAATAGGAGAATCTGACAAACTAGACTACTTTAAAATGCACACACACAAAGATTGTTTTTAGAAAATAGGTTACGTTGTACTTTGTGTCACTGCTTTTTGTTCACTGTGGAGCATATGGGTGGGCATTATTGAGTAGCAGACACTTTATAATCCCCTCCCCACTGGGCTTTGGAGACTGTCCCTTCTTCTGCACCTACAGCTATAAAGAGACGAGTGGGCTCAGCAAAAAGAAGGAAACAAACACTTGTGAGGTAGAAGAGGCTGCTACTGTTTGTCTACAAGATAATATCACATTCGCTGTTTTAAAAGGTGTGTAAATCTTGAATATCATCCGCAAAAAAGTCAGAAAGTTGTGGGAAAAGAACAGGAGCTGAACTTATAGCTGGCATATCTGAATTTTCAGTATTCTCCCAAAGACTTTATTGTAAAAACTGCACTTTATGACAAAACTAGACCATTGCACACTGTAAATAAATAATACAGTATTTTATTTCTTGTCAACCAGGAAGTAAGAGTCAAAAGAGTCAACCTCAGCTTCACTTTGTTTGGAAAAGCTGACAAAGGGTTTGTAACAGCGAGGAAGGATGAGTCAGAGAGATTTAAATGCCTACTTCCTCTTTTTGTGGTTTGAAAATCTCGTTTATTGTTTTTAGAGTTTGGTAGCCTTTTGTGAGATTTTTTTAGGCTAAACTAAAAGCTTTACAAGCCTGTTTTAGCATGTTACTGACGGATTACAAATATATCTGATTATGTGCGATGAGAAACACTGAGCGCTGGCCCTTTTAGATGAGAAACGTAAATGAGAAAACGGGGTTAGGTGACAGACTGACCTAGTTTGACCTCTGCGTTCTCCGTCAGCAGCACGTTCTGGCCCTTGATGTCTCGATGGATGACTTTGTGGTGGTGCAGATGAGTCAGACCCTGCAAAAATAAATTAGGATACAAATTAGGATAGATATCTCCAAGTGTTCATTAAAAACTGCAACAATCAAGATTTGAAGAAATACTGGATCAGCCAAAAGCATGAAAGGGCCAAGCTATGGTGTTACTGAAGTAATTACGATTTTTTATGTAAACATAGTCTGAAATGCATAAAACTTTGTATCAGTTTAGCAGTTAATATTTCTAAATGTTATAAAATATTAATGCTCCTGTGAAGAATGATGTTATCTGTTAGAAATACTGCGTTAAATATCCTTCTCGATTAGTTCATGGGTTCTAGAGCTTGTTGTGACACAAAAATCTAGGTCAAATCCAAGACCTACCCCAAGTTTCTGCAGCAACAACAAATGGAGTCATGTTTTGTTCTTCTAATAACATTAAAGCCCCGGTACTGGAGCTGCACGATTTGGGAAAAATATTTAGTTGTGATTTTCTGTAATACGATTACACTTGTATTTCCGATTATGTTTGAAAAGAATCTTATTACTCACATTTTAACCATTTTGACAAAAGGACTGAAATTGCCATCAAACTGACAAAGTAATAACATAATCACACGTATTGCAGAACATGTTTGCACATCTAAACAAAAAGGTTTGCAGTTTTTTTATGCGGAACAAGACAACAAGTTTAATTGCTTCCAGTCAGAGTGCGATTTTGATTTGATTGCAATTAATCTTGCAGCTCTACCCAGTACGTAACTTTTTAGCCAAACAAAAGACTACAAATAAAGCCTGTTTTTCTTTTTTGTTTTTCATTTTGGCCGTTTTATTGCACTGAAAAACACAGAAAAGCATGCATCCATACTGTGAGAGTCTCCACAAACCCGACTTGTACTGTTCGTTTGGCTATAATATTCATGGTATATAACATGTCTATTCAAATGGCAAATGTTCCAAATGTTGGTTTTAACTTTCTATTTTCGTGGAGGTCACTTTCAGCCACCAGAAAGTTACATACCGTTGTTTTAACTTAAGTTTAAATCCAGTGTCACGTCTGATACAGCTACTCTTACTTGAATTGTACTTCCCATAAATACTTTTTAATCACTTGAGCAGTTTCTTGTCCAACTACTTTTTACGACTTCTACCAGGCTAACATTATTTTGAAGCAGCAACAGTACACTTGAGTACAATGTTCCACCTCTGAATATTTATACACTACATAAATAGTCTCTGGTTTATAAAAGCAATATCAGCTTAAATGACAATAAGCAACTTCTGAAACATAATATAAAAACATAATAAAATCAAAGTGCGTTGCGTACATTCCTCTATGAAACTGTATCTTTCCATTTCCATATCCAACCTCCTGACTTCTGTTCTGTGCTGCGTCTGATCTCAAATAGACTTTTATCTTTTTGACATCAGGCGCAGCAGTTTGTCCTCTCTGATGCCTTTTGGAAACTTGTACAACCATGAATTGAATCTTTTCGGGGAATCTCGGTGGTTCGCCCACGCCTTATCGCTCCACAATCTTTTATTGTTACAGTGTTTTTGTGCTGAGAGCTCAATATCACTGCGTCTTGTCAGAGGCTCGCAGCACTGCCACGAACACAGGCAACAATTTCCTTTTATCCCCTTTGATTTCTTCTCTCAAACCAAACCTCTTGTTTTGTTTCAAGTTGCTGGCTTCCTCTCCTCTCTATCCGATTCATCCTCCTGCTCCACACGCTGTACTTTCTCTTCCTTATCTTCCATTTACTTTTATTTAGAATTGTCTTTTATCTTTTATTTTTCTCTCTTTCTGTGCACGAACTATACACATTATTATTGTAAGAAGAGAACAACACTGTGTTCAATTTATTTGGACTTCTCGATAGACTGATAGACTTGTTTCAACTCTTAATACAAGATCTCCTGACCGTTAACTTCTAAAACTGGCCGCACTAGAACTGAAACAGCACAAAAGGCTATTGTGTTTTGTTTCTTTGCTTCCCATAAATGGAATTCTTTCCAAAGACACCAGATTTTAATCATAGAGACTTATCGTCAGTTCGTCACAATTGCACCGGTTTTTAATGTTTGACATGTTTTTGTATTATTTTGTTTGTTTTGTCTGTGTTCTCATGGAGTTTTTCATGTACAATTAAAGATAAACAAAATAATAAATACATTTACGCTCAAATCTAACACTGGGTGATAGCCGTGATCAAAGGGCAAAGTGATTATCCTGTAAGATTGCTGTATTTTCTCTGTCTTATGTTGAATTTTTGTTTTTATTTATTTATTTTATTGCCCTACATGGCACGACACAGACTGTTATTATGAAATCACTGGCTGACAGAAACTCACTCAGAGCTGTCATCTTATTAGATTGGTGGTTTAAATCTACCTTTACCCAGTTAATATTGTTGTTATGTCTTTTGTAATCATACCTACTTTGCCTGTAGTCAGCTTAAGAGGCAGTAAAAACGTATTTAGTGCTTCCTGTTGTTGTTTTTGATATTATTTATTAACCTTGTGTACAAAATAAAATATGTAAAATTTATTTGTATAGCGCTTTTCATAAACCAAGATCACAAAAAGCTTCACAGGCTACAGCAAAAACACAAAATAAAGTACAAAATAAGATAACAATAAAAGATTACGTATAGTGCTGGAATGGTAAAACTGACTTATTCAACGATCTTTGTACTGTGTAAATCTGGATAACTGAACATTTGAATTTCTCTGCCAGATGAATAAAGTTCTTTCTTTCTATTAAAATCATCATTCTGCATCAAATTGTGAAGCAACTGTTTAAAGGAAAGTATTTATATTTTATTGTCATTTTGTGTAATTGTGGCAAGGAACAACACACATTTTGTTATTGCAGGTGGCTTAAACCATTACTGAGATATTAACTACTGTATATTAAAGTAAATGTTACACTGACAGGTCCGTCTGGTGCAAGTCCGACGAGCGCAAGGCAAACAAGCAACAAACTTTAAATCGAATGATGAATAAGATCTAACAAAGGAATTCCCCCAGTGCAATAAATTAAACTTGAACTTTAAAGCAAGCTTAAATACTCAACGAGTAAAAAGGTTTTCCACTCCGTCACAGAGTTTGAGTGCACAAACACCAGAGCGCTTAGAGAGCCGTGTTTGTCTGAATTGTGTTTAAGGACACTCACCCTGAGGATCTCTCTGCAGATGTAGGCGGTCCACTCCTCTTTTAGACTGTTGCCCTTGGTGTTTTTGATCAAGTCTGTGACAGAGCCGGCTCCACAGAACTCCATCACCAGCTACGCACAAGACACAAACACACACCAGCTCAGAAAAGGGAAGCTATGCCAAAAAGCTGGACAAACGAATACAACTGTCACTGATAATTACATTGAAGGGATGTTTAATTGAATCACTAAATTTGAGCTCAAAATGCTGATGTTTATTTAACTAAAAATCTTGTCCCATCTTTTATTCTCATACTGAAACTTCTAAGAGTGATAGTTTTTAAAAAGGCCAGAACTAATGATGCAATTGATGATCTATTATAGAGATCTGAACTGTGCCATCAGTCAACCCTGGTCACATTTTCATTTTAGACCAATTTTAAGAAAATAAATACTACATCTCAAAAGTATTCTGGCTGCACAGTGTGATAAATGTATTTACAAGTAGTGATGCAGCAGTTTATCAGGTTGTTCTTCAGCTCTTTGTTCCCTTTTTTAACTGTTTTTTGTAATGTATCTCTAAGGATGTTTGGTACATCCTGCTTGTAATGTAATGTTCAATTCTGAGCTCTATAGTTATTAACATCAATGAAATGTTACAACAAAAATAATTAAACTTTAGACATTGAAACTAATATACTTTTTTCTACATGCTACATAATGCAAAATGCAAGAGTTCTGTAATTCAAAAAGGATACAGAGTAATTCCTTCTAATCTGAGTCATTCTAGTGTATGTTTAGTATTAGTGGAACAAGATAACACGTAAACCAACCCATAGCTGGTCATCCATCCCTGGAGGGTTTTTCTTGATGAAGGCTCCATAATATGTGGCGATGTTTCTGTGGTGACTGTACTTCTTCAGCATGTTAATCTCAGCTTTAATCTCTTCTTCCTCCTCCTGGAACAAAAACAAAAACATACAATCAATAACAAAGACAATAAAACTGCAATCATTTTTTGGAGGTAACATTTAGTGTAATCCCGCATTTGTCCAGGAGTTGGCCGTGGTAGAAAAAAGCTGCAAAGATAGTCATCCGGACAATGTGTTTTTAAAATCATCACGTTTCAACTTCCATCCCAAAGTAATTTTCAATCTGGTGGAGGTCGAATGGAAGTAGAAACAGCTTTGATTTTAAAAACATAGTCCAGATGACAACCTTTTACACCTGTTCTAAGATTCTCAATAGTATTTCGTTACATGTATTTACCAATGGTTATCTGTAAAAAAATAAAATAATAAAACAAACACTTAGAGAAATACTATGTAACTTTGCTGGTGGAGAGTAAAGCTAATTTTACCCAGATAACAAACTAAAGTTCTTGAGTATACTTGCAGAAAAAATAGGTTTTTCATCAGAAACAAGAAATGTAGAGTAAGTAAAGTAAAATTCTGACGTAATTATTGCTTTGTCTGAGACATAAAACATCTTTTTACAGCACATGGCATGTTTTTAAGTTTGTGAATAATCCAGATAACAGTTATTTAATCTCTAAATTAGTTGATTATCTAAATAATCAATGATCAGTTCCCATGGAGACAAGCAACCCCCCCTCACAGTAAGAGTGTATACTTTTCAAGAACTCTTTCTCAATAAAATACCCGTAATTCACTAAATGCAAGATAGAGTTTAATGTCATACTGTGGAACACTACAAACAGAAAAGTTACATAGTACGCCTTTTTTCCTCTTGTAACTTTCACATCCGATGACGATCCACTTCCTCTGTCGGTGGATATAATACTACGCCGGGTTGAAGCGAGTTGGCAGGTTTGCTTTATTTAAATGTGTAAAACTGCACACAGCTGGGCACTAAATTATCCAGTGCACCGCCATTACTTTTTAATCACCTTGTTTTAGTGGGGTTCTGCAGCTATGCCAAAAGCAGTCACACAAAACAAGTCGCTATGGAGGTGGTTAGTTATTTCACACTTTCATTTTTATTTCATTAGCCGCGGCATTTGTAGCAGTGCGTCCATGATGTGTGTTATTTAATGGCATTTGGCTGTTTCATTTTCAATACAAACTAAGACTTGACACGTCTATTGCCAGATTATTGCTATGTTTACAAAGTTACTGCAGAATTTTATCGAAGTATCAGTCACACTTCAATGGTTTGTTATAATCTTATCAAAGTTATGGAGGTTGCACGGACTATTACAGCAACTATGCACCTTAAACAGTGGCTATGTTTACAAAATTGGATTGTTATCTTATTTCTGTACCATTAAGATTATTCAATAAACAAACCGCAAACTCTGATGTGAGTAGTCAAAGGGATCAGAAAGAAATCAGACTACTCGCCTTGTATTTTGTCATTTTATTAGTCATAAAATTAAAAAAAAATCTGATAATTAAACAGATTTTGAGCATGCATGTAGCCGCAATCAGTGTTAAAACCTCTTCTGCAGTGAAAATGTTGTTTTGGAACTATTGGTAACAGTAGATGCTTTAACTGATGCAACATAGTGCACATAGTAGCTGTATATTGCCTTTTAGAGGGGTAACTTAAGACATCTTCACTGTGATTGGTTGAATCTTACTCACTTGGAGCATGTTGGAGGGTGACCAATAGGAGGAGGAGTACAAAGAAACGTTTCTGTTAAAAGGTATAATAATTACAAAATGTATTTATCTGGGATGTACCTATTTGCTGCATGGATGAGTAATGCCACATTTTTTAAAAATTCCATTGCTCTTCTATTTCCATTTTAATATACACTTGTCTTCAAAAAGACAACTATGATGCACAGAGGCAGGGCTGGACAATTCATTGAAATGCTGATATATCGAGATTCAGGGAGGTCTAGTTTTAAAGTTCTAAATGATATGGTTGGGGTTTTTATTGAGAGGACAACAACCAATATTGTGTCTACTGCAGAGGTCCAACGTTGGAGGAAGAAAATTTATTTCTTTTTGTAGCAGAAAGCACAGATTAAAAGTTTGTACATTTAACGTTCATAAAATTATTAATAAAAGCCATTTTATTTTGTTTTGACCTAATCGAAATCGAAAACCAAGATCGATCAGTATGAAGAAAAACAGTTGTAGTTTTTTCCTACACTGAGGACAAACTGGGAAAGACACATGTTCAATGTCATCAATGTCACCGACTGATACGACGAAGAGCAAGTAACAACTGGATAATCACTGGCACTGTTAAAACCTTAACAATGTAAATATGTCACCAGGGGTAATCTGTGTGTCTACAAAAGAATGCCAACTCGAGTGTTTTTGTGAAAAGGTTAGTTCAGTTTGTGGTGTTATTACAACATTATAAATTAAAACACAACATTTTATAAAACACAGGTTTCCCCCCAGTGAAGTATTTATAACATATGTACAGGTCTTAACATACTGCCTGTGATTATCCTTCTGTTTCTCAGACTCCGCTTTGTTTTCAGTGATTATTGATTTATTTTAGCGGGACTCAGCTAATTCTCCATAAGGAATGAGCAGAGCAGGAAGTGAAGATCCGCTTGTGTACGGACAGAGGAACTAGCCAGTGGGGTTTCGTGATAAGAGTCTATTGTGACTATTGACTCATTCATCGTAATCATTATCTGGATTATACAGACTCTAAAATACAAGTCAAAATACTTTTTAATAACAGTGGCATTATTAAATCAAAAAGTCAAAAAGGAACAGACAATTTCAGATTTTGATTAAATAATACACTTTATTTGTAAAAAGTCAACCTTTATTCGATTGATAATATCTTTTAAAAGTCTCACTGTACAATAGCAATAAAAGTTTGACTAGTCGACCACTAAAATGATCGTTGGTTGCAGTTTTAATATCCCTATGGACTTCACCCCTGCATTGTTTCATTCATTAGCTTTTTGGCGCTGGGTTCCTGTAGCGTCTCGTTGTTGGCAGGCGGCTGAGCAGTAACAGCGAGGAGTAAAGTCAAGCGAAAGAGAGAGAGGATGTCTAAATATAGCTGAGATTTCCTTGTCCCTGAGTTATAGACACTGCTTTCATCGTCCTGATATCATTTCCACCCAACATCACCAATATGCCACAATAGAGCTATCCTTATTTCAACCCAGACACATCACACAGGGAAGTTCACAGTGACTTATAATTAGACGACAAGCACCGAGTTGACATGATGAAGTTGGTGCGGAAATATATTAGATGATATGCAATAACTCGATGTAGCCAGTGATTTTAGTGATGGCCCTTTTCACAAAATAATTCAGCTCTGTATTAAAATATGCAAAGTTCTGGTAAAAATGGGGCAGTATGACCTAAATCTAAACTGGCAGGTTTAAAAGTGCACAGCCGTCGTTGTACATGTTATTATTTTCGTGAAGTATTCAACAGCATGGCATTAAATGTATCTATCGCCATGGAGACATTTTTCCATTTTTAATATATTTTTAAACCTGTAACTGAAAAAAACACAAGATAAATGTGTTGAATGCCATTCTGCAGAACATTCCTGGCAAAGTGATAACAATTCCATGGAGACGGGAAGGTAACTGATCCCTCACCGTAAAAGTTACATAGTGCACTTTTAAACTAAAGGACTAAACTAATTACATACATAAAGTGGACTAAGGTGTACACAGAGTCCAACTCAAAACTAGACTGAACCATCTCCATCTCTAGAAAAGGTTTCAAAGGTCTGGGAACTGATTTAGAAATAAAGACATAATCACTTCCATCCGAAAGTCATTTCAATCTGATGGAAATAGTCTGAGCAGCATCATTTATACTCTCCTGAGCTAAATTGGTCCTGCCAAGAGAGAGGAGTTCTAACTGAAACTGAAACTAAATTGGGCAGGACCAGATGTCCAGAGTACCTTTTCATGAACTACACCTGAACGAATGACATGAACTCTATCTAAAATGTAACTCAGACTCAGATTAGGGCAGTAATTTGGGGGAAATTACAGTAGGTTCGACAGTGCTTCCAATTCTTCTATAAGCTTTAGTCTTGCTTGACATTGCAGTGCATTTGAGCTCCATTGTGGGTGTGTACTGGGGCTGACTGTGAGAGACTTACCCCTGTGACATCCATGACCTTGATGGCGGCCAGCTGCCCCGTCTTGACATGGCGGCCCTGAAGAAGCAGATGGGAGACACAGCGTTAGTGTTTGGACAAAACATACTGCCTCGTGCATTTGGAGGGTTGTTAGTTTACAGGATGAGAGTCTGTATTCATCCATTTTCACATACTTCTTTTCCGTCAGTGGATAGAACACCCAAACCTTATTAGCTAATATTATATTTTCAAATGATAAAAATACTATACTGCTATATCTCCTACAGGTTTACCACTGAGGACCTTATTAGACCTTATTATAAAGCACTTTGGGTGTAATATTGGTGAAAAATGTTATCTATATACATATTTTTCATTTTCTAGTAACAATAATGACTTTTATTCTTGTGGTTCATCAGCAATGTGCTAAAATGTGCCTGTAAATGTTTTATTTGAAGTTCAAATATTGGTTTTAGAGTGATGAAGAAACTGCTGCTATGGCGATGAACAATTCAAAACTAATATTCAAATACATATATTCAAACGCTCAAAAGTCATCTAAACATCACAACCTGAAACGCATGAACACCAAAATAATTACGTTTATATTAATAAGTTTCAACATCCTGTTATATACAACACAGTGGAGACTTTTTCACATTCAAACGGTATAATATTTAGTTGTAAATTGTTGATCGCTATGGCAACGGTCCTCATTTTCCATCATTCTGAAATTCCTGGATTGACTTCAAGTATGCAAAAGTTATTTCTGTAGCCAAGATAACAGTGGAATTCAATAAAAAGCATGACATATAAAAGAAAACTATCTCTTTCTAAGGTATTCTTCATGTAAGGCTCAACAGCAATTATAAACTTCAGTCACTCACAACGCCTTGAACAACTAAATATGACTGAATATTGTAAAACGTGTTAAGATATGTTTAAGTAACAGGGGGCATGGATCAAATTATTGCAAAATTAGGCAACTTAGCACGCCGTATTTAAACTAAACTAAGTGCATCCAACAGAATAAGAGGGCACACAACGAAGCACGTCCCAATAATGATGTACAACACCAGCCGGGACTGAGCCTGGGGCGGTGCAGAGGATAGCGCCGCTGACGACGGACTGCAAACCCAAGTGCTTCATTTGCAAAAAGCCTCGCAGAGCATCTGTGGCTGTGATGAAGCGGAGACGACTAAAACACCGGCGGCCATTACCTCCACCTGTCTGAGCTGGACCGATTAGCATGATAGAGTCTGAGGAGTCCAGCTTAGCACCAATCGTACAGACAAACAAACAGGAAATGCCCCAAAACAGATGGCATTAAAACTGTGGTTGTGACGGATTCCCCGAGGGCCAGCTCAAATGACGGAAACTAAACAGACTATATAGAACAGAGAGACGGAGAACATCCACATTTTGAAGGTTCTATATTGTAACAGAAAAAAAATCACAGTATGATATTCAAACTTGTTTTTAAACTAACATGAATAGAACTGAAAAGAATATGAGCTGCACTAAGCAAAGCATGTATTTACATAGTGAATTATGAGATAAATATTAACAATAATAAATAAACGATAAATATTGAGCCCTTGAAAATATTGTTCAAATTTTTATTATTGAATGACAAGTTGATACAGTAATTCGTAACAAGGCCTAATTTGGTCTTGTAGCTAAAGCAAAAAATGTTAAAGCTCTCAAAATTTAGCACATAAGCTTAAAATTCAATCCACTTTATTTAGATTTTTAAAAAACTAAAAGATTCCTAAGTGCTGCACAGAAGAACAAAATAACATTTAAAAACAAACTAATTACAATTGCTCTACTAATGATCATAAATAACAAACATAAAAACATAAAAAACTAAAACAGTAAATAAATATTAGCTAAAAATAAATATGAGCTAAAAAATAATAATTAAAATAAAATGCCAAAGATAAAAACAATAAAATAAACCAATAAAAGACAACTCACACAGTGATAAAAGCCATAAAATACTTGGTTTGATATGTGACAAAGGGTGCGTTCACACTCGTAGTTCAGTTCTAAATTGAGCTCATTGCAGTCCTAATGTGGACTTTGTCTGGTTTGGTCACAGTTTCGATGCAGTGAACGTGCAAGAGTGAACGCAGCCTCATTCTCTCAACAAGGTCAAGAAAATCCACTCAAATTTCAACATCCGTCTTCAAAATCGTAGAATTGTTTGCACATTTTCCAGCTTTAACTAGTACTTGCACATTCACAACATCAAAATTGGGACAACAGTAGAACTCGGACTACATCAGGACTAAAATGGGCTCAAAATAACTCCCAAATATTCAACACATGCACAACAAAAATCTTATACTTTGTAGTAAAAAAAACAAAACAAAAAAACTTCAATTTCAGATAAATTCATCATCTTGCTTCTGGACATTAGTCAGACTCAAGCACTTCCCATTTTTCATCTTATTTTGCTACTTTTTAACAAATCAATTGTCCCCCACACGCTTGCCAAAACTCACTGTACTTGATGAATAGCTTGTGAGAATATTCAATAGTCACAGTTAATAGCAGTGGAATAAAAACCAGGGGAGCTTGATGGCTCACTTGTTCTGCCAAATGGTCTTTGAGTAAAATAAGATTGTAAAAGGATTGTATGAATAGTGCCCATTCAGGCTCATGGATTGCAATTGTGCTGGTTTAAAACTGCAATATGTTAGATAGCAGTATTGTTAAACCAAGAACAAATTACTTTTACTTGTTATGGATAAATTGTTACATAAAGACTACAGAGAAACAGCAATTCCCCACATTTTTTGGCCAATAAAGTAAACTTAAAAAAGCATTGTTCAGATATCGATATCGCAAACCAGGTACCGTTAAAGTATCAGAATAAAAAAACAAAACGCACTTTGTTTAGCATTTATTACATTTCGCACTTTATCATAACAGCTATGACATTTTAAAAAGCCAATGTTTCTGCTTCAAATTTGACCTTAAAAGCCTGGAGAAGGATTTGCTATTATCACTTCTGGGGGAGAAAATTAAACTTGCAGAGTTATTGTTCAAAGAAAGTTCACGTTTTAATAGGATAATTCTCTGTGTCATGGTTCAGAGCCGCAGAATGCAAACGAAGCAACGCCGGGTGGCCGATCACCCTCTTTCTCTCGCAGAAATATTATAGAAAAGGTATGAATTCTCCAGGACTGAAAGTGGTTGGAGCGATTGAACAGGGGATTTCTCATTAGGATCAGAATGCCCCAGTTCCAGCCGCACAAGGACTGGCATTGTCGAAGAGCCACAAAGGCATTACAAACCACTTACAAACCAGAGTCGCACCCACAGACATAAAAAGATCTGGCCTTTTATCCCCTATCCATGCGGAGAAGACGGCTAGCACCCAAATATGAGCACCGAGATACAGCACGGAGAGTGAAAAGGCGTTTAGGAACAACACAAACGTTGCACAGTGAAATGAATGAAACCATACAGACTGTCTGCCATTTTACTGTAAAATTCTGATTATCTTTAATGTCAATTTTACATTTACTTACAAAAGGGGAAATCCTTGAAAAAGTGGATCTTTTTCTATAAATAAATCAGACATTATTGTGGTATTGGAATGGGAAGGATAGCATGGCTAATCTATAGATCAGGGCTGTCCATTTTTTTTTTTTTTTGGCCGTCAGAATTCCTGAGTTCCCCAAATGATCAATTATTCCAGCTAAATAACAAACATTTTTGGTGTGAAACTGATTGTTTTAAGATTCCAAGTCTATTTAGTCAAACCTTGCATTTTGAATGATTTACAGTATCAACCATGACTTTGGACTTTCTCTATTTTTCTTGTTGAAACAAGTTTTGACACTCCTGCTTGACCCGTAAGAAGCTGAGACAATAGATTGTGTATGATTGGCCATTTTACAAAGTAAAGTCTTAGCAGTGCCATAAAAATGTCAACAAATGTAGAAACAGCTATCAACAACCCTACAATGCCAAGCTAGTCCATATGGAATGAAATGTATCAGTGTCAGACATCTCCGACAAAGGCTTATTCATTTTCCATTACTTGCAACTCTTCTTTGTACAAATCAAACCACCATCTGTGAATCAAGACATTTTACGTTCAGATTTGGCATTTTCATATCTTGTTTCCATTGCTATACTCCCTCATTTGCATGATATAAAACCTGCTTTGGATACTGGATATAATGCTCATCTTTGCATCCACGCTGTGTCACTGAGGTCACATTAAATGAAAAGGACGTTCGCGGCAAAAGGCATTACCAGCGCCTTCTCCTCATCTTCATCTGCCTTTGTCCCTTCACGGTCAATCTTTCTGCCGAGACGGAGCGAGGTGGCACCGGGTCGGGGTTACACTGTCCAATGTCACCAAATGTTATGCATCTCGAAATGAAACGATTAGCATGAAAAAGGACATCTTTCCCGCACTCGGCAGGCTTTGAGATTAGTGTTATGAAGTGGTTTAAGGAGGAGGGGAGAATTAATAGAAGTGTACTATAATAAAAATAATATCAATAGTGCATTAATCTTACAGAGACACTCAAAGTTGCTTTCATGCATTATTCATTCCCTCTCCATGCTCAGTGGAGCATGGTCGATCTGACCCATATCGGCTCACATCGACCGATATGGGGTTTTATTTGGCCGATGCCTATTTGTCTAACTTTTGGTCAGCCGATGGCAAGAGCAGATTTTTAAGGCCAGTGATCGATGACCGATTTTTTGATGAATTCATAAATAGAAGTAATAAGAGCATTGAATAAATTATGAAAAGCTCAAAGTTCAATTAAAATATGACTTAATGAACGATACACGCAAATAGAACATTACTTGAACTTTAACATTTAAATATTGCAGCATTCATTCCTTCATGGAGGGGTCCTTCTTGGCTCTGCCTGCCCAAGTTGTGCCTGATCAAAAGTCGCAATTGATGTCAAAATTATACGGCTGATTGACAGTAGTCAAAATTCGATCTCTACTTGGTGGCAATAAAGTAGCCACAGCTGCCCTGCGGTAGGCAGACCGGACAGTGGCGGCCATTCTGCCCATCTCCAACCACCGCCAATCACTCACACTCCACATTCAGACAGACAAGGCTTGTAAAGTTTCTTTTTTTTTACACTTACACTACAACGAAATGCACAGATCAATCAATTAATCCTCATTTTTCAATTGTTCTATTTTATCAACACTGTCTTATGAGCCACTGTGCTGTGGGAAGTATCGCAATTTAGCACTATATCCCTCCTACTTTCCCTATTAACAATATCCATTATTTGGTTCAGATGTGGTCTGTTTATTGCTGTTCACAAGTTGGCCCTTTCTCCCACTCAACTGCTGTTTTGTTTCAGGGCTTTACAAAAATGTATTGAATTGAAAATTCAATTACTACTACAACAAGGGCTGGGCCATATCATATTGTTTGTGATATATCACCATTTGCTTTTGGGAAAATATGACATTTTGAATATTGTAAAATAATTCTACACACACTGCAGCTGATTTACCTCACAGTTGCGAAGGGGGACAGACCGAGACTGTAGCTAATTTGGAGCGATAATGCCTAAGCCTAATGTGGAGGCTCAAACAATGTTTGAGAAAGATGTGATTAGTGGAAGCAGAATGTATAAATATCCCTAAACAAGTTAGTATAAATATTACAGATGCAATTGTTGAATATTTTGTGTCAACTATGCCTCTGAAAATATCTCCATAATTAATATTATTGAGCACAGAGTTGTATAAAATGCAAACAATCTAGGTAATGATTTCTTTTTGTATCTAAAAATATATATATCAGTGCAACCATTTAAGAACTTCAGAACTTAAATAAAGTGCTGTATAACGGTTTTGCATAATGCCCCATCTATGCACATAATCTTACAAATGTGCTACATAGAAGTACTTATGTAAATGTACAGCTATTTGCAATACTTCAGGGATTAAGTCTAGACAAAGTGTTCAACGCCAAAATGTCACGTCACTATTTGTTGATCTTAGTTAAATCTTACTTATGAATACAAAGAGATGTTTGTGTGAACTGTATAAGCCATCAGAAGGCAGAACGGTAACAATAACAGCTTGTTTTGTACGAGATATGGCAGCATTTATGACAAAAACATGTACTATTTCACATTTTTTATAATGTATTAAGCAAATACAACAGAAATGTGATAAAACATGTCTTTAAATGTGTTAGTTGAGGTTAAATTATTAGACAAATGTGAAATTTCTGTAAAATTTATCACAAGTAAGTACATATTACCTTATTTGAAAGTTTAAAACCTTACTTTCTCCCATTTTTATTTTTAATCAGCTCTTTTTACAGCATTTTTTAGCTATAAATGATATCCTCAATAGTCAAATGTTGCATAACTTCAAAACAACATTCATAATATTATCTAATTTTTGATATATCGCTTCCTCTAACTGTTTGTAATATAATTAATTTCTCATTTAAGCATTTGATCCAGAAGGACTGTCATCCTCAACTGGTTCTGACGTGAAATGAATGCTCCTATTGCTACTTCTGTGACAAAATATCTTGAAAATGTACTAGAACTTGAACATTTTACAGGTCCTATGCTCGCTATATACTTCCCCTTTTATTTTTCATGCATTTCATCCCCTGAAGCGTCATCCCTTCCTCCACAAGTTTGTTGTCGACTGGCTGTGACCTAGATCCACCCCTCCCTCCTCCCTCGCCCCCATCCTCATTATCCAACCCTCTTAACTTCTCACAATCTCCTCTTTCATTATTCCTCGCTTCACTCTAAATGTTTGGCTTAATTTAGTCCTTTTGTGTTTCCCTTTCAATTGCCTCTCGCGGCGCAGATGGTTTTTCCTGTTAGGCCCAATGTAAGCTCCAGTGAGGCACGAGCTCGACAAGCGGTTATGGCAGGAAAACAAGAAGGCGAGTCTTTTATCCGGCACAGAACCACGTAAACAAGGAGTCATGTACAGCCACCTGCCAGTGTGAGAGACGTGGGTCAAAAGGCAGACAGATGATGTTGTTGTGATGTTGATATGAACTGTAATTGTAATATTTCACTGTTGGAAATGTAAACAAGAATACTTTTAAACACACTTAAGAGCTGGTAGTATCTGCAGAATAATTACGACATCTATTTAATATATGATAGAAAGAACTAGAGCCGCACAATTTATCAAAATCTGATAGGAATCGCATTTTGAATTAGCAAACCGCAAAGGCTGCAGTTTTTGAAGTGCAATCATTTCCTCCACAAACAACAGAATATCCTGTTTTATTCTGCATAAAATTCTGTAGTTTAGATTTGTTAAAACATGTTTTGGAACAAGCGACAAAAATGCAAAAGCAACAAAAATGCCACAAAAAGTGCCAAAAACGTGTTTAAAGGCGCAAAAAACACAGATAAACGCACCAAAAACGACATAAATGCAACTATAACTGACAAAAACTATACTAAACGTGACAAAAATGTGACAAAAAGTGATAAAAACTAGACAAAAGGTGACAAAAACATTCCGAAACGTGTGATTCTTTCATGAGTTTGTCAGTTTCAGTCATTTTTTCAATTATATGTTATATTACATCAGCTTCTTTTGGGATTCTGCAGTTGGCAGTGGCATAAAGTAGTTTCAATATTATCGTTTATTGTGATATTTTCTATATTACATTTCAAATTTTTATATGATGACAGGCCTGTGAACACAAACACTGCGAAAACAGACTTCACGCAACGTTAAGTTAATACCAAGAAGCACAGTTAGCTGAGCATATTGTTTAATTGTTAATTGTTTAAGTGAAATGCACAAAACTTTAAATACATGTACTTAAAAATACGGCTGCAACTAAATTATTTTCAGTCAAATAGTCAGCAATATATTTTCTTTACTTCCATTATACATCAAGACTTTTTGAACACATTTTAAACCACGTAGAGGGAGAAATGTGGTGACAGAAAGTTTCAAGATAATGAATAAATACAAATAGAGTGTAATTGTTTTTTCTTTATTTCAACATTTTGCTGTAATAATGCAATGGTCTTTGTTTTTGTATGTGTTTTAGAGGCATTATAATCCACGATTATTTAATTGTTAGTGAAATATAGAGGACCTGGCACCTGCTTGTGTCACTTAAGATATTAATAGCGTTTTCAAATCTCAGCAGTTACAGACATTCATTATTATTATAGACCCAGCATAAGCTTTTGGGTCTGAATGTCATGGAGCCGTAGACAGCAGCAGTCAAGTCAACACCAGATAATCCACTGTGTCATTGGACCTAAATTGGAAAGAAATCAACAACGTCCAATGAGCTGACAATATTTGTGTGTTGGCCTGAATGACTAAGCACATCCAAACAACTCTAGTCATTAAACCGCAAGATGACATTTGGAAATAGATGGAAATGGAATATAAAGATACTCAAATGTATGCTTTCTTATGTGTTTTGGTCCGGCTGTCCGTCAGATTTCAGACGACACACCGCGGGGATGGGAGAGGCGGCTGGCCCAGGTGTGTGCGAGCGATAAGACGTGGGATTGACTGTGTTAGTTCTGCTCCGATGGCCATGGTGCCGAGCGGGAGACAGAAAACTGATACGGACCGATATCCAATCAGCCTTCAAGGAGGACCCAGCCAGTGCAATCCCACCAACAGAGAGTAAACTACACCATGGCCAATGGTGACTTGTTGTACACCAAAACGTCTAATTCATTATGCAAATACACGTGGCAATAGCATGGGAGCGTTGTATCTAACCCCAAGTACAGACTGGACCTGTAACCAGTCAGAAAAAAGCAAGGTTGCCAGGTTTCAGCGACCAAACTCAAGCAAGAGTGTCAGAAAATCAGCCAAAACTTGTAGATCGTATTGCGCGGCTGCATTTTCCACTGTATTTGTGAAAAAGACATATTTCCACACAAATAGAAGCTCCACAGAGCGCTCATAGCTCGATTATTATAAAATTAACACATTTTACATGGATAATAGCTCCGGCGCAATCAATGTTTCCCCCGAGGCAGCTCCTAAAAAGCAGAAGTGGGGATCTGGCAACACTGCTGTCTTGTGTCAGCTTGCAAAAATATAGGACAAATACATACAGAATAAAATCACACAAATGACTGCTAAATGAACAGGTGAAGCATTACACACAGTTGGTTAGATAAAATAGAAGATAAGTTATAAAGTTTACTATGAATTAGGGCTGTGCAACATTTTAATAGATTAATCAACATCAATAAAAGACACATAACTTTCATAAATTGGTGCATTATTGCTTGTTCAGACTTATATTGGCCTAAAATCCACACATACATTTGGGTAAAATATAATTGTGATTTTTCTGACCAGTTTTGCGATTGCAATTAGATTTGTGGTTTGTGTTTTAACAATGGGATTATGTTCAAAGTTCACATTTTACACATAAGTTGAAGAAATGGCAAAAAGACTGAAATATGAACTGGAAAACTAACTGACTGTTGCTTTTTGTCACATTTTTAATCACTTGTAGTGTGTTTGACCCTGAGTGTAGTAGTTTTTGTCAGTTATAGTCATGTTTTTGTCGCATTTGTGTCACTTTAAGTCACGTTTTTGGCAGTTTGAGTTGCTTTAAGTTGTGTTTTTGTCACTTTAAGTTGAGTTTTTGTCGCTTTAAGACACATTTTTGAAGCTTTTTGATGCTTTTAGTCACACTTTTGTTGCATTCTTGTCGCTTGTTTCCGATGACATGTTATGACAAATCTAAACTACAGGGTTTGCAATTTTTATGCAGAATTAAACAGCATATTTTGTTGTTTGTAGAGGAAATTATTGCACTTCAAAAATGACTGCCTTTGCAATTTGCTAATTGCGTCCATTCAAATTAAGATTTCGATTGTGCAGCCCTACTCTGCAGTATTCATTTATCAATCAACAGATGTTTCATGATGTTGTTCTCAATCGGTGTCATCGCTTGATCAGACTCGTACATCTGACGTATTCATTGCTCTATTTGTGCAATGTGAGTGGTGCAGTGGTGGCATTCTCTCATAATACCAGCACTCTCCCCCACTTTCTCATATCTGCGTGGGATATAAAGATTAAAAGACACAACAATGCAATACACACTTATCTGTAAACATGCTCGGTTTAAGTGTAATCCTTCTGTAATTCTGATAATCGCTCATCATATTGTCATTATACTCCACTCTCCTCCGCTGTCATTAATTTTGCCTGCAGTGAGTCAGAGCTGCCAGTGTTTTTAGTCCGCTCGGCTCCTCATATCAGGCTCAGAGGAGGTTTCCACTGACACAAGACACGCCTCTTCCTGTAATTTTCACCACACATAATGAGAATTAATTACATCTGTCAATTATAGCCACTAAAACTGCACTGAAGTGATGGACGAGGAGCACTGGAGGTTGAGCCGAGACACGAGTGGGTGAAGCTTCAGAAGTGCTTTCTATAACGGCTGAGCATCCCGTTGTGCAATTTATCAATGGGCTAAAAGTAGCAATTTAGTATTAGTATGCAGAGGTGGGTGATATTGACAAAAAATGAATATCTGGATGTTTTTGGAGCATCCCGATAGTCATATTCAGACAGTGTCATGTAAATCCAACAGAAATTTGTTAAAACATGTCCTTAAACGTATTAGTTGAAGTTTCATTATCATACAAATATGAAATATCTGTAAAATTAATCACGAAAGTGCAGAAATTTCACCACAATTGAAAGTTAACATAACATTTTTTTTTTATCACCTCTTTTTGAAGCATTTTTTCCACTAGATATGATCAAATTTTGCATATCTTCAATACAGCATTCACAGTATTATTTACATTTCAATATTTCTTCCATCTATTTGGTGGTAGTATGGTCATTTTTGTAGTTGTTTTTATGTGTGTTATGGTTTAAACTTTCCTAGTGAATGTTCCACAGTATGGCTTTAAACATATCCATCTTCATAGAGACAAGCAGGTTATGAAACAAGGCCGTGTTACAGCTCAGATCTGTGGAAAGGTGACCACTCTCACTTTAAGAATGCATGTTTTTCTTTCTTTGTCTCTTATAGTTGCATTTAGCCGCATTTTTGTTGCTTCTAATCGCATTTTTGTCAAATTTTTGCCCCTTATAGTCACTTTTTTGTCACTTTTAGTCGTGTTTTTGTTCCTTTTTAGTTTCATTTTTGGTGTTTTTAGTCACATTATTGTCCCTTCTAGTCGCTTCTAGTCGCAATTTTGTCACTCGTTTTAACAACTCTAAACTACAGGGTATGCAATTTGCCAGTTTCAATTTCAATTTGTCGATTCAATTTCGATTAATAGTGCAGTCCTGGTAAGCAGACTATTAATTTGTGCACTGAGCGGTAACAGTGAATTTAAATGCATCAAAGATAATTACACCATTATTTCAGGCCGTTCTTTTCAAATCAGAAGGTTCAAGTTTCTCTAAAAGCTCCAAAAATGCGGGTACAAGCTTTTCCTCATGCATTTTACAAGAGGATAACCTGAAATCTGGAGAGTGCTGAGAGAGGCGCTATTCTCTTTGCCAAGTTACACAAATGACACCCTCTTGGACGCACTCCACACGGGACACTTCCTCCTGTCGCCATAGCAACAGTTTTGGCTGGACAGGAGTAAAAACGGAGCAGTACGGGACAAGGAGAGAAGAGGCTATTGTCCCAGGAGTTATTTTTCTGAAGAGGAGTCAAGGGAAACAGTGAAGAGGTAGTTTAATGCTGGTTCAGGTAGAAAGTTGTCTGAACACTTTGGTAAGAGTTCTCTTTAAAATCGCCACAATTGCCAGGGACCACAATCTGATAAATGATGAAAAGAGTGAACATGTTCTACAGAAATTGTTCCAAGATGAAGTTTGCTTCAATGTCATCGTATAGATCTAGGGGCATAGTCTGTCATAATAATTTAAATCAAATGACCTTCCAGATACAAATACAACACATTTTACACCTACTGCAAGAATTATCTTGTTAATGTCATTTCATGTTCATGTGTTGGGGCGAGTGAAATTGACAAAATTGAATATACAGTATCTGTATTTTCTTTGAGTAATCTGATACCAATATTAAGACATTATGTCTGTATAAAATGTGTCTTTAAATGTATTTAAGTGTCAGACAAAAGTGAAATGACACTTGTATGTGTAATGTAAGTGTATATTTACCCCAAGAAGATAACACTTGTTATCCTTATTTTGAAGTTTACAGGAAGAAACTTTTTTCCCCTTTTTAATCAGCTTTCTTTTTGAAGCATTTCTTTTTATTAATGATATACCCAACACTGAAATGTTTAGTATCACAAACAAAGATTTAATTCATACTATTTAATACCCTAACCCCTTAATTACGTAGTTACTAAGCCTGAATCGTTCTTAATAAACTATTTGTTCACTAAGAATTAAGTTTTGTCCATGGTTTATTAAGGCCCAAAAAGTGTGGTAATTATAAAGTGTTACCAAATGCTCCATATCTTTAAATACCATTCACAATCAGTATTTCAATTATCTGCCCTCCTCTGTTCATAATGTAAAAAGCTTGGGATCAAACTTCATAAACTTACATTATTGGCCAGAAAAGCTAAACGTCCAGAGAGCTGCGTCAGCAAAAACAATGTAAAAAAAAAAGTAAACAAAAGTAAAAACGAACAACCCAATAAACTGCTGGATCACTACTGGCAAATATATTTATCACTCTGTCATATCAGTTTAGCATCTAGCATCTTAAAAATCTCTTTCTTGGCTTTCTGAAATGTGACAACACAATCCCGATCTCTAGTCATACTTTATAAACCTTTGTAAGCAGTTATCTGATTTAAACGACCACTCACAACCTGAGCAATGGTATGAAAGTATAGAAGTGTTTTAGAGCCTTCTGCCAGTACAATACCGTCATATGTGTTACACAAATGAGAGTCTAACTAGCATGAGTAGCTGAATATTCTATAAACCATAAACAATGCAGAGGCAGAGTCTTCATGAAAAGAAATGGGTCACTCTCGATAATCCTAATCTGCGCTGCGTGTTAATCCATGCACACAAACATTAAGCAAGAACTGTCTGGACCGGGTTCAAACCTCGGACTGGCACTGGTCCTGTTGGCATGGCAACAGTATCAGAGGGTGAAAAGTGGGCTATGTTGAGGGCTATGGGACATGTCCAGGGGCAATGGCTGATGTTTACAGTATTTATTCAGTCAGCGGGGCATGGGAAGACTAGTCGTTTGTACACATTATTACATTATTATTACCATTTAAATTGGCAGAAAAGCAATTTTAGGGTTTGAAATGAAGGGCCTCATATATTGGATTCCATATGTTATATTCACAGAGCGTTGACGTGTAGAAACCCCTGAAATGACAACAATTAGCCAAAATAGGTTCATTCAATATTTCAGGTAGGGCAAGTCGTTTGGTTGTCCCGCTACTAGTAATTATTACTATGGCACGTTCAACCAAGGCAACAAAGGCGTCAGGTTTACATGTCTATAACGGAAGCGTCCAGCATTTTTGAGTTTCAGACGCCCACATCCCCAACATCCACACGTTCCAGGCATCAGGTATTAAAAAAAAAGCTGAACTTTTGGCAAAATTTGCTGCTCGTCAACCAATCAGGAGCTTCCTCCAAAGAGCAGTCATTGTGCAAGACAGCCAGACGCAGATCTAGTTCAAACGTGTGTCCTGGGAGTCAAAACACGTGTCTACAGCGTTTGTCTTCAAAGGCCTTGGCATCTGACTAGAGGCATTTGGCACGCAGTCTGAACGTAGTATACAAGTAGTAACGCAACAGTGTTTGACATTTCCTGAATAGCTTTAGAATGTACTTGATTTATATCAGAAGTTCTTAGAGAGCCGTGTAGTGTAGTGTGTAGAAAACCACATTCTATCATAAAAACACGTGTTTTTATTATGCTTGCGGTATCGTGTATTTAACTTTTTTCTTAGTATTGAACTTGAGTTTGAGTTTTGTCTTGACAACGCTGATAAGTTTTAACTAAAATCTCTGCCATCAACTGAATCTACACTGCCTACACCAGGGGTCTCTAACTGATTATGAGAGGGGGCCGAATTTAGAAATTCAGAGCTGGAACTGGGGCCGCAATAGAGACATACTTGAAACGCACAAAAAAATACATTTTCCTTACCCACAAAGCCAGAAGTTTTACAATTTTAGGGCCTATATGGTATATTTTAGAATTTAGAAATGGTATTACCTTATAAGCCACAAACTTGCTTCAAACTATGTGTTTTAGTAATAAGCTCATGTTGACATTAATTAAGTATTACCAAGCCCAATAATCACTAATATCATCGGAAGGCGATTTATAATACAAATAAAAATCCTCTCAGGGGCCACCATAAATCATCTTGAGGGCCGCATTTGGCACCCGGGCCGCGAGTTTGAGATGCCAGGCCTACACCAATCATCATATTATTAAGGTGTCCTTCATAATATCACTTCCTGATCATAATAGTACAATTTCAAACTCAATTTTTATATTAGGGGAAAACTTTGATACTCAATACCAATTTCAAAACTACAATGATTTCTCTTAGACAGTAGAAGGCAGTTTTTACAAGACCGATAAGTACTTTTTTATCTTACCACATGGTTTTGTATTAGTTCAGATGACCATTCTAAAACAATTCAGAAAATGTCCAGTTTTACTGTATGTGATTATTTTAACCTAATCAGACGTATAAACTCAAAAAGCCTTCTTCAAAGCCAAAGCATTTTAATGTTCATGTTTCTTCACATGTTTTATTAATATCTGGCAACTTTGCACCCTCTAAGTCAGCCATTTTATTGGAGTCAACAAGATTTATACACCTCCAAACCGCAGTTGCGCCGAGGTTAAAATATCTCACAAAAGCGTACAGTAGACACGCTTTACTACCCCAACAACAGCAGCAGCAGGTGCAGACTCCGGGCCGAGCTTTCCATTAACAAACATTACAAATACAAGAAGCCGCCCTGAGAAAATAGGAGGGCGATATGCTCCTGGACACACCTCATTGCGGTTCAAGCACCTGCAATCCTTCTGCATTCACACACAACACACACACACGAGAAAAAGCAATGTAGAGGAGCCAGCCAGGCAGTAAATAAAACTGACAAAGGCCTATAATACGACGCTGGCCAGGAAATATATGCGCCCTAAGGCTACTCATAGATTCACACATATAAAAGGAGGCTAGATTTAAAAAGAGTGAAGATATTACCAGTTGCCGGCGAAGGGAATCATGCACAACAAGTTTGAGAGAAATATGAGTGCGAGAAAGATGAAGGCAATGATGTGTAGAAGAACTCCAGAGGGGTTTTTATTGATGGTTTTGATGGAGAGAGGCGGCAACACACAAGCAGACAAACCGAATGAACTGCAGTTACAGGGAAAAGCTTAGCAAAACAATAATCTATCAGAAGATTGGAGTGCGCACAGGCTCGTTAACCTGCGAGCGCACAGAATAACACCCCAATTAACGAGGCAGACAGAGGAATAAATGGAGAGACGGGCTAATCTCAGGGCAGCGGAGGATTTAGCATCGGGCGAGATACGGCATCAGACACTAAAAACGAATGTACTCAGGGCAAAAACGGCAACGGCAGGTTTCATCTGAAGCTACCGAGGCGTGTGCGTGTTGTGAGAAAAGTCGTGGCGTGATGAATATAGTAAAAATGCAGGGTTGGGCGATATGACAAACAGATGAATCACAAAGTTTTTCCACATGATGACCGATTTTCTTTTCAGTATTGGTTTGTCCAGTTCAAAAATTCAAACGGTTTTCAATTCCCTGAACGTAAACAAGACAGACTTTTAATCGTTGTCATTGATTTAACACAAAACATTTCGCATTTATTCCTCCAAAGTTGGAAATCTGAACCCTAAACACATGCTTTACTGACAGAAAATTAGCTGTGGACGTAAAAATAAATAAATAAATAATAATAATAGTAAAATGGTAAACTTATCTTTTAAAAAGCTTTGTTATTTTATGAAATGGGAAATGTGTCCTCTGCATTTGAAGTTTTTAATGGCAGTTTTGTTGACTAAAATATTTTATCAGTGTCATATTTTTGCTGACTAAAGCTATAAAGTAAAAAGTAATAAATATGCTAAAACTGAACTTCATTAATTCATTCATTTTCATTGACTAAATCTACGCCTTTAGCCCGAAACACACAGCAGGATCATTTGCCTGATTTGGGTCCCGATTTGCTTCTCCCTGACTTTACTCTGGACAGGAATCAGCTGAGGCTCTGTTTGATCACAACTTTTGGCTCTGCAGTATTTATGCTCAAAGAGAATATTTTTATCACATAGAATGCTCCTAATGCCTGTGGACTGCACTTTTCATATCACATTCAGAAATCGTTTTGAATCGTGTGTTTTTGTCAACTAAATGTACTACTATATTTGTTAAATAACACAAACTAAAACATAACTGAATAAAAGTGAAAAGTAAGAGTGGAAACTAGATCCAAGCTCCACATTTCAATTCTAGAGCAACATTAAAATTTTAAATATGTATTTTTTTGGATGACTAAACCTATTATGAACCTATTATGAACAAACTAAAAACAATTATTTGACTAAATCTTAACTGAAACTAAAATCATTTCAATCAATAGACTAAAGCTAAATTCAAATTCGTCAAAACTAACAATTGCGCATGGTCAGCTGATGAATTATCTTATCGTACATGTTTCCTTATCGAAAGTAGATTCCAGGTTATATGCCTGATGCCAAATAAAACAATACTGCATTCGAATCTATTTGTACAAAGTAAAAATACTCCACTCGCTGACAGTTACCTTGTTATATAGAGAAGAATCCATGTAATTTACACCTCACGGAGAAGCTCACCTCGTGTCATACGTCGTTTTGTGATTTGATGGATAAACAATAAATCAGGCAGCACTTAGGTGAAAATGAGAACGTTTCAAGTGCACTTTCAGTCGAGGCTATATTCAGGATGTGTTCTTACAACTATAGAAATCAATTCGCACCAGGCCGCGATCTGCTCAACGCGCGCGCTTTTCAATTATACACAGGTGCTTACTGACTAATACACACGGCCGACCATTGACCCGGGCACTTGTCTCCCGTATCAAATGGAAAAGCGTCTTCACAACACAACACGCACGTACCGGAGCGGCGGCAGCAGCAGGAGGGGGTGATATAAGAGCGGGGGAGAGCGGGGGAGAGCGGGGGAGAGCGGGGGGCTGCAGCAAAGAGGCAGGTTCAGCACATCAGCATCACGCTTCGCCGGCTCTGGAGGTCAAACTAACAGTCAGCGGTGATTTACTATACACACGCTGTAGGTGCGCGAGGAAAACAGCAGCAGAAGGAGGAGCGGAGAGCATCGAGACTGGGGCACGTTGTTGGCGTGTCCTTGGGCAAGACACTTAATATACAAGGATGTTGGTAAAGCGGTATACGTAAGAGATATGAGATATATGTGAGATTTTAGGCATGGTTAGGGCTGCATTATTTGGGAAAATGTCGAATTGTGCTTAGATTAGATTTGCGATTTATGTTTTAGTCATGGGATTCTGTTCAAAGTTCACATTTTAAACACAACCAGGAGAACTGATAAAAAGACTGAAATATAACAAACTAATACAAGAATCATGTGTTTTGGAAAGTTGTTGCCGCTTTCAGTCGCGTTTTTGTTGATTTTATTCGCGTTTTTTCACTTTACGCTGCTTTTTTGTCACTTTTAGTTGCGTTTGTGTCGCTGTTAGTTTTTGAGTTGCGTTTTTGTCGCCTATTATTACTTTTATTTGCGTTTTAGTCGCTTGTTTCAGAACATGTTTTTACAAATATAAACTACAGGGTCAGCAAGTTTTATGCAGAATAAAACTGGATATTTTGTAAGGAAATGATTGCACTTCAAAAATTGCAGCCTTTGCAATTTGCTAATTACGTCAAATAAGTATCACAGGTTTCACAGGTATCCATCTATCCTTTCCATTGTTGGAGACTTACATTAAAGATACATTATTTTAAAGTCATGGGATGTCAGTGTTAAAGACAGTTTGCAGTGATGTATATTTTAATTGTGATTTAACTTACTAAACACTTATTGCAAAAATCAAACTGTCTCTTTTTATCATGCAACTCTTTACGGTGTCTGCTAAAATCATAATATTGACATTTAAAACTCAATTTAGATACTAAGGAAAAAGATCAATAGTCATTTCGATACAACAATAATACTTTAGGCAGGGTAAAAGTTAAATAAACCAAAATACAAATCAAAGAATACGATAAAACCAAATAGGCTCTTAGTTTTTAAGACACAGGGCTCCAATATTAATCAAAATGTGTCCCGTGCAATGCATTTTAGAACCAAATCCAGCTACATTGATGTTACTTGCTGTAAAAGAGCCATTTGCTCACAGCTTTTCTCCAACTGTGTGAATTAAGCCGCATCGATAGTCGGATCAATAACCAATACTGCCTGTGACTCACTCCATTTCTCTCCATTATGCCTGCCCTGGTCTGTTTAATGCTTTATTGTGCTAATTTTACATCTGACCGCTGTTAGTGAACCAAAATTATTCTTTTCCACCCACCTAAAACTATAAGTGAGTGAGTTTTATCCTCTGCTTCTTGGGATTTTAAACAGTAACAAACCATAAGTATTCAAATGTTTCAAAATGGCTGAACAATTTTGGGAGACGTTTATGATTTAAGTTTTAGTTTTACAGTCAATTTGAGACAAAATGTTTAAGGGTTGAACTTATGAGTTTCATGTGCTTCAGAACACTACAATGTTAGCATTTTTTTTTTTTTTTTTTTTACACGATAAGACGATATATTTTGTTGTTTGCAGAGGACTCTAATATTTGCAGTCTTTGCCATTTGCTAATAGGTAAAAACAGCAAAAATAGATTGTTTTTGACATCAGGCGCAGCTAATTGACCCCAAGCTCGAGGAGGGAGAGCGGAGAGGTGCATTGTGGGTAAGTGGGACATGTGGCCTTGAGGGAGACGGTGGACAGAGAGGGAGAGAGAGAGAGAGAGGATGTGGGCAAATCAACAACACGCATCCAGGTGTCGGCGCTGCACATCTGGCGTTCCCACGGTAACAGGCACCTTGGTCACGGTTCACGATTCATTCATAAAAACTCGGGAGACTACAGCGGAGTGAGGGGGAGGGGCATAACCTGGATGTAGCAGAGGAAAGGGTGATGGCACAAGGGCAAAGAAATAACAGCAAGAGTCAGAAACGTCCTCAGTATTTCATTTATACATTTGGTATTTATTGTAGTCAGTTACCAATTTGTGACCGGGTAACGGGTGTGTCTAAATTTGGGGAAAATATCGAATTGAGATTTTTTGTAAACAAGATTCTGAGTATTTTAAACACAACCAGGAGAATTGACAAAAAGACTGGGATATGAAGTGAGAAACTAAAATCTTTTGGCGCATTTTTGTCGCTTTTAGTTGTGGTTGTGTCGCTTTTTGTCAAGTTTTTATTGCTTTGTCACCTTAAGACATGTTTTTGTTGCTTATAGTTGCATTTTGGATTCATTTTTTGACACATTTGTGCCGCTTTAAGTCGAATTTGTGTCGCTTTCAGTGGCCTTTTTGTCCTTTTGGTATCTTTTTGTCACTTTCAGTCGCGTTTTTGTCGTTTTTAGTCATATTTTTGTTTTAACTAATCTAAACTACAGGGTTAGCCTTTTTATGCAGAATAAAACTGTATATTTAGTTATTTGTGGAGGAAAGTATTGCATTTTAAAAACAGCAGCCTTTGCGATTTGCTCATTACGTACATTCAAAAATGCAGCCCTACTAAATATTGCTTTATTTATGTAATAATGTCCACAGCAAATTCCTTTCAATCTAACAAAATCATAGAAATTGATCGGTTTGTCAGCAGCACGGAGTGACTTTTATTGTTTTTTTTTTTTGCTTAAATGCATGTAAAATTGTGTATTAAAAGATACAGGTCTCAATATTCTTAATAAAACATAAGTTTCATAAAGTCAGTAACAGGATCATCTCACTCACACAAGTTCTAATAATCATAGATAACTGACTCATTGTCCATCATCGTGGCTCTGTATTCTCCGCCAGGTGCTCTGTCAATCCTCAAACAGCCCACAGCCGAGGCAGCCTTGACAAATGTAGTCCTCGGATCATAATTCACATTTCAGATTTGATCGTGGTGTGTCTAATGCAGTAGATAAAATCCCGTCAGTGCACTTGTCAGTCTTTCATGCTCCTGTTCAACGGAATTAGCTTCAACATGTTAGACGTATAGGAAGTCTATATATGGCATTGGATTTCAAACATTCCAACAGTTCTGAAATGCATGGGGTTCTTGGATTCATATTTCAGACTTCTCTCAAATGTTTATGCTCCTGGACGTGTTTAATATGTCAGCGTAGAACAGAATCATACAATGAAAACATTAATCGCAAAAACGAATCCCAACGCTTGTCTGAAATATCGCAATTACATGTTTTACCAAAATCGTTCAGTTCTAACTAGTATCAAAAACGAGATACTCATTTGAAGATGCTGATACTGTAAAAATATCATATAAATAGGACAAAAGTTGACCTTATCTGAAGAGTTTAAGCACCACAAGGTAAAGTACATGAAACTGACACTATTTTGAGTTGAAAATTACATTCTACTGTATTGAGTAATGAGTCTTTTCTTTTAGTATTAAAAATCAACTTCTACCTGGTTTACATGAAGTATGTTGGTAGTACTAGTTTCGTCTTTATTCCATCTGTTTTAGCTCATGTTTTTACTTTGAGAAGCACTGAGCTTATCTACCCAAAGCCTGTGTGGCAGTTATTATGTGCTGTGGATAATTGGCCCTTCCAAACCACACTGCATCTGTTGTAAAACATGGCCAGCAGACACTGCACCTTTGAGGAAGTTGAACTCTTTTTCTGTTAGTCCTTCCATTCCGTGTCGCTTTTATAATGTTGTTTTTGTGTGATTTTCTTTTATTTTCTTTCTTTCTTCTCTTTCTTTTCACAGCCTCTCTGTCAAGGGCAAAAACAGTCTTAAAACCATTGTAAAATGTTGTTAAAAATAGGTCGTTGCTATGTTGTTCCTGATAAAAAACAAAAGGATTTCTCAAATATTTCATTCCAACTTCTATTCGTCTATTAAATTTAAACTCTAAGTGCTAATGTCTTTTTATTGGGTGCTATTTGATGACCTCAAAGCTCCCCTTTGTTCAGAATCTCTCCATTTTAAGTTTCGTATGTGTGGTTATTCTCTATGTGCTGTTTTTTTTAATCGCTCAAACTAATTGCCCCTGGTGGGACTGATAAAGTCGTCAGAATCTAAGACAACTTCCATAGATCCTTCAAGTCTTCACTGATTCCTTCTACTTGGTTGGATGAACAATTCTCTTGCTGGATTCATACAGACAATAATATGACAATGTTGATAATAAACTTTGCAAACTGACCTTTTCCCAACTATTGCAGCATCCACATCCAGCTCGTTTGGCCAGGAGAAAGTGTTCTTGTTTTCAACTTTGTTCTCAGTCTCTCATCTTAAAATGAATTCAAAAACACTTTAAAAGTTCTTAACTTTTGGCACAATGCAAACTTAGCCTCGTGTTACCTCCCTCGCTCTGACAAACCGCTGAAAAGGTCAGACATGAAGAAGCATTTAGCAAAGTTGTGCTAAACAAATGCAGCTAATCCAGTAAGATTAATGGCTTCCAGACGTTATCAACACGCTATGAATCACAACACGAGAATACTTACTTAAAAACCTATTTATTGAGTCTAAAATTTGATATCAACAGCTGATATGTTACGTTTTTTGCCATCTATCTCTGTCTGTTTGACAAGTCTACTCCAGTGTGAAAGAGTAGCTTACCCAAACAAGAAAGACAAAATGTGTTCACTTTTTGGCTTCTCTGTGTGGATCTTTGAGGATTATTAGTGTCAGTGACAGAATTCTCCCATAGTCCTTTGTAGTTGCAGAAGCAGATAAGGCTGGATAAGGGAACGACTTTGAAGTTTAGTGTCCTACAGGTAAGGAGAGGACACGAGGAGAGGTAAGGTGCTGAAACTGAGGTAAAAGAAAGATAAAAAGGAAGAGTCAGAGACGAGGAGAAAGGTGGAGATGTTGTTAAGAGAATAAAGCATGTTTTGTGTGCTAATCCTATCCCAGTGACGGTTTACATTCAGACAGCTGGGATTACTATAGTGACAAGATTGTTTTGACGTCCCCTCTATAATGAAAACTTAGATTGGTATTAAAAAGTGTGATTGTCATTTATTTTCATGCTAAGAAATGCCGCTGCTGCTTATGGTCGAGTGGATAGCACACATGCCTGCTGTCTGACGCAGGCCGCAGGGCTGTGATTTCAAATCCAGCACAGAACATTAACTGCATGTCGTTCCCCAGTCTTATCCCTATTTCACGCTGTACTATCCGGTCAAATAAAGCCCATGGGTCAAAAAAATCCTTTAAAAAAAAGAGAAAAATGCAAGAAAGAGTTTTTTAATGGTTTGTAAACGTTTTAATGTGAATACACAAGATGTTTCTTCTTGTATTTGGGGTTTTATATATCAGTGGCTCCCAAAGTACAATGTTACTATTGAAGAAACAATTATAGCTTGGTTTTACACATCTCTCTTGTTTAAATTATTACCAGTATCAATTAAATTTTGCTGTGAGGGCCGTGGAGTTGCACAGTTATTTTGGGGATTCCGGCCTGAAAAGTTGAACCCCTGTCATGACGGACTTAGCACCATTACCACTTAGTACTATATACAATTGAAAAATAGTACAAGAGAGACAATCGCAAAAGAGGAACGATTATACTATTAATAAGTACCCATCCTTCAATACAACTGGGGCAACTTGTCATTCATCTCCTAATCTTGAGCTATAGGATTGTTGAGGATTGTACAGAAAACTCAGACACAAGGAAAAACATGCAAACGCTGCACAGAAAAGCCTGGGAATTGTTGCATTTTATTGACCAAAAAAGTCCCCAAAGAAAATAAAAACAAATCGAGCCAGATTGGACAAACCTCTAATTACTGGCTACCTGCTTTCCAACACAATCCACTGCAGCACGTGCCATGATCACGAGATAATACACTTGTAAAAATGTTCGGCCTGATTTGTACAACACACTCTGTAGCCAGAAGCTCTTATGTTTTTAATACACAATCTTTGACTAAGCTGTGCTATTGTATTTGCCTTCACACCGCAACATTTTTAATTATTTAAAACTACCAAACAACCCCTTAAGGTTTTGTATAGTCGTCTTCTATTGCGAGAAGTTCGTTTTATGTGTTATGCTGTATTAAACATTTAAATGATTGTCTTTGAGAGTAATTATTCCAAACGTTATTTTAAAACCCACTGCTGTTAAAAATTCATTTCTTCAGTTTGCAAAGACAACTTTTCGATTCATCAAAAGTTTATGAGCAAAGCAAGACTAAAAAAAGGCTGCACTGAAAGATACAGAAGTGGTGTTAGGATGATAAAAAAAAAACATTGCTGGAGATCTATAGGTTTACAAAGGTCGTCTTATTGTGAAGCTGTGGATGTGGTTTGTGTTAGTGGTAATAGAAGACCACTAATGTGCTGAGTATAGCTGCAGTTCAGTGTCTGCGCTCTCGAGATAACAGGTTTATCGGCGATTGAATTACCCCCATCTAGTTAAATGATACTAATCTTGCTTTGTGGTGCTCTTTCACAAATGCCATCTGAGCCATTATACTGAAAAGTCATCATTTTCTAATTTATTTATTGCACTTGACAAGCAAAACAGGACCAAATACTGTATATCTAAAACCTCCATCTTGTTCCAGCCGACTTCTATATACCACCTATCAATAGATAATAAAGTTTTTCTTCTGTGCGCTTGAGTTTTTAGCTTGAAACCTCCCTTGTGCATAAGTGTACTTAGGAGAGCAGCTTTACAGGCAGTATATAGCGTCCTATGGCTTCTGTAAAAATCACCATAAATAGCATGCATATACTGTACATGGGATTTATGAATAATTAAACATCTTCTCTCACTTCCAGCCTCCTCATGTTACTTGTTAGGATTTTTCCTCAGTTCCTTTTGCCAACTGTTATGCATCCTCCCCTCGTCGTCTCTTTTAACCCTTAGTCACGTCTTGCGGCATTTTCTTTGGAAGGCATGTCAATTGTTCACGCATTTTTGTGACTTTATTGACTGAGAAAAGGCCCGTCAGCGTCAGCGATCGGCCCGGGACACTTCGTTATGGATTGGCTAATTGATTAATCAGCTTATCTGTGCTCCCAGCGGACAAGTCATTTTTCCCATCGATGGATGCAAGGACATGTTCCCAAGGCAACAAATCATGTCCTATAGCTCTGTATTGGCAAGATACTATACATTAAATACATGGCGTGAATGATGTTGCACAATGTTGAATAACTACAACAACAATACAAGCACATTTCATCATTTAAGATGGAGGGCAGGGGCCTGTATAACTCTATGTGGATTTTCAGTAGTCTTATTTCTCAGAAATGATAAATCACCCATATGTTGAACCTTTTCATTTTTGTTAGAGATTTGGTCAACAAACTTGCAATAATAAACATATAACTAAAAGTTAGGGCAGCATATTTAATCAAAATCGTAATTTCAATGACTTAATTAGCAGATTGCAAAGGCGGTAAAATTTTTACTGCAATAATTTCCTCCAAACAACAAAATATCTTGTTTCACTCTGCATAAAAACTGGTAATCCTGTAGTTTAGAATGTGCCTGTAGTGTGCGACAAACACATCACTAAAAGCAACAAAAACAAGTCTAAAAGGATCAAAAACGTTTCCTGCAGCTCTACTAAAAATTATCTCAACTGACAGTAATCATGGTTTGGGGATTTTTGGGAAGTTTCTGAAGCTAATGTCTATCTGTGCTGATAAAAGATGATGATTTTGTTTCATATGGATCCTTTTGATCCATATGATTACTGGTGAAAATACGCTGATACAAGTATGAATCACTTTTGATAGTAATCAGAACTGAAGAAGCTACTTGGATGAGAGGTTATTCATTCTTAAAACTTTTGTCCTGATGACAAAATCAAATGTTCTTATCCAAATAAAAGTGGTCCGACACTGTATGCCAGCAACATTATCCACACATCTAACGAGTTTGTGCTTTGCTCAAATTAGGTTTGAGTTCAAATTTTTCATCATCAAAGGAGCGTCTCCAGGCTTTTCAGCTGGTAAACACAGAAAGGAGGCATGATGTGTCAAAACAAACGTTGATACACTTTTAAAATAAGTTCACAAAATACATAACAATATAAATAAGTTCATACATACACAAGTTCATAAGTACACAACAGTCACATAAACATCACATCCAGGACCTTAGGGATGGATTCATGATGGACTACGAAAGGTTTCATGTCGTAGTGGATAAATATACAACGTCAAACATCATATTTGCTTGGACAAATGAAAGTTTGGGTACCAGACTTTTATTTACATTACATTTTGTGTTTTCCCCTAAAGAGTATATTGTAAAAAACGGCACCGCTTTATGCTGTCTGCGGCTAATGAGCATTTCATTTTCCCCTAACCCGGAAGTCAGAGCTGAAAGCGCTCTGATTGGCTGTGTTTGGTCACTTTACCATCAGAAAAAAACGGTTCTTATTCTGTGAATGAATGCTTGTGTATAATAATGTGCCAAAGGGTTTATGAGAGCTAGGGATCCATTATTTAAACACCTTTTTTTGGTTTATCGGTGTGAAAATCAGATGGCAAAGCTTTTTTTTTTTTTTTAAAGGAGATGGCTTGGCGTACAATAGACAAAACTTAATGAACTGTAAGTAGCCTAATTAATACCAGCACAACCCACCATTTGAGGTATACAGAAGTGACAAACTAACCTTTGAATTAGCTAATAAACATTTCTACTGACCATGCTATAATGCTTCATCTAATAAGTTTAATCCAATACTTTCTCCCACCCCTTAAGGCCAGGATTCAAGCATGTGTCCATTATGAACGATGACCCACACACACACACACAAGTCCCCACTATTTTGGCAAACGTTTCCGATGTTAGTTTCTTGCTGGCACTGACTGCGCTGTCTCCAAGCGAGAGGAGGAAAGAAAGCACTGCGACCAATCTTTTTCTTCCTCTTAACGACAGGACACATCCACTCCTGCTCCTCCTGAGGCAAAGTGCTCCGCTCGGCTCTTAAAATATTAACCATTGGCAGACAAACACACACACACAGATACAGCAAAGAGAGGAAGAGAGAGGAAGGGGGGGAGAAAAGAAGACAGTAAAAAAGAGGGAGGGAGGGAGTGACAGGAGCGACAATAAAGAGCAAAGGGGGTCTAGATAAGGGAGTGAGAGGAATAAGGAAAGAGGGGAAGAGGAGGGTGAGAAAGAGGGGAAAGATAGAAGGTAAGAATGAGATAAAAGAGGGGAGAAGAGGGAGTAGCAGTGGCTGGTGGTGTGGGACCGTATGTGCTTTTATTCGCTCACCCGCTGCGACTGTAAAAAGCAGCTGCACTGTTTCCATTCACTGCACTTTCCTGTTTGTTTAATGCACTCTGATCGTTCTTGTATCACATTGTATTTAACAGGACAACATTTACGCTGTGCATATAGTTTCATGTTGCTATAAAGAGAGCACTTTACACTTGCAGCTATTGCCCGGATGGTTGAATGGAAAATTTAATTACATTGTCGTGTTGTCTGTGTAAAAGTATATTCTGTGTGTTTGTGTTGTAAGCAGCTGTTAAGGTCAAAAAGAGACCAATGAGTGCGTTTCTGCGTCTAATTATATAACATTTTATCCTCCGAAAACCAGGAAGTGCGCTGATAGCGTGATAGTTGAGGCTATATGCTTTCCCAATTAGGGTAAAGTTAGGATTATGACTGGGGATAGGATTCGCTTTAGGAGCAGATCATTTGGTTAAGTTTAGAGCTATGGGGCAGGTAATATAACCACATCTCGGCAGAACTGTGTAGAGAAAAAAGGACGCTGACAGAACTCACTTATAAACTTGATTATAAAGACTGCGTTAAATGTTTTAAAATTAACTAGTTCTTTTTTTTAATATAGATTAAAATTGGGTACAGTGCTTTTAAATATAAGTATACAAGCAAATTTAATACAGACTGTAACCAGTGTGCAGTGTTGGAGAGTAACGTAATACATGTGTGTACGTATACAGAATAATTTTTTTAATAACTGTATTCCATAACAGTTACTATTTTTTAAACATGGTATTTGGAATACAGTTACTTTTCTAAAATCAAGGGAATACATTGCACTTGTTTTTTAATTGCATTTTAAACTCTTATTTCGATATAAACGGGTCAAACGTGCCTTGAAGAGACCTGCGCGGGACTGACTTATCAAACCGCTCCCTGATCCTGAAGCTCCTCTGACCGTTCCCTCCCGGTCTACTCCGCGACGGTCCACAGGAGAGATCCCCGCTGGCCCGGAGTTTTTTATATGCTGTGACAGGCTGCTGCGTTTCCACACGCTCATGGAGCAGTGCAGGCTCTGGCTGATTTAGTGCAGAGACAGCCTTTAACTTTAATAAAGCCTCATTTGTGTCACTTGAATAGGCCTATAATAATGCATAGGAACTTGAAACTGCTCAGAGGGACAATGCCTCTCACATGGATGCGCCGCGGTCATGCCCACTTCTCACAGCGCATTCATTCATAAAGTTAGTTCCTCCACCAGCATTTGCTCTGTTTTACTCACGTGGTTCAAACTGTCCTGTGATACATCCATCTGACACTCAGAGCTCTCCTCCTCACGTCTCCACCCGCCCTGCACTAGTATGATTACGTTGATCAGCTGGAAGTGTGTGGACAGACTACAGTGAATCAAAAGATTGTCAGTGTAGTTTAACTTATGGGCGGAGCTCTGTACAACAGGGTTGTGGACAGTGTGGTGCATGTTCCACGCACATTAGAAACTGTTTTGTTCGCCCTGCTACCAGCGCAATATAACGGCCAAGGTCCCATAAGCACAGTTCGCCTCTGGCTCTTGCTTAAAAACTCTAGAATAAAAAAGTGCTATCATAAAAAGTATTTTAAGTATTCAGAATACAGTACCTAAATTTGGCAATGTAATGGAATATGTTTTAATACTTTTCAAACCATGTATTCAGTATTCTGTAACAGAATACATTTTCAATGTATTCTTCCCATCACTGCCAGTGTATTCATTGGAAAAGTGCATAGATTTCTTTATCCACGGCCAACTCAGTGTGGAAAAAAGTTGACAATGACAGTTTGATGGTTAAAGACGCTGAACCTGAATTTGACAGCTCTGAAACGTGAAGAACAGAGCTAGTTTGTTTTAAACCCTTTACATCAGTCACATGTATCACTCACTTAGATAATGCAGTCCCAGCAACCTAAATATTCATGCAATTTTCACGAGTCTCCAAGCCCACAGTGAGTTTTGCCATTCCGTGTGAAGCTAACAAACATTAGCATGTTAATAACGCACTTCCTACCTCTCGTAGAATGCTCTATAAATAGAAAGCACTGTGGTCTAACTTTCAGTCATATACGGTAGATCCTTTTACAACATATCTGTGCTGGGGCAAAACTGATTTCATTTTATTACAACTAGTTTTGTTTTTCAAGTTTCAAAACAGTAAAAATCAGGTATAGCCCCTTTAAAAACTGCTGTCAGAATCATTTACAGCCTTAGAATAGTATAGTACTGATAAAAGCAGTAGTAGCAGTAGTCAAAATAATATTTGCAGGCCAAGGAATAAGGTGAGAATAACTGAACAGCTATTTTCAGCCTTATACTTTCTGATCGAACAAGTGGTTTTGAGGACGGAGCTAGAACAATTCCCCTTTGCTAATATCCAGCGACTTGAAGGTCAATTTATCATTCAAGCGCGTCGCCGAGATTCACCTGCACAAGATGTTGATCCTCTCCGGGCAGCTCAGACAGAGACCTGAGCCGCACCAGGAATCTTAAATAGATGGCATTTTTGCTTCTTTATCTTTATGTATGAGGCAAGACTATCCCGGCATCTATTGAGGAGCAGATGAGAGGGCCTGTATCTCAAATGAAACATTATAAAGCACTTTGAGCTGGTGATTTGGTCCGGATTACATTTCCTCTTATGGTTATGGTGAATACAGATACTGATGCACATTTATCTACTACATGCACGTATCTGGCCACAGGGGGTCAAAACCTATTTTCACATTATTGGTTTCGGCCACAATAAATGGTGTGTATAGGTTTGTGCTGCCTGAAATACAATTTAAACCAGTAGTGGAAGATAAAAGTTGCAGTGGCTAATTTGGGGAGTTACAAGTCGTTAAGGTAGTAAGGTTTAAGGTAGTCGCACTACACTGGAAAATGTACACTCTTAAATAAGAAAATAAGTTAAATTAAGTAGCATTTATCTTGATTTGAGATTTGCCATTAGAACAAGTACCTTTTGTTCTTATTTCAAGTGCAGTAGCGTATTTTTTTCTATTCTCAAGTCAGAAAATAATTGTTTTTTTCTTAATTCAAGTAAAACCAGATATTTCATGCTTGCTCCATTGGCATTCTTACTTTAGGACGATCAAAATAGACTCAAAACAAGACAAATACTACTGTTTTAAGCACTACTGACTTGATATCTTATTTAAGATGGTCATTTTTTCCAGTTTAAGTTCCCAATGTGAAATTATTGCAAATTTACTGAGAACCTTGGCTGTGCTTGTTATCATTTTTAAACTGTTGCACCAGATATCAATGTTTGGAATAAAAGAACGATATAAACTAAAAAAAAAAAAAAAAGTGTCTATTATCAATGGGAAAAAAACAAATCAAGAAATAATGGGCAAATTACTAGTAAACTGATATAATAAAGAAGCTGCAGAATAATAAATATATTGTGTCACCCGTCTAAATATTTTATAGTCTTAATTCTGACTAAATGAAGTGGATTGGGGAGGGCAGCTGGTGTAAAAACTGAGCCGACTCAATGTGCTGTTCAACAAAAACACGTGAATCTGATGTATAGGCAATTCTAGCAAAAGATATCAGCTGCAACAAGGAAGGAAAGAGGTTTGTTCTAATAGAAATACAATGACTAGCCATAAAAAAACCAAACAGACAAGTGTATTGCAGCTGATAAAATACTATATCAACCACGTACAAGTCCACACTGAATGAAAATGATCAGCTGGCCGGTCCTGTTGCCACGGGCGATGTGTGGAGCTCGGCATAACGCAAAGGAGCAGAGCGTCTGAATGTCAGCCAGCAAATGAGCCGTGACTTTCGCTCTAAAAAGACTGGAGTCAGCAATAACCGGATACACACACCAGCTCTCCTGTTCCCAATCGCTTTGTGTTTTTGCCTCCTTGTCCCGTACACACCGGGCTGTCAGATTATTTCCACAAGCAACCGTGTCCGACCTCTGATTGACCCCTCGTCTCATCCAATCACCGGCGAGCGCGCCTTCTCTCCATCTCCGGTTAACCTTGACTTGTGGGTCCATTAAACACACGTGCGCGTCGGTAAAAGGCTTGTGCTCATTGGTAAAGGTGGCAGTGATAGGTTTCATGTAGCAAGCTAATCGATTAATCGCAACTTAGCGATTGTTGAAATAATTGTCAACTAATTTAGTAATCGACTGGTCTATACATATTTCCCTAATTATACCATGAGCTGAGAAAATACGTTTTATGACTCAGATTGTGCTACAATTGCATAAAAATGTGTCAATTTAGTGTATTTGATGGGAACACTCCACCAGGATCCTCAAACGGCTTCAAATTTAGTAAAAATCTTTTCATCACGTGGCATTTACATTCTTAATAACTAATTGGTTAATGGAAAGAATAACTAACTAACTAGCTAACTAATCAATTAGCAAAATGATAGTCAGTTGCATCTCTAGTTGCGTGTACTTGAGTAACTTCTCAGAGTATCTGTTTCATCACGACTAGTGTTTCAAACTCAATTTAGGTACTAAGGAAAAAGATAGATACTTCCAATGTACTTCCATAATGATGATTAAAACACTCTTACTGTATTTTTTCAGAATAGATATCTCCTTAAATGAGTAGGACAACTAGATTCAGTAGTTTGCGTATTGATTAGAATTTAGATATTGCTAGTTCTGGTCGATTAATCAGCAAACTCCAAATGGATATAACGCCAATGACAGAAGACAGAGTGTGTGATGTTATAGATTTGCTAGCCTTTTAAAGATGTTCAAAGTCAGGCTTAGATCTACTGCAGTTGGTTTAAATGAAGGTTCTATACTTGGACGGATGATTAGATCTGGTTCAGTGGTCAGATGTTGATGTTTTTGCCATTACTCAAGAGTTTTCCATTCGAGAATCTGTACAGATTATGACTTTTGTTTTACAGTCACTTGCATGAAATTGTTAGAAGTAACTACAAGTATAACAAGACTAATAATTTTGGATACTATGTCACCCTAAAAACAAGATCCTCCAAATTATAAATCATGTCCAGACAGTGCCAACTACATTTAATTGTGTAATTATTTGAATGGCTACTTTATACATTACGTTTTATTTGTTTGGTTTTCCTGCTACAGTAAAGAGGATTTGTTATTTGATCTGCATAATTTGGTCTCAAACTTCAGAGTTATTTGTTTTACATATTGTAATAAAGGATATTTTCTTGTTTGCAATAAGCATTTTAAATTGCAGGCTTTACTTTTCTTTCGATCTCAGTTCCAATGGGTTAATCTTACATCCCTCTCTACCCTTCTCTGCAACTTAGACAACATGTTTTTATTGCAGCTCATGGTACTGAATGTTTAGTACTACAATGCCACTTCCTGTTGAGTTCCAGAAAAGTGCAGAGAAACAGGAAATAGATCATCAGTTCACCAAGGGGAAATTCATGCTCTACTACTTGGTAATACAGAGATATACAGTTTTAACATCAGGAAACAACTGAGAGCCAAAGACAAACTTGCACTCGTGTCACAACAACAGCTTCCTGCAACACTTCCCCAAAAGCGTCACACAAAGTGGCTCCTATGGGTGCAACGCGCTGCCCCCCGCCGAGATGAGAGGAGAAATGCTAATGCAGAGTCTTACGCGAAAACAACACACATTAATGAGATATGTTACAAAAAAAAGCCATCTCTAATACTTAACATTACAGTTTAGAATGCATTTGCGTGTTGTCTGTGGTTATAGTACGACAGGCAATAAGGTCAGAAGGTCAAATCGAGGATAGCACACGTTGCTCAGATATTACAAAATTCTGTCAGACCAATAAATGCACAAAGGTCTTAATATTTGCATAGATGTTTAGCTGCCTTTTTAATACGTTGTCTATTATAATATGTAAGTGCTGTACATGCATAAACAGGCATAATGTAGGACTTCAGTTAAATTTGTCAACATAACTTTAAACCAAATGAAAAGTTTGCATGTTTTAATGTAAAAAATTCTTACCTTGTACACTTGTCCATATGTGCCATTTCCCACCAGCTCCACCAGCTCAAAAATGCCAGCCGGATCCTGAAAAGACAGAAAGAATCAATACGTTAATATACATCAAAAAGTTCTGGTATTATGAATGACAAACTATCCCTCTATGGTCAGTTGTGCAGTGAGTCAACTATTTGCTGTCAAGTTAATGTGTTTGACTTGTCCATTGGAAAAATGAAACGTTTAAGATGTGAAAGAGTTTGACAAGGGCCAGACACTATGCACACAAAGATTATGCAGGTTCTTCTAATGTGTTTGATGAAGTTTTGAATTTGTGGAAGCATTACATTGTCTCCTTTGTCTTCTCAAGGTTAAAACTGAGAGGATGAGGAGTGCAGCTGTAATACTTTAGTCATTTAGTCGAATAATCGGTCAATGGTGTCTTAGTTGACCATTTTAAACTTTTTTTTTTTTTCACTTTTCTTCACAAACTGACACTTGACTGGTATTTATCACATACGTTATCCCATATTTTTCAAAATTAGAGAAACCTAAAAAACAGAATATGCACTAACCAACTTAAAAGTGTCAGATTAGACTATACGTTTCGCAAAATGTATTGAACATGATTTTATTTATGATGTGACATAGATAGAGGTAATTCCACAACTGTTACCTAGCAACCAACCATAAACAAAGGCCAAAATCCATCTAAATTGCACAATAGTTATAACTGACAAATAATAATTCATGATTTTGTTAAATGATTGTTTACAATGTCTGAAAATTGTGTCGCGTTTAAATTGTCTCTTTGACGTACTGTCGTTTACTGATGACATCACAGACGGGTTCTGCTTTAGGACTCGGCTCTTCTTGTATTTTTCAACTTTTATTTTTCAATTTTTCTTCACAAACTGCAACTTGACTGACGTAAAACTATGATAAACATGCTCTTAACTAGAAAAACGTGAGATATGTACTTTAAATTCCTTACATTACAATTTACAAACACAGACTTCAGTGCTACACTTTTGTCCAAGAACTGGCCAAAAAACAGAGCAAGCAACTAAAACTCACTGACCCCCATCACAGCCGCGCTCCCCCCTTCTGCCCCCGCCGCGCTGCTGTGTTGCTACGACATTCCTACAATAGCTGGCATTCACTCTCGCTCTCCAAAGCTTCATTCTCTCTTTAAACCGTGCACTCATTCCCTTCGTCGCTGACAGTTTCCAGGACTCTCCAAAAACAAGTAACTGTCTCTAATGCGCCGTTCCCTTCTTTCAAAACGTATACAGCAGCTTTTATGCCAATCAAAACTTGAATTCTATTGGCAGAGATGTCAAGAAGAGGAATTTTCTTTCAACTTTTCAAGAGTTTTTTGGATCGTCAACAACTTCCTGAAAACTGCAAAAAATAGCCGAGTGTTCCGCTTGAATAAATTGCATGCTTTCAATACTTTCACTACACTTGTCTTTGCTATGTGACAAATTAAAAGCCCAAATGCCTTACTCACTGAACTATTTTTAGAGCAGGAAGCCTCGTAGGACGTTAGTGCTGCTGACTATTGGGTTTTCTAAATTGGTCTGCGAGACTCTAATGCCAGAACTCAATACTCTGTGTAATCAGTTATTCTAGTGTCTTGTTCCCTGGGTTTTGCTTTGCTGTTTAAATTCATATACTGTAACAAAAGGCTTGTTCAAATGTTGGTACAGTAAGTGTACTCCTGCAAGACTACGAAGGCGCGTCATCGAAAGTAATGTAATACTAATTGTCGGATGTATTTGGATGTTGTCAATACTGGTAATAATGTGACAGCACTTACAAGCTGCTTTGGCGGTAGTTGTACTCAAAATATCGATACTGCCATATATTTTGACATATTTTTGGCAATACATGTAACAATACGAGCTGCTGCATCACACCACTTTTAAAACAAAATCAATTAATTGCAAATTGTTATACACTTAAAGCTGGGGTACTTGATTTTCATACAGCAAAACCAAAAGTAGTTTATTTAATCTGTGTAACTTGTCCCTAACTCTCGAAATCCGTTTAGCACATTACGTTATAATTCCCATGTGTTAGTTTTCGGGCACATGCACAGCTTAAAAACAGATGGCAAAGTGAAACTGGGGGTGGACCACCCAAACGCAGCCTATCAGAGCGCTTCTGTCAGCTCGTATCGGACATAAAACACTATTATTGACACAAAATGTACTTGTTTATAAAAAAAGAAAGTTTTAAGTATTAAGACTTAAGCTACTGATCTGAAAACGACATTGGATACTTGAAATAGAAAACAATAAAGACACAAATTCTGTAAACTTTTACGACAATATGCCTGTGACAGGAAATGTATCGTGGACTTTATTCGGATGTTGCATCATGATTTTCGTTGCAAGCCCTACAACGTGCAGTCTTAAATTATGCAATTGTTTCAAGTACAACTGACACCTTTTGCTTTCAGTACAGACTGACTTACACTGTTGATTCACAAAAATAAACCGTGACATTGTGTTGATCTGCTCGGCGCTCTACGTGATACCAACCTGTCACACACTATTCCCCACTCAATAAAACCTGCTCTATAAAAAGCTGCACTGTCAGTTCATTCACATCCTTCACCGAAAGCCTTGATTCATTCACTGCGCTCTCGTCCTCAGCTTTTCTCATCCACGTTTGCTCTTTAAAGGTGCACCGTGTCATTTTGCTGGTAGAGGTTTATTTCTTCGCCTGACATGTTCCACAGTATGGGATTAAACGCATGTATTTCAATGGAGACAAGCAGCTCAGATCTGTGGGGATGCGACCGCGCTCACAGTAAGAGTTTTTTAGTTATATCAACTTAATGTCATATTGCAGAACATTCCTGACAAAGCAATAACATAACAGTTTGTGTAATAACAGTAATGTGTTTTGTTATTGATTGTAGAAAGTGTAGAAAAGTCCAACCAGGGACGGGAGTTGAAAATTAGCACTTGCTATAAACTCTGTATGCATCGTATCAGCTACAAGCTTTGTTCTGTAACTATGTATGATTGCATTGTCCCTGCCAAATAATTAAATAAATAAATACATTTTACAATTTTAGAGGGTTAGGAAGTTGTTAGACACTATAATATTGAAACTAATTTATGCCACTGACACAATAACACCGAAAGAGTGATTTTAAATGTATAATATGTAAAATTATGAGAAATTAAACACTTTAGAAGTTCGTTAGAAGTTATTTATTCAACCGTCTACAGCTCAGATCTAATTGTAGTTGTCTAGAGTTGTTAAAATTATCAAAAATCAGACACTAATCAATACTAAAAGTAGTATTAAAAGTCTATAGGTCTAAAACCCTGACCTAAAAATTGTAATTATCCATGTGGTATTGAAATCAGTATTGAGAATCGGGATATTTCTTAGTATTTCTTAGTGTCGTGTCAAGTTTGAAATCATAATATGACAAAAATAACCTCAAGAAAAAGTAGCCACAATAAATATAACAACCAAAAATTATTGTTCCATCTATCCTTTATCGTTATTATTGTGACTTGGCAACGGCACAGACACTTTTTTTTTTGTTACTTCATGTTTAAATAACAGAGGCATTTCTTTACAACCGCTTTTAGGTTCACCATCTGTGCTTCCTTCGTTTATTTTTATCAATTCCTCTTCCTGCCTCTTCCATGTAACGCTTTACTGTCTCGATCGGTTTGTTTCTGCGTCTCTCAGCAGACCTGTCAACCTGTCAGCTCCCCCTGTGGACTGGAAGCTTTTCTTGCACTCTCCTTCCTTTTTTCCCCTGACGATTTCTTCTTTTTGTTCGTTGTTTAGGGCGCACAAACGCTTTTTCCCCGCTCGCAGGCTGCAAGACAAACTGGTCGTCTCCAGAACATCCTCGCCGTCTCGCTGCCTTACACCGGAATAACACACGCGGCGGCAAAAGTACACTCCCACACAGACAGGGCCGGTGTTCAAATGTTCCAACAAGTGCGAGTGGGAATTAAATGAAGAGAGCTCAGTGTATCTAGAGTTAAATGTCTGCCGGAGACCTGTGTGAAAGAGCAGGTCAGGGAGAGAAACGGTAAGGAAGAAAGTGGTTTGAAAAAGTCAAGCGTTTTCTTTTTGAAATGCGTCTAGATATTATGACACTTGCTCACATTTTTCACCTTCTGTAACTGTATCATTGACAATTAGACGTAGCTGAATCTCGATCTTGACAAAAAAAATCAATCTGCTCAGCCCTATTCTGAAGTAATGTCATTTAATGTTACTTAAAATGAAAGTTATAAAAAGTGCCACTGCAGAGAGAGTGTTTTATGTCATATTAATTGGTTTTGACCTTTCTTTCTATTGAATGACTTTTTGAATTTGTTCAGCAACAGTCTGTACTCCAGATTTCAAAATACTGTAACAAACTGTATAAGGGACAGACTGAAGAAGTTCTTGTTCGACTAAAGACATGTCCTGTGCGTTGATTAATTGACTAAAAGGAGAGAGGCGTGGCATTGGCATAAAGCTCTCAAAACAATTAGGATCTTGCACAAAAACTACTGTGTGGCATCTTCAAAAACAGTAGCAAATAACTGTGTTTCATACAGTCTCATTTCTGTTGTAGGGATGTCAGAATGTCAAATTTTATTGTTGCAATTATAAAATACTTAATTTTCTGCCATTCAAATTGTCTAATAGATTGCAATCCCTCTTGTATGTGACCATCTTAACGATATTTCTGAATGGTAAAGTCAAGTTAATAATAGACTTATATTGGAATAATATGTGAGATAATTAGTATCAGATAAGCAACAGATATAAAAGCTTTTTATGTTCAGATTTACTTTGGAGATTGAATCGAAATGCCTTAAAATGGTCATATTGTGAGCTGAATATTCACGATTCTTGATTACCCGAATAATTTTGACATGTCCTTTCTGACAAAATAAACCTTTATAATCTAAATTTGATTTTTGGTGGACGACAACGAAACAACGAAACTACAGCGCTACCTGAATGATTCAAAACACAACTCGGGATAGTTTTTGTGAGGCAAGAATGCAGCATGATGCAGACAGAATATTAAAAAATGGGGTTAAAAAAAAAAGTACAGCTTCAACCACTTAAATTTTCTGTTTGTGACTTTTTTACTTTTTTTGTAACGTTACACTCCGAACCACACATTCCATATTCCATTCTGTATGTGATTCAGTTGGGACGGAGTGTGTACACTTCTCCCTCTGCTGTCCATCGATCGCAGGTTAACGTCTCCATGTCAACAGCCCATGTCTTCTGGAGAGACTTTTCCTTTTCCCACCTCCTCCATTCTGAGCGCGTGTGAATTAACTGCATGGGCGCTGCATACAAACTTCTGACAGGAACTCCCCAGACGCTGCAGGCGCTGGTTCGCTCTCCTCTTTATTCTGATGGCGCTCACAGTCACACTTTAAATGCATGAGCCAGAGACAATACACTGCAAAAACTCAACATTTCCAATAAGTTCTGATTACTTAGCGTGGTTTGAGTTAGGGACGTACAATTATACTTAAAATGATCTCTCTGACGACATGAAACATTGCAATTGGATTGGTCATTTATGTATTGAAAATCAAGATTCATTTTGTGGAATCCCATGCATTAAGGGGTCTTAGCTAGAAGAGCTGCATGATTTTGTAATTTATGTTTTAATGAGAATTAATGGGATTCTGTCCAAAGAACTGACAAAAGATTAACTGACAAACTAATGAAATAATCCCGTATTTTAAAACACTTTTTGTTGTTGTTGCTTTTTATCTCATACTTGACACGTTCTTGTCACTTTTGGTTGCATTCTTGTTGATTTTGGTCACGTTCTTGTCGCTTTTTTAAATATTTGATTACATACTTTTGCCACCGTTGTCATAAAAGGTCTTTTTTTGTATCACACGATTATTTTTATGAATTTGTTGATTCAAACTCCTAGTCTAAGATTTGTCAAGTTTTCATTTAATTTTATCTTTTTTTCATAAACCGACAGGATACTCTGTAGTTTGCAGAGGACATTCTATCATTTTCATCAATAATTTAGCTTAGTTTTTACACCAAGTAGAGCCAACACTAAGAAAATATCAAACTTTTCGTGCCACAGATCTAAACCAGGTCTTTTCCAGGACTATTTCAGGTTGGGCTGAGCGATACGGTAACAAATTAATCAAATTTATTGCACATTTTTAAATTTTATTTGAATTAATAGCTAATAAAATATCTTTAAATATCAATTTCCTGAACATAAATGATAGAGTCAAATGTCTTCCTCCAAAGTCTGAACTCTGCACAGTTTTCACTTCACTTAAAACGAAACAAGCTGATCATTGACAATTAGAGTTGACTGAATCTCTCTCTAAAAAGCGATTAATTGCACAGTCCAAATTCCAGGTCTAAACTATAAGGCTAAACTAGTTCTAAAGTAACAATAACGTGGACAAAACTGACTCCTATTGAAGACAAAAACTGCAGGGGAATCCGTGTAGCACCAGAAAAAGCTCACATACCACTAGTTATACTCGTACCACTTAAGACTTTCTTTTTTTTACAGTACAAACCACACAGGCTTTCTCCTCTCTACAAACGCTCTGTGGCTGCAGGAACCGAATAGAAGCGTTTTTGCTGCTCTACTTCATACATGTCCTCCGGCACGCTGATAAAAATATAGCACGGTATCATTCATATTTTATAGGCCACTTGCAGAAGGGGGCACGTTCTCCACCGGTGGGCTCTTCAAATGGCTCTATTATCATTTCTGCATTTGGTGCGTGTCCGGGCAGCTGCACATGACTGCCACATGACCTCAGTGGTGCTGCTGAATCACAGCCTTGTGCCTCCAGCCGCAACAAAATGTGACAGGACACATTAAATATAGTTTGTAAACAAGCAACAGTTCAGCGCAAATAATATGAATTTTAGGGGGGATTAAAGGTGGAACGTTTCTGGTGTTGGGTCCGTCACCTGCTGGTCTCTACGGAAAAGTTATTGCTTTGCCCGATATGTATCACAGGATGGCATTAAACTTATCCATCTTTGCTTTTATTCAAATCAAATAAGTGCTTTTATTGCTCGAAAGTACCTTCAAAACATGCACTCTACACAGATCGGACCAATAACTTTTCCCCGTGGTGTCACCTGCTCGTTTCCATGGAGATAGCATATGTTGAATGCCATACTGTGATGTGCAAACTAGGCTAATTACTTAACACATTACAAAAACATTTCTTCTTTCACAATTTTCAATACAAAATTATCAATTAGATAAGATTACATTAGATAATATGACTCTAAAACTGATCAGGAAAGGTCAAATTTTGTCCTGTTTAAGGTTGTTTTTTTCTATTATTGACTTGCTCAAATTTGCATCTAGTTGCATCCCAGTTGAAGCAACAACATCTCCATGAAAACAAACAGGTGAGAAATCATCAACCAGAAATGTTTGTCCAACAGAACAGTCCCTTTAAGCATGAATATCTAAAAATGTAGATTGGATTAACACAATAACATTGAAAAATATTCCGCAATCCACTCATCAAACTGGACCAGAACGTGCCTGTACATGTCTTGACTGAAGTTTAACAATCACATATTTTAAAAAGACTGTTTTATTAGTCAAAAAACATTTACACACTGGTATTTTTTTATGTTTTCCAGTAGAGCTTGTCCAGTACAAAACTTTGCTCTAAAAGTTGTTAGCTTTAAACTTGAATTTATGAGTAGTTTGCGGCCAGTTTTTCATTTTATAATAAAAACTAGGTTGTTATGAGCGCTGAGAACAGTATTCTTGGTTTGCAAGAGGAAATGCAGGTAATGTAGCTTTGGAAACACATATGCTTCTGGGTAAAGGGCAGAAACCGTTTTGTACAGTAAATTTTCCCTCGTTTATCATTACATTACGGTAGCACTGAGGCGAAACAGGAACTTATTTTAGCTTTTACAATTTATGAACAAGCAAAGAAGCTGAGAGCAATTTACAGGCGTTCCATACATCTTCTGCAAACCACATTATTATTTTGTTTCATTTCTACAGCTGAGAGAAACAAACCAAGCAAGAGGATATGAAACTGCACTTTTGGTGTAATCACACGGCCATATTGCAACATATTTCCTCATTCGTAAACAGAAAATGATATTACTAAAGTATCATTATGATGTGCCACACAAGCCCACATTTAAACAAACTTAGAGTCCAGTCAAGATGTCAGTGTTCACCAATTGCTAAAGGTGAACTATGAAACTTTTTCTGGGTCTGGCATCTGCTTGTCTGTCAATCAGTCAAACTTTATACAGCGCTTTACAACGACAACCAACTGAACCAAAGTGTGTTCCATTTGTGCATTAAAGGTTGTAAAAACAAGTCAAAATACTATAAAAATCAGTTTATTGCCATTGTCAGTGATTCACAAACATAGGAACAGGCTTTGGCGTAAGGTGCAACATAAAACAATGAATAAAATATTAGTAAAATATATAAAAGAGGCGTGCATAAGATTAAGAATAAAATGAAACAAAATAGAATAGAACAGACTAAGACTATATACAGAAATGTACAGTTGGATAGACAGTAGTGCAAATTGGCAGTGCAAATACAGTACAGTTATGCATTAAAAGCAATTGCTGTCTGAATGGAGATGTAGATCATAAATGTTACACAGTATGACATTAAACTTATCTGGCATTTATTCAATTACAGGTGTTTTATTGCTCAAAAATACTTCAAAAAACATGTATTCTTACAATAAGTATGCTTGCTCTCACACTGACAGATAACTTTTCCAAGTCAAATAATCACCTGCTTGTCTCCATGAAAATAAATACATTTAATGCCATACTGCGGAACATTTCATCCTCATAGAGACAAGTAGTATTCAGTAAGGAGCATGAGTAATTAATGTTTGCTTAAAACATTTTTAAAAACTGAAAATGTTATATATGTTATGTTATAGTGTGAGGATGTGGGCAACATAGAGCAGGGACATATGGGAAAAATAATAATTATCACTTTTTTCCCTCATATTGATCAATGTTTAATACTATTTTCTTAGTCTTTTCAAAAACAGAATAAAAATGTCTTCTACACTGTAAGACTTATATTAACAGTTAAATTCTAGCTGTGTTTTACAGTTGTCATAGTAAACAGTAGCATACCGTAAATCACAATGGATTCTGGGAAGAAAAGGATATTATAGGTGATATGTGATAGTATACTATCAGCTGCAATAGGAAAACAAGCAACACCAAATTTTAGCTGTACTTCTGTAAATCACCCTTGAGCATCTTGGGAAATAAACGGCTGTGGAAAAGAGCGGAAAACCAAAGCTGAATATTTAAGATTCTCTGCAGCAGGACTTTTTCCATAGTTTAATCATTTTGGTACTTTTTGGGGATATTTGATTTCCCACATGACAACCTCCCTGACTTTTATACACGACACAGCAGTTATGGGACATTTTTGAGCGTTTTAGAGTTTTACCACCTCCCCTCAGTCACCACCAGACAACAGGCAGAGGTTAAGGGTAATGATTTCATGAACATACAGACTTTTAATCTGTGGGATTTAACACAAAAAATAATCAAAGTTCTTCTGTCCAAAGTCTGAACTCTGCTCGATACTTCATGTTTTTACTGACATACTGTCTGTGGACCTCCAATCCTCTCACAGACAATTAGACATGACTGAATCTCACTCTCTCGATCTTTCAATGAATTGCCCAGCAGCCCTAGCACAATACTTTACATTTGCGTTTGTCGAGTTCAGTTTGCTCATTAGAGGCCGACTGTTTCACTTGTGCACTTACATAAGATTAAGTCCAAACCTTTGGGGCAGTGCAGTGTTCGCCGCCGGGGCACACTTTTCCAAACACAGTATATTGGTCCACACGGCCATTAAAAGTAATGGATTTTAGAGTGCTGGGCTGGAGTCCTGGAGAAGGCCACTTTACAGCACGTGTTTTAAGGGGCTTTGGTGACGACTGCGGCTATTCTTTTGTTTCTAACCAACAAAACACTTAAATTGCTGGCAGAAAAGGCGTGCGTTTCAGGTGTGGCATTTACCGGCATGGCTGAGTGACTCACTTCAAGAAGATCCTGGTCAGAGCAAGTGGGATTATATGAGTAGGCCTTCAACAATTATTACTGGACTGACTTTAATTACGATACTGGCTTATAGATAGATGGGAATTTTGTTTTAACTTATCATCCTTGGTTAGAGCGTGCAATATGTCTGATAAATGCGGACAAAACAGTGTATTTTATTGGTTTATCATCAAATATTTCATGCTATTCTGACATTGGACAACAGTCAAGAAGTCTCGCTGTCACTCATTCATTCACATTTTCTCCAGCCTCATAAACTCAATTCATAAACTGAAATTACACACTAGTGATACCAACTGCAACCTTATGTAAATATTTGCTTATTGTTGCTCATTGAGTGATGTTTCATTTTGATTTATAGCTGTCAAAACAACAAGTCAAAATGTGATGGCTTGATTGCCAGATAAAGGCATTCCAAAATAACAAGGTTTATTTTTTTTTTGGCTTTTGTATCAAGTTCTCTGGAAACACTTCATCGTTACATGTTCCGGGAAGTAAGTGGTGACAACAATTAATTGTCTTAATTTGGCTGTAGTAATAGTATTGACTAATGCAGTATTGAACAGATTTTTTGTGGTATCGGTGTGTCTTTGCAAAAAGGTAAACCTGATTGTGTGCTTTCAGGCTTGAATGGATGAATGAGTTTGAAGAAGTTTAGCTGCCTTGGTCCAAGTGGTCTACAGTGTTTATATTTTCGGGACGACTTTAAAGTAATTGCAAAATGTATCTGAAGTGCTGCAAAAAGAGCTGATAAATAAAAATAAGGAAAAAGAGATGTTGTAACCTTTCAGACAAGGGTATAAGGTGATATTTCCGGACATTTCACATTTGTCTGATAATTAAACCTTGACTAATCTGTTTAAAGACATGTTTTAGCACATTTCTGTTGGATTGACATAATAATGACTATTGTTAATGAAATACAAATGTCACACAGTGTGGCCTTACATTCTTCTACCTCCATTAATATAAGCAGCAGCACCCGATATTGAAAAAAATGCAAGATAGGATAATTTAATGGTGCATTCCAGGTAGAATTGTCTGATATAGATTGTTTGAGCTGGTATGATATGTGGTTTGTGATGTGGCTTGCTAATGTGGCTGATCTGTGCCGATACCGATACTTTAAAATCCAAAGCAAGGCACACAAATCTATCTTATGTTGGTGTAACACAAAGTCCCTTTTCACTATAGTAAAAATTTTAACAGAATGTATTTATCTGGGATATAAACTCATTTTTTGCATGATTGTGTAAACATACTGCCATATTTTTAGCCTAATTGCAGTTTCCTTTTTTTACTAATTACTCTGTTCAAAAAGACAAATCTGTGAGCTCTGAAAACAAACTGGGAATGACACATGGACACACATTTTTTTTCATATCATTATCAGTGAAAATGATGATACTGGAACCATTGCATCCCTTATTTCAGGTAAAACAATAACTTAACTTAACTACATAAAGACAAGCACAGGAAAAGTCACAGTAAAAAAGCTGCATGATGTTTTACCCTGATTGCTTTCCAATTTTACGGTGCATTTGAAATACTGTAGTTTACACACTCCTGGGACTACACACGCGATTTATTCAGGCTTTGGGTCTTTAGACATGTGTACCAATGACTGGATTCAAACTTTCAGTACATCGTTAATACACTCTTTATGCAGTTTTACCACAGAGATCCAGTGACAGGCTGATTCAGAGTCTGACGGATACATTACACAGCCAAATCTCTCAATAACTGATTTACAGCCGAGCCAGAGTTTGTCCCGTGTCGTGATAATGAACCCATTCTCTGCCTCGCGCCTTAAATCACCGCCACGTGACACTTTCATCTGAGCGTCCGTCCCTCGTGCCCCCTCATCATTCATCTTTTCTCATCCAGTTTTGAGCTTTCCGTATGAGATTTCGACCCCATGGATTTTTTGCACGTTTTGCACTGACGGACAAATAAAAGGACAGATGCTGCAGTTGATGACATTGTCTGACATAAAATATATACTTTCTCTGCACATTTACAAAGATATACTAACTTTTACCCAAGAAATCTAATAAATTGTTGTACAAGTAGCCTTAGTTTAGGAATTAGAAATAAGTGAAGTGAAAGTAAGAAGTATACTTTTAACTTCTCCCTCTGACTTGTTCCTCGCTCTATACAAACCCAATCATTCATTTTTCGGTTGCGTGGACAGCTTTAGAACTGTTTTTTTCAGACGGCAAAGCAGGAATGTCTGCCACAACACAGTTAATCTAAGACGGTATATAGCGATGCTCCAGGCTCTTTATTCTGCGTTCACAATGGATTAAAAGTTTTACAATTAGAATGTAGGCTGCACACGGGTCTGATTTTGTCACAAACTTTTTTTTAATAATATACTTTACGAGAAAAAAGTTGTTTATACTGCTACTTTGCTGAATACTTCTCCTTCCTCGTAAATGTCGTGCAGTACTTTTACTTGATGATTATGGTTGTGATATATTGTATTATGTAACCTTAACAGTTCAGGTAAACATGTATTTGTTGCACTCATTGTGACATTGTGCTGCACAGACTGACTCCAAACTAACTTTAACAGCTTTGGCAGTTTGCGATAGATAAATCAGTCAACACAGAGCAGGTTTTTTTGATTGACAAGAAACACCTTCGAGTGCTGAAGTACAGGTCTGACTGGGTTTTAACTGAAAGTTTTAACTTTCTCTTAACCTTAAAAAAAAGGAGTGGCTAATAAATCCTGACACTTCAAGTCAAATAAAGGTCATACTTGTACGTTTTTCCTGATAGAGATATCACACTGTACTGAGCAAGAAGTGCAGGAAATGTAGCTGGTCATGGCTTGTTTCTTTAGAATCTGCACAAAAAAATACTTAGAATGCTGGGACTGCATTATGTAAGTGAGCGATTCTTGGTGTAAAGACATTAAATCAAAGTAGTTCTGTTTTTCACGTGTCAAAACCATAAAAAATAGGTACAGTGCCTTTTACAGGGAAACATGATAAACTTCCTTCTTTTCATCAAGCCTACAGTGATTTGTTTTGATAACCAGATGTCTCTACAGCCTTCTGCATTTTTAGACGCTTGGAACTGAAAAAAAAAAAAAAAGAACTACTGCTTTTTGATCCTTTCTGGATGTTTGCCAACTCAACACAATAACTAAATAAAAAGCTTGATATTCGATACAGATTTCAATACTACTATGATGAAGCTTTTTTATTTTCAACAAACACATACTAATCATTTTTGTTGTAGTTATAGTTTTGGTTCTAAACAAGATATAGTCCAAGACTGGGCAAAAACTTATCAGGAAATGTATTTATTGTCCTATTTATTATGGCTGCACAATGAACCTGAATCGAATCGAAACTTCCCAGTTTGAATGGGCGCAATTAGCAAGTCGCAAAGGCTTACATTTTTTAAGTACAATAATTTCCTGTTTTATTCTGCATAAAAACTGCTAACCTTTGTTAAAACATGTTCTGAAAACAAGCGACAAAAACACAACTAAAAGTGACAAAAATGCTGTTAAAAGTGACGAAAACTATACTAAAAATGAGGGGGGGAAAATGTTAAAAGCGACAAAAACTCCACTAAAAGCGACAAACACAACGAAATACGTGATTGTTTTATTAGCTCGTTAATTCATATTTCAGTCTTTTTGTTTTTTTCTCCTGATTGTGTTTAAGATGTGAACTTGGAGCAGAATCCTATTATTAAAACATGCAGTAAATGGCAAATGTAATTGCAATACTGGTCAGAAAGCTCGCAAATAAATATTTTTCATTTTTAATCAACACAATTTGCATCAATTCAACAAGAACAATCAATAATTGTATGCTATAGACTGACAAACATTTTAGTGTCACATACAACTTGACCATGTCTTATGTAACACTGCAGGATCTATGCTATTGGAATCTGCATCTGTGCATGTAGGACAATGCCTAGTCTACTTCCTGCACAAGTGTTACCCAGAATTAAGCCTTGGTACAGCTCCATCATCAGTGACTTGGGGCCGGGAAAATAGGTCAACTAGAAGCAGAGAGGCAGGGAGTGGAGAGGAGGGGGAGAGGAGAGGGGGGAGAGGGGCAATTCTGGGCGACAGACTGCCATACAGTATATAGACTATTCATGAATAAGCTCTGTGTAAGCCCTGGGCAGTGATTTGGCCCCGTTACTAGGGAGTCTATGGTGAGGGGCTGAGGAATGTGCCCTAATACTGGGATCAAGCGCGCGGGAGGGAGAGCACTATGGCACGGGCTCGTTTAGTCACTGGTCACATCGACACCTCAAGACAAAATGTACAGCCTGTATGTTCCTGCGGACACTATTCTTCCGCTGGAGAACTTGGGAAAAAGTGTGTTTAGCTAATTCAGAATGAGCTATTACGGTAAACGACTGTATAATTGAGTTTCTATGTATAAAGAGTTAATTAAGAGGGATAGAAATTGAGAGATGCAAGATCAGGCGCATTGCATTGTACATTTTGTGACATGGTTTATTAGAATGAGGGTTATAATGTGCGCTATGTAACTTTTCTGGTGATGGGTCCAACACCTGCTTGTCTCATGAGATGTTATTGAATTGCCTGGAATGTTCAAGTAGCACTTTATTTAGTATTTATTTATGGTGGCACTTGGTAGATACTTTCAGTGGTAGTTACAATGATACTTGTGTACTGACGGTTACTGGTGGATATATAGTTGTGGTAGTTTGTGGTACTTAAAGGGAGACTTATACCAGTAATTATAGTGATAGTTTGTGGTACTTATAGTGGTGCCTTTAGTGATACTTAGTGCCACTAAAGTACCACTATAAGTACCACAAACAATCACTATAATTAGGGCTATATGTCACCCTTTAAGTACCATAAACTACTACTACTATATACACCAGTAACTGTCAGTACAAGTACCACTCAAAGTACCGTTATAACTACCACTAACTACCACTGGAAGTATCTACTACGTGCTACCGTACTAGGACTGTAATCCTTTAGTCATTTAGTAGTTAAGTCAGTTGATGGTGTCTTAGTCGACCGAAATTTGTATTAGTTGACTAATTGTTATTTTTAAAAAAATAACAGCAAAAACAGCAAAAAAAACGAGAAGTTATGGAGTGAGTCATGAGTTTAATCTAATTTCTATATCTCAGACCTGTTTCCAAGTACCTTTCTGTATAAATAGTATGTTTTGGCATGAACTCCTGTAGTTGTGGTCTTTTGAGTGCAGTTTTGGTTAGCTACTTTATAGTTTTGGTATATTTTGCCACACCCCTTTAGTCGACTAATCGGTCGATAGTGAAGGTTTTTAGTCGACCAGGAAATTCTTTAGTCGACGACAGTTCTACACCGTACAACTTATGTGACATTAGATGTGTGTATTTTAAAGTGCCGCCGAATGTTCAGTAGAATGCCATTAAACCTGGCCTAAACAAAGTTACAAATGGTCTCCATCGAGATAGATGCATTTACTGTGAAACATTCAGGCAAGAAAACAAACTCTCCAAGGACACAAGCAGGCATCTAAATGGCTAAGAAGTCCAAAATATCTATTCATAACCATTTCCTGATTGAGTTTTTTAACCATGTACTGTAAAAGGCTTCCTATTACTGTAACAAAAAAATAAAATCACAAATATTTTACTGCACATTATTCTTGACAGCATCATCCAGCTACATATGACACACATTATGAGGGGGTCTTCTTTCATCCACAATTAAAAAAAACACCTCAGAGGTAAAGATTAAACCAGCATATATCGGGTGATAGGATTGTTTTTTTTATTTCTTTCCAGAGCTCATTTTGTTTCAACTCTCGATTCGTGTAGGCTTGTATCCAACACACAATGAAACTGCGCAGAGGAAATACACTCACCATCCTCAAACACGTATATAGCCCTGCCTGTTTGCTCTTTGACCACACAGTTATCCTTTCATCCTCACCTGCTTTTCTCTTTCATCTCGAGCCTCACACCTGAGTCTCTGCACAGTGTCCAGTGCCAGTAAATATAAAACGTGTGTGTGTATGTGTCAACTCTTACTGCACGCTGCTTCACCATCTGCTCTAGCCATCAGCAGACTGACCCGACCTGCTCACTGAGCACAAAAAACACAATCGCAACTACACTCATTCTCTGGTCACACTATTAGTCACATTACAGTAAATGAAGAGATGTTTTATGAATGGAGTTTCTGTGCGGAAGAACTTACGCAGTCAAGAAACTTGTTTACTGTTGTTACTTGTTTACTGAATAATGATGATATGATTTATGAAGTACAACAGGTTTTACTCAAGATATTAAAGTCTTAGGTGTTACCATTAAAAAACTTCTGAAATTATGTAATATAAAAAATAGCCCACAGCCATATTCAAACTTGTGAAATGAACAGCAGCTAAAAGAGTCATAAAAATCATATTATTTGGTAAATATGTGGTTTGCAGTTTCAGTCACTTCCATCAGGAGAAATGGTCAAAGCTATGACAAAATGTAGATGCACACGTTGCAACACTGACATTTCCTCATCGTGGAACAGATAATGGTTTTCTTATCTTACCTTATTATTATTATCTTATCTTTTTATGACATGCTTTAGGCAGTTGACCCGCTATAGCAACCATAAGGAGAAACGGCTTCTTTATTTTTAAATTAAATGATTTTAAAGAGGCACACAGGAGCAAAAACACGAGTACAATTAGGATTGTAAAAGATATCGAAAATCAGAATATAATATATTAGAACTAGTAACAAAACTAGATAATCATTTGAGAAGTATCAATACAAAAAAAAAACACAAACAGGACTTTTCTTGAACAGTTTAGAATGGTCTTAAGCTTTATCCAAACTAGCATAAAACAACAATAACATAAAGAAAATGATGTGTTAAAAACTACAGTCTATTGCAGGAGTGTCCACAGGGTCACATTTTGGAATATGTAAGGACCGGAGGGCCACAGACGAAATGACAATGAAGTGACTCACTATAAATTATACACTTTCTGCATTTGACGTTGTTTTGATGAGACACCACCCTTTAATACGTCTTAGAACATAAATGTTCTGGTCTGTGTAACATCAAAATGTTTGTATTTGGGTTGTGAAAAAAAGATTTTTCCAAATTTGCAATAAAAAGTACTACTTTTAGTCAACAAAAGATTTGTCTGAGAGGAGCATTCGGTCCCTGGGCCGTAGTTTGGACACCCCTGGTCTACTGTATAATTATCTTTTGTCTAGTTTTATTAAATTATCAAAACTGGTATCGAGTATTAAGCCTATTCTTTAGTACTGCATTCTGTATTGTGACAACACTAACCCCATATATCTTTGATGTCCATAAATGTAATGAATATTTTGTCATAGCCACCATTTCAAAGCGACAGTAGCTGTGTTAACATACAGATTCAAATCATTTGTAAAAGGCTCATTGGTGCTTCAATAAGAGTTTGTATGTATGTTCATTTCAACCAATCAATTTGAGTACAACGTATGTCCTTCAGCAAAATGTCTAGACAATTTTTCTATGACAACAGAAGAAGCAGACAAAAGCTACAAGACAGAGATCTGAAAATAGATCTTTTAAGTGCCACTCCTGTAATATAATGATAATCCTGAAAGCAATTGATGCATTTAAGGGAGTTGTGTTTAAGTAATGTGCATGTACTCGCTTGAGTTTTGTAGGCAATTAAAACAACTGCTGTGTCAGTCACAATTATTAAAAGCCTAGAGATGTCAGACTATGCATTAGATTTAAACTTCAGCGAAACCAATCGATAGCAGTGCAACAGTGCAATAGCCCGCAGTTAAAAGTCTGGTCAGGGTTATTTGTATAAGAGCAATGAAACAGCTCAAAAATCCACTCAAAAACAGCAAACGTTTATCTTTCACTTTTAAAAGAAGGTGACAAGAGAGACATTTGAAGTAAATAATGAAGTGAAAACAAAGGGATTCAATGTATTTTTCTTTTTATGTAAGTGATAGTTGAGAAATAAAAGCTTGAAATGAAACTCGATTGTATAGCTCTTTGTCTGCTTTCTGTGGTCCACTTCTCAAAACGCAGAGAGTGTTGAGGCAGTGACTAAGGCCATAACTATCCATAAGCATCAAAGACAGAGGAGCATCGTGCAGACAGCAAAACCACAGTGACATCATGAATAAAAATCCAAACTTTGGCCTTTATGTCCGACTGAAACGTTGCTCTTATGTACAGAGGCTGCGGGGCTGATGCATGACACCAGCGACTGTCGCAGAGAGCCACAGACAACAGACGGAGAGGAAAAAGTGTCGAGACAGCAAACACGGAAAACCACTTCTCTTCACTTCCTCCTCTGTGTCGCCGTCTCTTTGTGTGTCACAGAAGCACGATGCCTCCATAAATACCACCACACAGGCCTAGACAACTGCACAAATACAGTGTAATGAATGTTATTATGGTTGCATCGCAAGAAGCTGCATGTCTTTTCTTTCCAAAGTGATGTATTACAGTGATAGACTTATATTTTACAACAGCTGATGTTAATTTCAGTATCAAAACAGACAAATTAAGCTGTGATTTGTATTTTGATTTTGTTGTAGTTTTGCTGTTTATTGAAAATGTATTGTGATGTGTGTGTTTACAAAGTATATAAAGCATAACAGAAGACACAAAGATAAAAACAACAAGAACAAGAGAACAAATCTCAAAGCAAAAGCAAAATTCAAAACCAAAAATTGCAACCAAAGACATAAAAAGCACAAATAAATCACAGCATAAAAGTCCAACATAAGCATCCAAGTCTTTCAAATTAGTCAATTTTTAAATTATATCCGAATGTCATTTTTTTGCATTTTACGTATGTCAGTTATCATTTAAGTCCAGTCCTTAATATAAAAAAATGAAACTGAATTGTCGAATGTAATGTGCAGCTTTTCTGCTGGACTGTCCATCACCTGCTTATCTGCATAAAATAGCATAAGATAGTTTTTGCTTTGCCAGGAATGCTACACAGTATGGCATTAAACATATCTACAAGCGTTTTTTTAGCCATAAAAACACCTAGAATTAAATATATTTCAGATGGATAAGTTTAATGTTATACTGTGGAACATTCATCCAGGCAAAACAGTAAAAACTCCATTGAAACAGTAAGTAACAACAGTAAGTATCAAAAATGAGATAATAATCGATACTAAAACTAATATAGGAACTAGACACTCAAGTTGCAAGTGTTGATACTAAAAAAATCCTTTCACAGGACAAAATCTGACCTTTCATGGACAGTTTAAAACAATCTTGACCTTTATCAGAACTAGTACAATGTTAAATAAATTCCTTTTCCTTGGTGTTGAAAATGTCAGTCTATTGTCTGAAACCTTGACCTTAAAAATAGCGTTTGTAATTATCCGAAACTGGTATCAAGGACCGACAATGTTCATTAGTATTGAATCAAGTTTGAAATTTTACTAATAAGGACCGACAAAATATGGAAAAATGGAAGGCAAAATATACAGTAGATCTAATGTGTATCGAAAATATTTACTTTATTCCCTAACCCATGAAGAGCAAATCCAATGAAAACAAATACTGCATGTTTTGATTTCAAACATCCCTGATCCAGCCACTAACTCCAGCCTGACACCCCTCACCCCTCCCCCACGGCGCTGCACCGTCACAGCCAGATGACCTACTTCCTGTCTGGCCCGGCCAGCGGTTGACTGAACATGCATCTCACAGAGAGCGTGTGGGCAGGTGACAGAAGCAACGCACCCAAATACAGCCATAACAGTCACTGCACCTTTTCCTCAGACATGTTTACCTGTCGACACTTACATAAGGCGATTCTCTGGAAGTCGAGGCAGTTTGAGGCTGCTGTGTGGGTAATCACAGTTTAACAGAAAAGCTAGTGATGATAGGAAGAAATGTGGAGTTATAAATGAAAGTATAGTTATTTAGACTAAAGTGGTGCATTCTTGAGGCTGGCAGAACAATATATTCAAAGTAGAGGTATGCAAGAGACAAAAATAACCTGTTATTTTCTCTGTATTATCGCTTCTTTTATGCATTTTCTAGATTTTTTCAATTCTTTCAGCCATTCGCCGCAGCAAATGCAACCAGCACAACGTCTTTACAAGAATATTTGTCTTCCAGAAGTAAAACATCACAATTTATATGGGCATTTAATACGTCAACAGTGGTAGTAATGTGACACTCGCAAACACATTGTGAATTCCTTAACTGTAATTAACATGAGACAAATACAAAACGATGTTACAGACTAAGAGCAGAGCTATGCAAAATAGAGTATTCACTGAAAAACAGACATTATTGACTTTGGCTAAAAACCTTAAAAGCGAGAAAAATAAACATCTTGTCAATAATAACATTGATAGACTGACTAAATGACTGACTAACTGAACTAAATGGGACTTTTATGCTAGTTTTATTTCATTGAATGTTGGTGCTGTTTTTAATTTAATTTCTCATTTGTTTTCTGCTCTCTGTTCCTTTTCTGTATTTTGACCTAAAAAAATAAATAAAAAAGAAATATCGGTAACACCTGAACAAAAATCCATGTTGGACCATTGCTATTTAAAGCAAGACTTAAAGTGCCTATGACAGGTTGGACTACTCCTGTAACTAAAATACAGGTAAGCTAAATATATTCAAAGTTTTTCTAAAAATAATTATACATTTTATCATTTTTAGCTGTTTTTTTAGTTCTGTAATATCACTTCCTGGTTGTAAACGATGACATCCCGCTAGGAAATTACTTTGAACACTGGGCTAAAACTCGGCTAATGTCAGAGATTTTTTTTGTACAACAAATCAAAATACATGTGAACACCTTTATTTTGTTGAATTCATGTTTTAAGGATAATTTAAGTTGTTGATTTTGTGTAAATTATGCGTAACCTTTGGGTGGATTGAGTCTCCCTAGTGTGATGTCATCAGTTTTTTACTTCCTGTAATTTCAAACTGATTTTTCAACTTTTCTCCACCAACTACAACTTGACTGGTGTAAAACAGGATTTTTTATGTACAATACGTATTAATACACCAAATAAAATTACAATTAGAAGATCATACGCACTTTAACAAGAACTAAATGTTTACAAAATTTAATGTCAGGAGCAACCGATTAACCAACAATCTTGTGCCTAACTATACCAGGAATAAGCAGGTCTTAATCTGGTCTCAACTTAATGTAAACAATGTAAAAGTTAAGTTTACATCTTCAAAACTGCACATATGCTACTCCAGATTCAATAGTAACAGCCAGCGTACCACCAACTAAAAGCAGGTTTGTCGCACTACACCAAATCTACCTTGTGATCTCCTCTGCCCTTTTCCATTCCTTTAAATTCTCCACGAATAACTCAATTTACTGCACAACTGTGAAGCAGCATTTCATGTCAACAACTCCTTCCCCGAGATCGCCGCTCCGCTGATGTAGGAGGCGAGGCTGTCCAGATAAGGATAAGCTTCAGCGTGGCAGGTACAGACAGATGGGCCAGACAAGAAAGTGGGATCGAAAATGCAAAAATGGGTGATGCAATGTGGCTAGAAATCTCGTCAAAACCATGTGGGCAAGAACAAAGGCGAAAAATCAACACAGTCTAGATTGAGGAAGCTAGAGCTGCACAATATATTGCAATCACATTGAAATTGCAATTTAAGTTGGCGCAATAATCAAATCGCAAAGGCTGCAAACATTTAGAGTAGATTGTCCTCTGCAAAGAACATCCTGTCTTATTACAGGAAATATCTTGCTGTGTTTGTAGTTTAAACTTCGACAAACATGTTATATTCATGGGATTCTTTCATTAGTTTATCAGTTCAGCTCCAGAATCCTAATATTAAAACACATATCCAAATCTGAATCGTATCTAGAGGTGGACAATATTGACAAAAATTAAGATGAAATGTGCTAAAACTTGTCTTTAAACGTACCGGTTGAGGTTTAATCAGCAAACAAATGTGAAATATTTGTCAAATGAATCACAAAAGTGCAGAAATATCACATTTTACTCTAATCTGAAAGTTTAGAACATAACTTTTTTATCTTTAATCAACTCTTTTTGTAGCATTTTTACTCTAAACGATCTTCTCAACCTTCAAATTTTGCATAACTTTAAAAAAACACAACGATATTATCACATTTTTGACCTCTAATCACAAAACCAATCAAAAATATCGCAGTTCGACTCTATTTTCCTCCAAAACCGTGCCACCTCACAGCACGCAATCGACACCAGCTCCGTATTTCATCTCATCTTTTTATCAATCGCAACAAATAGTTCTTCTCCACCATCAGCAGCAGCTTCACAGTTTCCTTTACTTACTGCCTGTCAAGCCGCCCACACAGGGGAAGGCACTCCACATGCATTGTGCCCAGTGATGCGAAAAATAGTGGTGGTTTCATCTGCCTGTCTGAGTGTTCTGTGTACCTTGCAGCAACACGGGCCGAACAAAAGAACGTGGGGATGTTGCTGTTGCAGTGTGGAGGAATTCAAGCTTTGTTCATTCACAATACAGTGTCTAAAAGTATAAGAAAAACGTATAAATAACAAGAGTGTCTATGACTGCAAAGGCTGACTGACACCAATCTCTTGTTTTCAGGTCAGCAGATTCAGAGCTATCCATCCTGTTATCATTGACTTATAATGGGGGTATAGGCTCTCCATAGGCAGCTGTCAGTTTAATCAATGTCCAAATATAATTTTATCTATTATTTGACACATTTAGGCGGCCTGGCTCCAATGAACCAGCCTCTCTTTCTCTCTTTGGCACTCAGCTTTTGCAGGAATGCCGGGTTGCAGTCGCTGTCTGGCAGGTGCAAAGCAAACAGGCGAGGAAGATGAATTGTGTCAGGGATAAAAGAAGCATAAAAGCACTTACTCTTAAAGCGGACAGGTCGATTTCATCCAGACTGCGAGCCGGAGAGTCACTCGCCATGATGATGATGAAGGGCGCACACCAAAACGCACGGTATCCTGAAACGGCTCTTCGCTCCCGGTGCCTTCTCTGTCTCTGTGATCCTCGTTTGCGCCGGTGCTGGCTGTCACTGTGTCTTCTTTGAATCTAAATCACAAACACACACACACAAATCTATGCCCCGGTTCTAGACTCGGTTGTGGTACAGCCAGACTTAGCGGGTAAAAGGGCGCATGGGGACAAGAGCAACGCGCCCCCACGGGTCCATGTTTGTTTGGAGAGGTGGCGGCGGGGATTCGAGGAGACGAGACGCGGAGTGTGAACACAGCGGGGACGGGGAAGATACTGGTGCCGCGGACTGTCACGGAGCTGGGATACAAACACGGGGAGGCGGAGACACGGCAGGACACGACCATCGGGGGCGGGGTTACACTGGAGCGCACGCTGCCGATACTGGAGACGAGGAGAGCTGTTGGCGTTAAATGATCTTTTGTGATTTTGTGGATTGTCACTAAAGTCCTCAGGCAGGGGAACACAAATTTGGCAACCTTACACCTTATGTAAGTCTGGTAAGTCCTATTCCGAGGAAACGAAAACGTGTTTGATTGTGCAGGGGAAAATAATAGTTTGAGTTGGTATCCTTATATTTCATGTAGAGTTGACTGGAAAACCTAGGTAATGTACCCTTTAATCCCTAAATCATAGCCCATTGTCAAATTACAGAGTAGTTTATGTCAGACCTGCTCCTTCACTAAATCTGCTCTTAACACATCGCCTTTTAAATAAAGTTAGCTGTATTTGGATCTTTTGGTTTTGTTTTCATTTTTGTACTTATCTGTTTTGTTTTTCATTATTGTGTGAAAAATAAATAGAAATAGAATTGAAAAAGGAACAATTTGATAGACTTTCTGGGACTGCTGTAATTTTTCTTTCTTTTGTTACATTTTTAAATCTTTCTTTTTAATGATTTGGTCTTGTTTTATGTTCTGTGTGTTTTAAATTTAACAGCTTAAAATAAAAAGGTTTCCAGGGACTTGGGGCCAGCAAATGTGCCTGGTGTGGGCCATTTGTCAAAGTCACAAGACAGGAGTGTAAAGTGCGTCATTTGCCAAGGGGATGTTTTCAATGCATTGGAAATTATGCAAATTTAATAGTGGCTTTTCTGTTCTTGTGCAAGTGTTTTGATCTCTGTTGAATTTCTGTTTTTCATGATGGCCATGGATATGTTCTGAGACTGACATTGTCTTCTATTGTCAAGACTATGTTTCAGCTGATTGTACTGGGCTGTCTTTCCACCTATGTTATAATATATACAGTTTTTACCTTTTTGAAAAATAAACTAAACGTGTGTTATAATTGAAACATTACCCAAGCAATTAATCATCTCAATATCAAGGCCTACTCATATGATAGTGATTACTCATTTAAGATCTAGATTTAAAGGAAAAAAGACTTCACCCATTAGACATACGTTACATTTACTTGCCACAGTCAGCCTAAAATGTAGATAGCAACTGACTGAATATGTCATTTCTAGCTTTACTTAAATGACATCAACTGATTTTCAGCTCAAATTTGCTTCAATTTGAGCAGAAATTCTAAAACGAAAGTATAACTTATGCCCAGGGTTAAATTACCCTACATTATATTAAAGATAAACTAAAAGCTTAATTGAAACATTTACCCAACAAGTTCCATGTCAATTAATTGTCACAATATTGAAACCTGTTCATATTAGGTTTAAATAAATAAAATACATCATCTGCCATCATGTACTTGACTTGAGACTATAAATGTCATTTTTGGCTCTACTTGAACGTCATAATTTGATTTTCTGCTCACATTCAACTACAGTGAGTAAATGGCATTGTCTCCTAAGCGAAAAAACAACAACAAAAAACAGTCCAGATTTCAGCTTGTTCCAACTTGAAACTGAACACAGCCGTTCTACTGAAACTACATGGAATAGGCATGACTTAGAAACAATGTAATCACCCCATAGATTAACTTGGAATAAGATAATAAGTGGAATAAGAACGTTATGGACCTGAACACATTTGCTTTCCAGAGAACTGTTTAGGTATTTGACAATGACAGGTGGCACAGGCCCAAACCTGTCCCGAGCTGTAACGACTGTTGTTATGTAAGGTTAGAATAACAGCTCACAGTGGGAAGTGGTGGCATTATATTGACAGTTCGGTTAATTTAATGGCCCCATGATGAGTTAACTAAAACGGGAACAAAATCCACCCACACATTGAAAAAGGTGAAAAAGAATATGTTTAGGCATGTTTATTAAACCCAACGTTCCAAAAAGCCAGGGGCAAGACCTAAAAAAGAGAGCTCGAAGGTAAAATAAAGTGCTAAAATACATGAATGTATGAAAAATAACATTTTGTTTTTAGTATTTAGTTTCAGGTCACAAGAACTTCTCCATGGGCAAAAAAAAAATCAGGTCACAGCGGATTTTGTGACTAGAAAAAGTAATGACACATAAATGCTTGATTGGGTGTGAGTGATTTTTGCTCATAACAGTACCAAGAACTAAGTCCCTATAATCCCCCGGTCCCTATTTAGTCAGAGTAACCACCCAGTCCTTCTTGCTCACGTTCACACAGCAACAGCGGCTGAAAGTGGGTCAAACTGGCTTTGACCTACCTATTGTACATTTAAACATTTAAACTTAAAGTGGTGTTCCTCCTTCTTTTGAGCACTGCAAACATCCACATACAACAGTGATGCACCAAAAGCTCAAACAAAAATGTTAAAAAATAAAACATAATTATTCAGAAAATGTGTTACTTTTTTATTTAACTATTTTACGTACACCTATTTCTTTTTGAAAATATATTGCAATGTGTGAGCAACTGTGTCCCAGTAATTCCCCTTGTGGATCAATAAAGTTTGTCTAAGTTATGTTAAGAATTTTATTTTTGGACCTGCGGTGTCTAATTAAGTAATTTACTAAAAAGTTTGCAGAACTCTAACAATTGATAAAACATAGGTCCCACATGTCCCAGGCAGTACATCAGAAGGTTCCTGTTTGATTGGGGAAAAAAGTCCCCAGTTCCTCTTTGCAAACTGTTAAATAATAATTAACGCTCTTGCACAGTTTGACCTGATACCATTAGCTATTATTCTCTAATACAAGCATCACATGTTGATGGAGCTGAAATACTAGGAGCTGAAAAAAGGTTCATACAGTTCGAATACCTTTATCGAGAGAGCTTTAAGGTAGATTACTTATTCCAATCTAAGACCAACCATGCGCCATGAATAAAAAGAAGATACATGTAAAGTGTTAAATCACAGGCCCCCAACTTATCCTCAAAAATAAATATTTAGGTGACATTAAGCACAGGGTCTACAGTAAGATGTAGATAGACTAGCATAGACGCACTGAATACCAAATAAGTGGTTCTTTAATTTCACATTATTGGAGTTACATTTAAAATACTATGTCATACTTTTACATACATTAATAGCCTTGTAAGTTGCATACACTTAAAACCCAGCAGCCTGACACACAATACTCTTACAAAGAGAAATTCCTTCAAGAAGAACTCGCCAACAAATTCCAGAAAATTGGCAATGGAAAGTTAAATTATATAAAAAAGCTTGTCTGGTACGCAGCATTTTGCACAGAAAAGGCCATAATACAACTGGATGTAAAAACTTCCTAGGATGTGATTGTTGCTGTTCATAGAGATTGCGCTCCCTCTGCTGGTCAAAAAGCATATTACATGTTACAAAGAGCAGCTGATTGCCTTCCACTGCTTTAGTTAACATCATAATAATGCCAATATAATAAAATACATAGAGCCAGCAGCACATGAGTAATGAAAAGTTGGGTCCAATATCAAACAACTGGCGAATCGAGGAGCAATAGCTACGGCTTCTCTGACTGGCGCATGCTTCACAAATTAAACGGTTTTCAGACATTTTTTAAAAACAATCATCACTTTACAAGAAAGTTTTATATTACAAATGCATGCAAGTTTCTATTTTGTTCATCTTCACATATGGTCCCTTAAAAGGTCTGGTTTTCCATCGTCCAAAACCAGGATTTCCACAGAATTCATGCGTTTTATTAAGTGCATTTGTCTTCAAGCCTCTTTTTGCTTATGTTTTTCAATACTTCATACATAACGAGGCAAATGATTTCCCAAACTACCAAGCGAATGGTAGATTTGTCTTTTTTGAGGTGATCTTTTGCCATATTCTTCAGGATCTTTATGCTTCCCTATGTCCAGATCTCGGTCGGGACCATAGCCTCTTTGGTTCCCACGGAGGGCATGAGGTTTTGCTCCGACAGGAAGTCCAAAGGAAACTGGACCAAAAACCCCCGGATTTTCTTCAGTTCCTCCCAGGCTTTGGTTAGGTCAGTCTGAGCCAGTCCCAGTTTGGTCTGGTACTGCTCCAGCTCCGTCATGTTACGCACAAGAGACGAGGGAAGGCATCGGAACACCTGAAGAAGACAAAACATGTCAACTGAATACTGCTAAATGGAAGTATAAGTAGATCAATATGGACATTTTCCCCAAAACAATATTCAGATAGGAATCAGTAAAATGTGCCTGTGGAGTCTTTGTTGAGATTCAATTATTGCACAAAAAATGTAATGATTTGAAGCCTGATAGCTCAGATCTAATGAAATACCGTTAGGAAATGACTCTGCAATTTCAATATAGTACAACCTATATACTCTACACTTCTATATTTGGTTCTTAACACATGATTATTATAATTTTTCTTAATGTGGGCAACATTTTTTTCTGTTTACTGTATTATTGTGTGTGTGTCTTAAACCAAACCTGTGTAGCATTTTGTTTAACCATGGTTGTTTTTTGCTATAAATAAATGTGACAGATTAACTCATATCATAAACTACACCAAATTAAGATTTGATTCCTCTTGAACAAATGCATGATTCAGGCTTGGTAACAATTTAGTTAAAGGGAATATAGTATGCATTTTTTGTATTGCTATTAGACTTTAAACATGCTCTTGAGAACCTTAAATTTGTCATCTCATGTTTTGAAACAAAAAAAAATCTTATTCATTCTATGACAGGTGTGTATGAAATTACACTTCACTGAGTGCATCCAGCCAGCAGATGGCACCAGCGCTAATACACAATCTAGTGAAGTTAGCGCTGAAAAGACGTGATTGTGTGGATTTGCTGCAGCAGTTACTGTGTTTAAACGGCAGAAATGCTCAGAACGAGGTTAGCGATGATTGAAGGAATTAAAACAGAATCTGAAAATACGTCCGAAAATCCAGGAAGTTCAGCAGGACGTGTGTTTGACGCCCGAGGGAGGAGGATTTTCTAATAAACATTCCTCAAAACAGTGTGAATGTAACTGAAAGCAACTTCAGGTATGTTTTCGATGACGGAACATTGTTAGAACATGATTTAAAGCTCAAAAAAGTCACTGTAGCAGAATATGTGTCCTTTAAGGGTTAGGGTTAAGCTAGGGTGTTGCTTGCTAAGCCTGAATAATTCCTAAACTATTTGTTCATTATGAATTAAGTCTTTGTTCATGCTTTATTAAGGCTATTAAAGCTAAAATAAACTATATTTATTTTAAAGTGTTACTTTTCAATATTAAATATACAATACTACAATAAATCCTCCATCTATTTGTATAAATTAAACAAGAAAGAAAAACAAAATGTTGTTCTTACTTCACCTGCCTGTGCCTGTCGCCCAATCACAGCCTGCGACCGTCAATCAATCATACCATTGATATGAACGCTCTCTTTGAACTCAGCCTCCTCAACCTCTCCATCTCCTCCTCTTCACCACTACCAAACTGCTTCCTAGAACATCATACTTAGCATACTTCCATTGCTAACTTATATGCCAATAAAATTCAAAAAAATTAAACAATAAAGTTTTGTGAAATAAAATGAGCAAAGCACCTCTACGTTTCACTGACATCAGCACAGAAATGTTTACCTTCTCATAAATGGTGGCATTGCGGCCGGCCGTGGTCATCCAAACCTCTTTGTAGAAGCGGTCACTGATTGGGTCTGAAAGGTCAATGCTGCCGTCTGTGTGGCCTCCGAGGATTGTTCTGGAAAGGAAAATACGGCATTTCCTAGTTCAGGACCAGTGCAATAAGTTCTTCTAAAACCAGCCAGTCCAAACTAACCCCTGGACAAGTCACTTCACATTAGCAACACTGTGTGACTAGTTCATTATGGTTTAGAAAGGAAAGAAAGGGAGAAACCACCAACTGAAATCAAAACAGTATTTTGAGTGGTCAAAATGAGCAAAATGCAAAGGCTGCAATTAGAATCCCAAAAACTGCACACTACAAGTTACAAAATATTCCTTTTAATTCATAAAAGCTGCTAATCTTACAGTTTAGATGTATATAAATGTTACACAATCATGGGATTCTCGTACTAGTTTATTTTACAGTTTTCTCAATTTGTATACTGCATGTCCATATGTTAAAAATCGAATTGCAATAATTGCGATACTGATAAGAAAAATGTGCCTATATCAAACTTCAGACATAACAGAATAGTTAAATAATATGAAATAACAGAGTCTGGAGACAAAATGTTGAGTCTACATTAGAAACACCAGAACAGTTCCATTCTGCTGCTGGCACCAGAGGATAAGCCCTGTCCTCAGCTGAACCCAACATTCCCACAGTGACACGTACAGTTTGAAAAAGGCTGTCATCCTGTTGTTCCTACACAGTTTGTCGGACTAATGCAATAACTAATAACATCTGTCTGCGTTACATTTCCAGACAACAAGGTCACATCAATCACTCTGGTCATTTCCATTCAAGCGGAGCCAAACGACGTGAATAAAAAGCCCACCTGAAGCACTCGAGGCGGAGCTGCAGAGCGTAGGGTCCAGCCTCATAATCCTGTCCATCCATCACAGAGGGCACCTTCTCCGAGTCCTCCACAATCACAGCCACCTCACTGTCACGCTTTCCCAGCATGCTCCTGTCGTTGATGTTTGCTGAGCCTGTTTAGAGGGACAATGGGGTACACAAGGTCATGCATCTAAATGCATTCACAGTAGACATGCATCATATGCAACATTGGTAATGTGCAGTTTAAAGGTTCATTAGGGAACTTTTCTTGTGGAGGGTTGGCCACCTGCTTGTCTTCATGGAGCATTTATTGCTTTAGCTTCAATGTTCCACACTATGAATATCCTTGGAGACAAGCAGGGGGTGAACTCCCCACAAAGTCAAGTTCCAAGTCAGACCTGTGGAGTGGTGACCCCACTCATTGAAATAATACATGTTTTTCAATTTAAAGACCTTTATTGAAATAAATGGTTGACAGATGCATTTAAAGCCAGTCTGTAAATTTTGTGTATATACTCAGTCTAGGTATATTTTATTTTATTAGCTAATTTATATTAATTCATTTTATGCGTCTTCTTTTATATTTTGGTACAGTTGCATTGATAGTTATATGGTACACCTTACTGCAAAGGAAATTCCTATTTTGTTCATTGACAATGGCAATAAACCTTTTCTGATTATGATTCCAGGCAAGCAATAACATCTCCATGGAGACAAGCAGGTGGCAGACCCCATACCAGAAAAAATTACACAACGCACATTTAACAAAGGTTTGGATATAAAACCATGACATATGACGCTTTTTTTTTTTTTTTTATCTTTGCATCAGTGCTTTTAATTTATGTGAATTTATTTTTTTTTTTTTTTACATCAATTAGTATGATTGTATGTAAATGCAAAAATAAAATGTATAAAAGAAGCAATTATTTATGATATTATTGGAAGCATTTCCTACTATCCAGCAGGGGGGGCACAAGAGCTGTTCTGAAAAATTGTCCACTTGCTTTGAAAAACTACAGTCAGTTCACACTTAGTTTGCTGCCAACTTGATATGATGACAAAGTGATACAAACTCTATTTCTGTTCTTGTTGCGAGTTGCGGATTGAACGTGATGAGTGGCAACTTTATCAACGAGAGAGAGCGAGGGAGAGAGGGAGAGAGAGAGGGAGAGAGCGAGAGAGAGCGAGCAAGTAGTTGTATAAAGAGACTAGAGGAGGAGGAAAGAGGAGTAGTCGAAACACTGACCGATAATAACCGTGTTGTCATCAGCGATGAGCATCTTGCTGTGGACGTAGATGAGCTCAGTGACCAAACGCCCCTCCAGCTCCGCGTGAGTCCTCAGCCCAGCGAAGGAAATGTAGTTCATCCACTGGTCATCCACTGTAACAAGACGTTAAAGGAGAGAGATTATGCTTTTTGCCAAGTACTATAACATAAGTAGATCATCATTTTACATTTTGTTCATAACCACAATATTGATCTAAAAGTGTCCATTGACTTTCTGTTTAAAATTGCAGAACTGATAAGCCTTTTGATAGTGACATTTCACTATAACAAGCAGCTGATTGTCCTTATTTTGGTTCCCTACTTTTGGCCTGACAAACTGACCACTGTTCAAAAAAGCAATGCACTGCTATAGATAGAATAGGCAACTGGATTTATATTCAATCAGTGTCAAGGCCAAATTTATAACAAATTTACAACAAATGCAGCCTCAAGTGTCGTTCAAGATACTGTGATTTTAAGTGCCTAGAGTTTAGGAACAGTGTGGAAAAAATGTTTGGTCTGTGCTAAATCCAATATTAATAGCATACACTGAATTGGTTTCTACAGAACTGTGAAAACATTTGCATAATGATGTGTGATGCCTGGAGCAAAGTTAAAACATTACATAAAACTAATCAATCATCATTGCAAGTAAAATAATACTTTACTTTTGAACGTTTTACAGCAAAGACAGCATTCTCATACTTACTTTCCCTTTTCAGCTGTGAAATTATAGAGAAATCTCCTCTTATCATGGTCCTGTGGGGTGGAATGTAGATATTAATTTAAACTTGTCCACTGCTTCTTAATCCCATAAATTAAAATTAAATATAAAATGTGGACTAACCTGTAGTTGAAGTGCATAACGGCTTGGAGTGCGTTCCCTCCTCCGGTCGTGATGTCGCCCTCAAAACCAGGAAGTAAAGGCGTCACCACGTACACCCGGTACTTTTTACCCTCTCTGTGAAGAAAAAAATAAGCAAAAATGAGAATAAAACAAGCACAATCATTATAATCAAAACAGAAGAAATGGATGATGAAGGTAAATACTTGTGAGCTCTGATAATCCGCTCAATAATGGCGTCTCCGATTTTGTTGTACACCGTTCTGTTGTCAGCGCAAGAAATGAAAAACTGGTTCTGAAAACAAACAAAAATAACAAAGAACAGAAAGTTATAGATTTATATTTACTGAGATGACATACAAGGTTAAATTCAGATGTAATAAAAACAGTTGCTTAGAGTTTTAAGGTTTAATAAAACATGTCCTCTCCCACATCCTGCTGTCTTTACCTCAATGTAGATGTAGTGTTTGCTCTTGGCGATGACCTGGACGTAGGCATTGTGAATGGACTCCTCGTGATACTTAATACCGGCCGACCAGTCCGCCGCCGAACGTAACACCTGAGAAATAATAATACAAGCACAAGATTAGGATACATACAGAGATAGACAAATGGAACTCATAATTTGACTCATAACTATTCTGTAATTTCTTCTTTTAGTCTCCTTTTTATAAAAATGCATATGATTTGACCTTAAGTTTGATGAGGATGTTGTTTTATTTAATTGCTGCGGGAAAAATGTGTTGCTAAACCCAATTTTTTGTTTGTTTTCTGGCAATTACTTGTTCTCTTGACCAAAACATTTATACCGTTTCCCTTTTAAACTCCTTTTTGCTTGCTCTGTAGATTGATTGTGCACTTGCTTAATTTAAATTTTTGCAGCACGGTCATTTAGACTAGTTTGTTTTATAAAAATGTATTGACGTCTTGTGATACCAATCTGTGACTTTAGGTGTGGTAAAAAGCTGGAAGTTTCGGTTATAAAAGAAACATGCTGACGCTTGTCTCCTGCACCTGATTTACATGTGTCGCTGTGAGCATGTGACCTGGTTTGACAAGTACATTAAATATAACTTTATTGGGATGCTTTAGTTTTCAACAGACTGTTCTTTAGAAACTCATTAAAATTGAATTGTAACATTAAATACATTTATGAGAACATGGGATCTCCCTCATAATAGTGAATAATTAATTTTATTTTTTGATAATTTTGTAATTGTATCACCTATATCATGTTTTTATGCAACTGACTCCACAGCATATTTAACCAATTACTCAACATTAGTAATTGTGACTAAATCTACATTCTTCAAGTCTCTATGTACATGTAAGGCACAGATTAATACATCCATATGAAATACATACAATACTCTTGAAATACTAACTGCAGGAGTGTATCTCTGAGTTGGTTACATAACGTGAAAAGTTTTGCAGAGGTGCTTTTCTTTTTTCTGTCTCCCGGAGAGCTAGTGAATATAAAGGCTGGAATGTGGGGAAGTGTGGGAAAGGAGGAACTTCAAGAAACCAGGAGGAGAGTTCTTGGCTATTTAATCCTTTAAGAAGACACTCAGGTCAAGTTTTAACATTCTAAAACACAACTTATACACATTTCTACTTTACAAATTTGATGGTATTTTACTTTACTTTGTTACAGTGTACCAACAGTACAGACAAGGTTTGAACACCACTATCCATGATAATCATTTTTAATAAGGTTTAGAGCTTAAATTCGTAAGTAATTTTAGTTGGACAGTATTCTACAATTACTTCAGCATCAACATTAAACATCATTCATGTATTCAGAAATACATGAATGATAAAAACTAAACTCAGAACTAAACATGGACCAAACCAAGACAGGAAACTCAGGACAAAACTGGGATCAAATCAGAACCAAACCAGGACTAATGTGAACACAGCCATTGACAATTAATTCTCACTGAAAAAAGCAACATGGACATTTTTTACACACGTTCACTCTGGTTATCAAGCCATACATAGCAACAAACTGATAAGACAAATCAGTGAATACTTAATGCAACATATGTGAGAGTTTCTTACTTGGACTTTGGTGGTGACGCTGTCGGGGACTTGGTATCGGACTTCACTTGCGCTGGCGTGAGATTTGGGCAGAAGATACGGATAAGACAGGGAGCGGTACTTGGGCTTCATGATCTACAAACATATAGAAAATGTAGGCTTTATTTATCATTATATATAGAAGGTGTGACACTAGATAGAGGTTTAGTCCTGATATGTTGTTATTATCGGCCAATCTGACCCACATGTTTTTTATGGTTATGGAAATCAGAGAACTAAGAGTAAACCTATGTAGACACAAAAAGCTACTTAATTCTGCTTCCTTGGCTCAGGCATGATTGACAGTGGTTGTAGTTACATGCGCACTCAAAATCTGATTATTATCACATATTTGGAGACATAAGATGAATAAAATGATACAGAAATATACCTGATTTCTTTCTGATCATCGTCCCTCTCATTACTCACAATAGATGTTGCAGTTTGCATTTAATTTAAATAATCTTAAAGGTCCAGAATTCAGATAATGATCAGATTTCCGTGTGCATGTGTAAACCAATGACATCTGAGGAATCAAGGAATCGAGGAGGCAAATGAACAGAACTGAAATAGAACTTAAAACCTTTCAGTTTTAAGACAGAATTACAAGTACTAAGCCACAGTGCAGTGCAGAAAGTGTTAAAATAAAGAAGGAGAAAAGTATCACATGGATAAGCTAGTTACATTTGTTTTTCCATTACCTCAGTCTGTCCAGATTATGTTAGCATTTCCAAATAAGCAAAGAGACTGTTAATACAAGTTTTCCATGTTGTACCTTCGTGAAGTTCCAGCGCTGAATAAAATGTCTGGCCACGTCTCTTGCTGCTTTACCGTGAACCACAGACGCGATGTCGTGCCAGGGCATCCGGGGCTGAGTGTATCTGTCAATAAAGTCTGCAAAAAGTAGTGTACACGTAAGTATAAGACAAAAAGACAGAACATTAAAGTGAATTAACAGTGCAAATACAGTTAAAGACTTTGAGAAAATGTCTTTCACCAAACATTTATTCAGGAATTATCTGTAAGTACAAATGGTTACAGAGGGACTTGCCTTCTATACATTTTAATTTTTTTTCATTCATGACATATTAAAAGACATCATCAGTATAGTAAGTATTAATGAAAAGGAGGAGAAAGAAGAGCAATCTTATGTTATCTACCCCCTTTTTCAACTTGTACTTAACACCGATGGTTTAAAAACACATTGCACTAAACATTTGCATTTATAACACACAAATACATTGCAGACAGATGCTAACTACCTAATTTTCTTTTTCATACTTATGTTTCCATACTACAATTAGCAAAAGTGACAAAAAAAATTGATGAAATAGCAAAAAAGATGAAATTATAGGTCATAGGGAAGTGTTCCATAGTGCTGATATAATAAATATAACTATAAAATGATAAAGAACATACATTGTCAAAGGTATTAAAAATTATTAAGAGCCAAAGTATAAATAAAACACTATGAGACGGTCTAACTGTTGTGTTTTTGAATGCAGAACTTTACTAGAGTTGGATGAGCAAGTATTTTATTACTTTTCTTAACCAGGGCCTGTACAGTGTGTGTGTGTGTGTGTGTGTGTGTGAGTTTGTGTGAGTGCTTTGTACCATCAAAAGGCTTCTCCAGCTGAATCCAGTCCTTGTAGACAAAGTTGCAGTAGTCTTTTCCATGCCAGAAGCGCGTGTTGCCCTGAAGTTCACCTACTCCGGTTTTCAAGCTTTTTACTGAACCACTCCCTATGAAAACACAGACAGTGCAACGATGATCCTCCTCCATATTTCATCTCAAATAAAATACCTTTTATCCCATTAGTTGTGGCTATAATTATAGTGTATGTCTTGTTCTAACTTTATGCAGGCAGATTTGCACCGAACTGTAATGCCGGCCATATTTGTACATCTTTCTCTCTGTACAAGCCTTAATTTCTTAAATCTTTTGAGGAATTTTGATAGACTGACCACTATAGCTTGAAAGCGCTGTAGTTTTGGACCAATGCTATCAACTCTACTGCGGTTATTACAATTAGTCCCTTGTCAAAAATAAAAACATTTGGTTACAGTTACAAATGGGAAATATGTTGTCAACAAAATAATGCCCTGATTTTTTGGAGGTATGCAAAACTGTAATATTAACTGCATAATCTATAATTATAAAAGCTACAAAAAACAATTACAAGGAGAGAAACTTGCCATTTACAGGCCAGTTTTAACACATTTCTGACCAATAGCAACAATATGACCTGATTATCTATACTGAAATATGAGTTTTGGTCCCTATCACCCAGCCCAACACAGTGATATACCCAACTGCTGTTCAAAAGAAGACCTGATTAAAGGCACACTTCTCTTACCAGAGCTGTCCACACTGCTCACACTGTCTGCGTGCTGCACTGTGTGTCTGTGGATGTGTCTGACGATACTGAAGCGTGACTTTCGACTGCGCCCGATCCCCTTGAGTTTGGGTAGCTCCACGTCGGGGGGAGGTGGGGTCCCGCGCCCGTTGCTCTGAGAAACGGCCGCCACTGTCGGTACGGCTTTATTGGACGGAGTATTGGTGAAGCCAGTCTTGGGACATAATGATAAAAAGACATAAAATAAGTAACCAATCTTTAACAATTAACTCTACAGGATTAAGGTGGAATAGTTAAAGTTGTTTGCACAGAAGGACACTGTGTTCTGTGATTTAAGACAGCTGCATCTTGGCTCCACTCTCTGGAGTGCTACTTGTTCCTTCCTCTGGGCAGTTGTGTGGAACTGAAAAGAGTATTATTTCTTCACCCCTTCCTTCTTCTTGGAAATCGAATTTTACAACAAATTGTCCATAACTCACCAAGCCACCACAACACCGACTACACACAAGAAATCCTAAATGGTTCACTTTCTTCATACTCTAACCCTAAAACTATCAAAGCAAAGTCCCACATTGTGTCTATATTTAATTTCATATTTTATTTATTAGGTGGGCAAAATATCAAAATAGCAATGACATTGGGAATGTTGTTTGGAAGATATGCGGGTATATCACTGGGACTCGATCATACAACGCTGAGGCCAGCAGCACAGACCCAGGCATATGTGCTGCTGCTTAGACCACTCGACCACAGGGCAGCACCAATTTAACACCTCGTTCAGACTGCTCTGGGAGCAGCTGCAACTGCTGTCTTGTCTCAGGCCGCACACAGAGCGTTGCTGTGCTCTTGCAGCCAAAGGTGCACTGGGGAGACCACCTGTTCACACAGTAACTAACCAAGACCTCCACCGGCATCACTGCAGTCATAGGTGTGTTGTCTGCGCAACTGAGTACTTGAAATGCTTTGGAATTCATGCAGCCGTCACACCACAGCCATCGAGTGCAGTCTGAACCGGGTTAATGCACAGCTAAAGGACAAGTACAGTGAGTGTTTGTTCAGTGAGGGCCCGGGGTCAGACCTGCTCCAGTGCCACAGATCGGGTCACGCTGCCCACATCAGTGAGTCGATGCTCCCTGTCGTCCCAGCGACCGTAGGCCAAATCAATCCCGCCCACGAATGCCACGGACTGATCGATCACCACAATCTTCTCGTGATGGGCCCACAGGTACACGGAGGAGGACACGTGGTCTGGGTGTCGCATCACCTGCAGAACAAAGAGATAATACAGATTACTATGAAGTAGAAGATAAACGTATATGTATATAACTGAAGACAAGATGAACGTTACCAAAGAAGACAAGCTTACAATGGCAATAGAAGTGGACACAATTATATCAGAATATTTCAATAATTTATACATCTAAATCCACAGTTTAATGAGATTGAAGTGTCTTATATGAACTTATTGCATCTCTACATTCAATAAATGTATGTAACTGTTGTGTATTCAATTGATAAGGACCAACATTGAACAAAATGCATTACGACATTTATAGCTAAAGGAAATTGGCATATCATAAGTAAAATTTATAAAGCAATTCTAAATGTATGGAAAATTTTCTTGCATTGTTCTACTGTATAAAACCTTTCAGATGAAAAATAATTATGGTTTACTGAAATTCTTGTGCAACATTTTGAACCCGCCTTCACCTTAATGTTGGGATGAAGGTGCATCAGCGTCCTCTTGCTGTATCCAGAGTTGATTCCCAAAGCGAGCTCCACTTCCTTGTACAACATCACAAAGATACGCACGCCCTGTTGCTATGGACACACAAAAAACATTCATATGAATAGACTTAATGACTCATGTAAGTGGGAAGCTACAAATAAGAAGGAGGAATTATGGTTACAATGTGTGACTATTACGCATAACTCAAAAGTGAAATAACTTAAGTGTGTCTTACTGCTTTGCGTCTCAGGATATAGTCAAGCCTCCACCTGTTGCCCTCCACTACTGGTCTTTTTAGGAAGATTTCTGGACTTAACCTGCCAAACAAAGCACATAAATGTAATTACTATTACATATTTTTTATTACAAAGAGTGAATTGCTTTACTTTAATGTTTTTTCTCTAGAAAGACATGTCGAATAGCAGTATAAGACATGACAAATAGATGAAGTCTCACAGGTCGCGCATATCTACAATGCCATTGGCTCGTGTTACAGAAGCTGTCATCTGAATGGTTAAGACTTTAAGCCAGTGATTACAGCCTGTGACACTTGGACTTCCTCCAACTTCAGAGGTCACACATTTGGCTGAGCGAGACTGTAAAGTATAAATTAAATTATAATGATTTTTACAGTAAGCGTGTAATTACCTCAGCTCCAGAGAAGCAAAATATTTCATGCAAGAATGATCTACGCTTAATTTAAAACCATAAAGTCATTCTTATTTCAAATACTGAATCAGTGTCAGTTGTGACAATGTGAATAAAGTTATTGTTCACCCATCTTTTTCTGCTGCTTTATAAGAGGTCAGGTCGCAGGCTTATTGTTATATTTTTGTAACATAATTAAAACAGTGACAAGCTACACATGTTTAAATTGACAACTAATTAAATATTTTGTTGTATTTGTTTCAGAAGGTTATATAAATTCTCCAAGACAGTACAGAGTGCAAAAAATGTAATGTAATTCATGTGCGATATATAGTTGATTATCTATTTGACGATTTATCATTTGATTTACACCACTACTCTGAAGCAGGATTGTTCCAAAAAACTATCTGTGATGTACAGTATCAAAGAAAAAACATGATCTGCAATTAATAAATAGCAGAATGAGTAACTATAATGAGTCATAGAAGTGATTTATTCAATCTTCAACAGCTAAAATAGTACAGAAAAAAATCAAGAGAAATACCCTTCATAAATACTGACACACAAAAATAAAAAGTCAATATAGTAATTATCGCGAAAGGCCTTTGTATAGATCTTAAGTTTCCATTTATTCCTTGGTCTACATAGGGTCTTTTCCATAGACACTCGAACCAAAAAACAAAACAAAACTAATATTCTTTAGCATTATTATCATTACTCTTTCTTTTACCATACACTTTATCAACTTGAATCTTGTAGTATTATGACTTTTCCTCCATCGCTTTTCACTTGGTAAATCATGTAAATCATGCAAGACAAACCCTTTCCTGGATCATCTGACAAAAAACTGGACCTCATGGGAGAAACTTGACCCTTCTACAGTAAATGAAAACTAAAGTGTAGAGAACCATCACTGTCATCCCCAGCCATTGAAAAAGACAGAGTAACAGACAGAGAGGAGTATATTAGGTTCTTCTTTTGTGCCTGTGCATTGAGCCGGTGTGAATGAGGTGGTAATAAGAGCTGTGATGAGGCCTGTTTGGTTTGGTGAAGAGGACGGACATATTGTAAGGTGCAAGGGTTTTGTCGAGGCGCTAAAGTGTCAGCTGTTTTCCAGGCATGCCTGAAGTGTTTGCTACCAACAGCGACAATGTTTTGCAGTAGTTTTGTTGTATATCTAATGGAGAGAATAGATAAATATGGATGGTTTGAAGAGCTACGGAAATTTCTCTGTTTATTGGACAGTATAGGGTTCAATTTCTTGGACTCTGGAACAAACTGCCCCCCGATATGCGCACCATCACAGACTTTGGCCTGCAAATCTAGGCTCAAAACTTATTTATTCAGACTGGCTTTAACACGTAATGTAGTGACACTTTATTTTTTTGTATAGTGAATGTATTGTATTATGATTTTATGCCTTTTTATCTGTATTTTCTGTATGTTATTGGAAAACGCTTTGGTCACCTTGAGCATTGTAAAGGGCTCTATAAATAACCATTGATTGATTTTTGGTTTTTTTAATCATTTCATATGAAACAGTTTTGACAAATCTACAATTACAAAACAGCTATAAAAACTAAAGAAATATTAGCTATAACCACAGAAAAATTGATCTAGCTTAAAGGGATTTGTAAAAGTTGTATAAAGATAAAAGTTAAATTTCCTTATTTATAATATTTTTAAAGTGACAAAAATATATGGCAGCAATATGTGTTGTATTTGCAAACTGGGTCGTATTTTAATTTAAGAAAGCACAAAAGCATACCATAAACATACACTTATAGATTTCTCATATTAATGCAATAACCAAACATACCACCAGTCTGTGATGAAAATCTCCTCCTTCGCCTCCTCCAAAGCATCTGCCACGTCTTCCATATAAGTTTTGCCGTTGACATACCTGCAGAGAGGGGAAAAGAACTTCAGGGACACTTCTACAATAGCAGAGTAAAAAGCAATTGCTGGAAATGGACTGGTTCTTCTTGCTGAGTTGTAAGTGTCACACCACAAAGCCCTCAGCTGTGGCACAAGTAAAATAACTACAGAGTGCAAGAGAGACAAATCAATTGACCTTAAATGCACTTTTTTTTTTCTCAGAAGGGGCACTTATTAACTTTTATGGTTGCAATCTTACTCTGTTTGTCTCGCCACAACTAACAACATAACTTGATCTGCTTGTCTCCATTTTGATTTTTAATTACGTGCATAAGAATCAGAATCAGACTGGTTTATTGCCATTGTCAGTGATCAAAATTCACAAACATAGGAACAGGCTTTGGCGTAAGGTGCAACATAAAACAATGAATAAAATATTAGCAAAATATATAAAAGAGGCGTGCATAAGATTAAGAACAGAATAAAATAACATAGACTAAGACTATATACAGTTGGATAGACAGTAGTTCAAACTGGCAGTGCAAATAGATAGCTCTTTTATAATATTATTGTTAAAGTATGTAGTGTGTAGTGCATTTTTACAAACTATAATGAACAATTATTATTCCACAATGCAAGTATTGTTCTTTTTTTCCCATTTTTTAAGTATGGATGAGGGAAACATGTCCAGACAAATGATTTTAACCACTGTGGTGCTGATTTATTCACAATTCACAGTCATATCAGTTTGTTTCTTCACATGATGATGACTGTTTCTTACTATAATCAGTCTAAAGTCTGGTTTATGTGCGTAATCATAAGTATAGATAGCTGGTTCCATTTCTGGACTATCTTGCTTAACTTACTGCTTTCTTATTATTTTATTGTATGTGCTATGTAACTTTTGCTGATAATACTATTGTTGTTTAAATAACATTATCATGCTGCATGTTCAAAGTTTATGCCACAAGCCTGAGGAAACACATTGATGCGAAAGTTTTTAATATGAAATAGTCAAGATGGAATAAAGGCTTTTTCTAAAACAGACGGAGTGCCTAGGTTATTGAGTTGTTTGACTTTCTACAAGAGTTTACCTGGCAGAACACCACTTTAGTATTTGCAAGTTAATTTCAGATATTTTTGTACTTTGGTTCTTAAACAGTAATTCAATCAGAAAGCAGAATGAGTTCCTCACTTTGGTTGTCAGAGGGAACGCATTTATTACCATACAATTATCTTTTTTTCTTTTTTTTTTTCTAGCTGAATCTAAGGGGTAGCTTAACAGGTTGTAACATTATACAGTGTGCAAAGAGTTTCAAACAATAAACCGAGGTGTGCCAGGTGAGGGGGAGAAGAGGCAAAACAAGACCTGAACGGAGCCAGAAAACAATGCTCACAATACTCCCTTTAAGTGTAAGACAATCATCTATAACATGACGACCACCTGCTAGAAACACCGTGCCATAACAGCGCAAAATCGAATAAACAAATATAAAATAACAAGCATGTGTGAGTTGTATTGGGCTGGTTACCATTTGGCCGGGATGTTTTCTTGTTCTTGTGCAAAGGCGCTGAATCGGTGATCTCGGAGAAAGGCTTTGCCGTGATTTCGGACAAAGTTCTCGATGCTCTGTCCCCACCAGCGCGCGTGTCTGTAGCTGCTGCACTTAAATACCAGCGTCCTGCCGAAACAAAGATTATTTATCGGTGCATATTCGAGAAACTGTTTAAGGGACACGGGGGTAAGCGTTTGAAGTGTGATTTCATAAGATGAGATTATGCTCTTCTTATTTGTTATGTAGACAAATGCAAGGACAGTGTGGTCACCTTGAGAGACTGTCGACTCGGACGCCATGTTTAGTCTCTGTGTCTTTGGAGTCCATTTTGATGCTGAACTCTTTATCCAAAAGAAGTACAAAAGATATGGCCCCAGAGTCTGGTTTCATGTACAACAGAAAAGAGTCCTTCACCACTAGCCACCTGCAAACATTAAGATAACACTGTTTTTATTCACAACAATGAGGAAACGTATATTTGAAAACCAGGAAGAAAGTAAAACCATATTCTAAAACACAAAACTTTGCTCCTATATCTTACTTACAGATATGGTAACGTGCACACCATGATTTTAGTTCAATGCAGCAAGAAATGGTTCTATGGAAGAGGTTATTTAAACAAGTATAATATCGCAATTGTTGTTTTAGATAAATAGTAACAATTAGAATATTGAATATTTCGTCTGTATATGAAGTATATTCACCAGTGATTAAAACAATAAAGAATTACCTCAAAAAGATATCTAAAGTCACCTCCCATACAAGGGTATAAGTGATGATGCTCTACTTTTAAGGTTCATTTTCTGGTCCATTCACATTTTGTGTGATGTAATGGTAATTGTCTTTATGGGTTTCATTTCTCATGCACTGTTCAAATATCCTTTGAATGTCATAATTGAAGTATTGAGATATACATTTTTGTCAATATTGCCCAACCCTACGCTGTGTATATGTTAAAATATTCAACTTGCTATGTGTTAATTTAGATGTGTTATTTTATTTCTTTTACCTGGTTGTACTTCTTTTCATAAAATAACGGCTCTGATCGTTCCATTGAGTTACAAAACATATCTTACAATTACAAATCCACAAATAAAAACATTCACTCTAATAGTGAGCAGCTGGTTTATTCTTATCTTTAACAAATCCCATCTAGACAAACACAAATTCAATCTGAAATCCACATCACACTGTAACTGTCCTTGCGTCTTTGGTCCTTTCACACTTAAATAGCATTTGCTTTGCACTCGAAGTATAAACCACATCACGTTTTATGGCTTTTAAACGCTTGCTGTTGTATTGTTTTGAAGGGAAGCGTGTAGGAAGAGTCCGATCATGTGGAGGTAGGTGGATGGCACAGTGAGCGGTGTGGGACTCTGCATGTTGTCTTTAGATAAACAACAATACAAATGCTCACATAAGAACTTGGCTGGGAGAACTAGGACACGTACAGAAGACAATTCAAGTGTTATCTGAAACCATCATTTCAATCAGTTAAGAAAGAATGAGAAACAAATCAACACGCTGCTTTGTTATGGTACTGAATAATAGTAATCAATTCATTATGGTCCAAAGTGCTCTGTAATTAAAACATGCATAACAAGACTGTGGTAGCTACCTGACAAAACTGAAATGAAAAGCATAACAAAGACATGACTAAAAATGAGAAATGGCAGTATTAATATTAAAGTATCAACATTTGACTCTAACAAATGTTGGTATCCCTACTGTTTGGCAAATATTACAGAATACAGATGACTTTAGGCTTTAATTTCAGACATATTATGGTAATTTCTTCATTGTTTAGTCAAACACACTGGACCAGGAGCTAACTGGACTAATCTATATGTGTCAGGTATTCTTTATAGCGGCTATCTGAAGCCTTTTATACATTTACTGAAATGCGTTCACCCAAATGGTTTTGCCTGGTATCAATATTGAAAAAATTACCCCCAAATCCCATCCCTTCTAAAAATCTAAAAGCATTAGGGCTGCACAATGAATTGAAATCGAATCGAAAAGCAATTTGAATAGACGCAGTTAGCAAATCGCAAAGACTGCAATTTTTTAAGTGCAATAATTTCCTCCACAAACAACAAAATATCTTGTTTTATTCTGCATAAAAACTGCAAACCCTGAAGTTTAGATTTGTTAAACATTTTCTGAAACAAGCGAACAGAAACAGAAATGACAAAAAATATGACTAAAAGCGACCACAAGTGATAAAAACTTTACTAAAAGCCACAAAAACGCATCTGAAACGCGACTAAAGGCGGCACAAGCGCAACAACAAGAAAAAAAAAAAAAACAATGCGATAACACTTTATAATTACTACACATGCCTTAATAAAGCATTAACAAAGACTTAATTCATAGTGGACAAATTGTTATTAAGAATGATTCAGGCTTAGTAACTACTTAACTAATACCATAACCCCAACCCTAACCCTAACCCTAACCTTGCTAATCCTGAATCATGCTTCATTATGTCTTTATTCAAGCTTTATTAAGGCAAAATAAGGTGTAGTTATTATAAAGTGGTACCAATGACACCAAAAGTGCCAAAAACTCTACTAAAAGCAAAACAAATTTGACAAAAAGAGACAAAAACATTTCGAAACACGTGATTCTTTTATTAGTTTATCAGGTCATATTTCAGTCTTTTTGTCAATTCTCCTGGTTGTGTTTAAAATGTGAACTTTGAACAGAATCCCATTATTAATATCGTAAATCGCAAATCTAACCGCAATCGTAAAACTGGTCAGGAAAATATTCATTCCCACTTCGGGTATTTCCTTTGACTCGCGCACGTACCGTTTGGACCAGCGGTAGCAGGCTTGTGTATGACCACAGCAGTTCATGCCCGGTATACGATGTCCTCCTGACCGCTTGTAAATCATCCCCTCCCTGGACACACACAGGAAAAACATTCAGCCAAAATAAGCAAAAAAGAAACAGCAAACATCTTCTGTCTGAGAGATTTTAAATATTTTCACAGATGGTTTACAGAGGGAATTGAAAAAGAAAAAATAAAGTCCAATACTTACAGTCCTTTAGGTCCCAAGTCATGAATGAACGACAGCTGGCTCACGTCTATAAACTCCATCTGAGAATAGACAGGAACACACGATGGCATTCACAAACAGACAACAGGCTTAAGAGATTTAACGCAGCGTATTTGAATAGACATTTATCAGCTCATAAAAAACAAATGTAACTATTAAATCACATGCAATAGGTTACGAGGCTTTGCCAACTCTTGGAGGACTTGTTTTGTCCAGTGGGTAACAGTACCTCCCGTTTTGTTAGGGTGCGTTCACATTTACACATCGTCCACATAAAAACTGGGACAAAACTGAGATTAATTCAAGACCAATCCTGGACTAGATCAGACCTAAACAAGTACAAGAACATACTGTAGATGCAATAAATTTAAAGCAGAATAACCTTTTTCCAAGTGTACCGTGTTGTCAAAAATGTGACAGAAATAAATAAATGGCTCGATATAACACTTTAGTTCAAGTATTTGTCATAGATGTTAATTATTAAGCAAACTACAGTCCAAACGTTATCATATAGCCCTAATATCACAAAAAATGAGAAAAAAATCCTTGTCCAAACAAAAGCATATGCGACAACTTTTGACCCTGAAAAATGTTGTTCTGTCTTTCACCCTTTGCACCCTTAAACTCACAAATAAATGTACCATATATTAGTTGAAAAGCATAGGCCAAATATACACATTTTATGAAAGTCTATCAATGTTTTTTAACAATGACAAAATTAGGGCTGCGTTCACACTTGCAAACACAAAAAGACAAAAATTTGGACTAAACCCGAAACTAAACCTGGACTAGACCAGGGTTAAACTATAACATAACCAAATCAAGTCCACATCTGGACTTAACAGGGACCAAAGTGAAATACCCTTAGAATTTAAAGTCATGTATTTAAATAGCTATTGGCAGCTCTTACAAAATAAAAACCAAATGTAATATGCAATTTAATATGTGTCTTTGGCAACTCTTACTCTTTGGTATTCTGAGGGATGTGTTTATGTCTAGAGGGTGCTAGAATCTCTCTCTCTTTTTTTTTTTTTTTTACAAATTAAACTAATGAATAAGTCTACTTTTTATATCTTTTAAATCTCATGACTATTGTATAAACAGTTAATGAGTCTCTCACACCTTATCGATTACATGGGTAGCAATAAGATTTTTCATTTGACATAGATGTAAGATTTTTGCAAACGAAAATATAAAAGATGTCAGATTTTTGCCACGATTTTATTTTTTAGACCTACATTTAGCCTGGTTATGGTTTTATTTAGTAATTAATGCAACACAGCTTGAACTCTGTTACTATTTATTTGCTAAAATAGTAAAATAATAAAAGTGGTTACTATTTATTTGCTAAAATAGTAAAATAATAAAAGTTACTATCGAATGCTGCATTTTTCCTCACATGTAGTGTATTTTGATTTTTAACACTGGCAACTCAAGATCATAGAGAAGTTGGGTTTTACATTTTTTTCCTACAATATTCCTTCCTGGTTCATACTTGGCAACACAACTGCGTCTGCTTTAGCTCATGTCGTTTACACACAATGTTGTTAATAAGGTCAACATTAAACAGAGACAGCACCGAGTAAACAGTGATTTAACTATGTCAACCTCCCACAAGTGCATTCTCTGTTGTGTTTGCACAGTGATCAATGGATTAATGCATAATACACTCGTTACGGCTATAAATAGAATGAATAGTAATGTTTACAAAAGCTCAAATGTGTGAATTATAAAAGCAGTTAGACTTTTAGGGCTGCTCAATTACAGAGGAAATTATAATGTCATAATTTGTGTCATAATTAATTGATTAATCGGTCACCAGTGTCTTGGTTGACCAACATTTGTAGTCAGCAAGTAATTCTTTTAGACATAACTTCATATGTAGACTTAATTTGCTGCTGTAAATCGGGTACATAGGACTTACATTTACATTGCTACTACCGTAAAATGCGGGTTATAAGCCGCTACTTTTTTCTCATGATTTCAATCCTGCGGCTTATACAGCGATGCGGCTAATTTATGTATTTTTCCGCGAACAGCCTCTAGGGTAGAGTTTAGATCGGGCTCAAAATTTCAAGTCCGACCTGCCCGAGCCTGCGCACGTACTGTCCGAACCCAACCTGGGCACGATTCTACCCGAACCGTCCCGCGTGGGTACTGTCCGAACCTGACTCAGAGTCATTTGCTGCATAATTGACCGGCCGCACACGTATGTCTGAACCCGAACCGAGCCCGCGCACGTGTAGAACTGGAGTTACGTAAACTAAGTTCCGAGCAGAGGTTTATAGGCAGAATAAGTAAGTAACTACGTGTTTAGTGTTCTATGTTCTACCTGCACCAACGGGACGTCTCCTGTACCAGACGGGCCTGTTCCTCCGCTGACGCTGAACCACGTGATCTCTCCTTAGCTCCTTTATTCTCTCTCTCCTCCTGCTCTTTCTCCTCCGTTGCGCTCTCTTTTTTCTCTCTCCTCGCTCCGTGTAGCAGCCGCGCACTTTCATTAAGTCTTTTCCCAGTAACATATTTTGACCACTTATTCGAGGATGAGGAGGAAAACAACACAGCACTGGCTGCACACCCCACTCTTTCGCGTGGAGCGCATGTTACAAAACACGTGCGCGCCTCTGTCACGTACGCGCGCTCTTCCCGAACCGGCACGGTCCGGCAACGTAAATGTCTCAACGCCAACACCCACGGCTTATAGTCAGGTGCGGCTTACAAAGTTGTTTTTCTTTGTAAATATGGCTGGTGCGGATTATACTCAGGAGCGCTCAATAGTCCGCATTCTACGGTATTTATTTATGACTATTTATTGAGATTTTATACTAATTTTGAAGGGTTTGCAAAACAGTATATGGTAAATAAATACATTTAATCTTGAATAATTATTTTTTGGGGGATTAAAAAGGATATTCACAACAGCATATAAAGGAAGGCATGTAGTGACTTACTTTGAGATTTGGGTATGAATTGTGAGTGCAATCTGCCTTTTTACAGATGATACACTGTTAACTACATTATTTGTCTGAATAAGTATGTATAATTGCGTGATCTCCTGTAATCTTGTGGTCTTACCAGTGCACTTTGGATCCAGATATATGGTCAAATCATAGAAATACTTGAGAATTTTGAGAGCTTTTCTAGCACCAATCAAGTTTTAGTTGACTAGCTGAGCATTTTGCGCCTTTTTTTTTTTTTTGCTGAACACAGCCCTACAATTATCAACAATGAGTGATGTTTAAGCCACTGCAGATTAGTCGAGTGGCTTTGCACTTGGTTTTAATGGGCAGAACAAGCACCCATAGCATTAAGAACGTAATGTAATTCATTGTTATTGGCTTTGGTAATTGATTGTAATTAAGATTTACAGTTGATGAATAGCACAGACCTAAAACATAGTGTAAACAGTTGTTAGGGGGATATTATGTTTTAGTTTGGCATGTAAACTTAGTAGGATTACTCACAGTATGATGGTATTTGCGGTACATTGCCATCTTCAGCAGCTTGTTCAAATAGTCTTCTAACTGTCTCTGTAGAAACAATACACCATTTTTACCACTATTTCCTTCATAAATATACAAATTTAGACATGGCAGATCTGTAGCTTTAAGAACAGTGTTGACATGAGATGGCAATGATATGTTACAGCGTTAAGGAAAAGGTTAATGTGTGAAATTTACCCTTCGGCTGGAGACTTGTTCATCTCGCACCAGCTCGTCGCCCCCTCCTTTGGGCAGGACGGGCATCTCCCTCACTTCGCTCTTCCTCACCGTCCTCCTCCTCACAGTGTGGCTGCAAAAACAAAGGCACAAGTCCAATTAAAAGATAAACAGGAAACGTTTTATCATCAGGGAGCAGACTGGAATTTAACAAACATTGCAAGGGAAATTTTCTAAACGACAATATTACTAGAGGCACTGAGCAGATTTTATTGAACTTTTGGGATTTAATGTTGAAATAACAAATGGCCAAAAAAAGACTCAAAACAGATGTATTTTTTGCATCGTTGTTGTAAATGTCTTTTTTGTTTTTGTTTTGTTAAGACGAGTGATCTTAAATATTTAACAAAAATGCATACATGAGGAAAGAAAATGTAGCATTAATTGAATTTGAATTTATAGAGTAGGCTTCATGAGTAGATAATGCTATCTCATATTGACTGGTGTTATAATTGTTTCTGATAGTTGAATCAGTCCTTTTCTGAAATCCAAATGCCTGCCTGACAAAGTGGGTCAAGTAAAAAGCAAAAGCAAAAGATCAAATTACAGTTTTACAGTTTACAAAGAAAATGATAAGCATAAAACAAGAGAGTGATATCAGTTTCTTCATCCTGACACAGAACTTTTATGATTAACTTAATGCAACTAGATGATTATTTTATTGTAGCCTAGTGTTGTCATGACTGGCTGATAACACTATCTAGAGGTGAGCAGTATATCCATGATTGTTTTAAAGACACGCAAAAAAATTTAAAATTTAAAAAGAGCTTGGATTGTTAAAAAATAAAAACACAAATTTAAAAAGTTCATTGACAGATTGGACTATTCGTGGACGAATTGAGGGACAACACTAACTGTTTCAAACAAGGACATTTCTTCTTTATGTGGTTTATGTTACGGTCTATTCACATTTTTTTGTTATTTCAACCTCAACCAAGACCAATTACAGGCACTTATTTCAAAACATTAGATACATTGTTCAGAATATTATCTAATTATGGTAATTGGAGTAATCCATAAATCATTTGAAACACATTTTGTCAATGTTGTCAACATTCTTGATGTGATGTTTGTGTGAGGTGTTGTACCTTCTTGAGGGCAGAGGGATCCTCATAAACGTCTTGTACGTCCTGAGCTCTCGGTGCAGCTCCATGAAGTGTTTCTCTTTCCTCTTCACCACCCAAGTGAACTCCCCGTGCCTCAACTCAATTTTAAACACAGCGGGTAAGGACTGAAACATACAACATCAAACAGGAGTTGTCAGCGTGGGCAAACATCTGGACAATATGAGAGAAACCATAACTGTGAAGTAATAAAGCATTCTAGGATGGAAAGGCAGAAGACAGATTTTAAGTTTAAAAGGTCCCATATTATGCTGTTTTGCCCGTTTCTTAGTCTACCCTAAGGGCATGTATGATAAAAATTTGCGTTGTGCAACACCCATAACTATCCATCCATCTTCTTCCACTTATCTGGGGCTGGTTCTTGGGGTGCAGCAGTCTAAGCAGGGACACCCAGACTTCCTCCATCCCAGAAACTTCCTCTAGCTCCTACGGGGGGATTCTTCACCACAACTGTATACAGCGATACAGCGATCCGTCTGTCAATCTCACGCTCCATCCTTCCCTCAGTCATGAACTGAGATACTTGAATTCCTCCACTTGAGGCAAGGACTCTCCACCCACCCGGAGAGGGCAAGCCACCTTTTTACAGTCGAGAACCATGGCCTCGGATTTGGAGGAGCTGATTCTCATCCCAGTCGCTTCACACTCGGCTGCAAACCGTCCCAGCGCAAGGTGCAGGTCCTGGTTTGAAGAAGCCATCAGGACGACATCATCTGCAAACAGCAGAGATGAGATCCTGTGGTTCCCAAACCGGACACCCTCCATGCCCTGACTGCGCCGGTGACAAAGGACAGCCTTGACGGAGTCCAACATGCACTGGGAACAGGTCTGACTCACTGCCGGCAATGTGAACACAGCTCCTGCTCCGGTCGTACAGGGACTGGACAGCCCTTAGCAAAGAGCCCCCGACCCCATACTCTTGGAGCAGCCCTCACAAGGCGCCCCGGAGTACACGGTCAAATGCTTTCTGCAGATCCACAAAGCACATGTGGACTGGTTGGGCAAACTCCCATGAACCCTCAAGCACCCGATGGAGAGTATAGAGCTGGTCCAGTGTTCAACAAACGGGACGAAAACCACACTGCTCTTCCTGAATCCAAGGTTCGACTATCGGTCGAATTCTCCTCTCCAGTACCATGGAATAGACCTGAGAAGGCTGAGAAGTGTGAGCGGACTTCTTGAAGCGTCACCATTCTCTCAAGAAAAGTTTCCTATATCTGCAGCTAATTTCAATTTACTGCAACTTCTCTTTTGCATTTCTTGCATTTCTCTTTTGTAGGTGATGTTTGTTTTTCAACCGTGAACTGAACGTTATGTACTAAAATATCTGAAATGGCAGTGTACCTTGTTGACGCTCCTGTGGTTGGACATATTGAAGCGATCCTGGGCTGCGGTGAACCTCTCCACCTCCAGGATGCGAGCCGTGATGGGCACAGCTGGGACGTACACTTTGGCGTTGGCCTCTTTGAAACCCACTAAGGCATAAATGGCTGAAAATGGTAGCCGACTGTCTCCTGGTAAAATGAAGCAAATGGTTAGTTTTGTGATTGGCTCATGTAGGAGTTGGTTTGGCTGCAAAAGAGTGAGTAGGTTGTATATTAGCACTGGAAGCCCACATGGAAAGATTTTGTAATATTTGTTGGTGTCGAGATCAAATGGTGTACTTGATTCACTTCATCAACATTTTTGTGGAGGGAATCAACACCATCTTAGCACGATTTTTAAGTGTTGTATGGACTATGAATGAGCCACAGCAAGAGAATTAACTGGATTTATGCAACATTTACTTAAGAATTTCACTTTCTTTTTCCTTTCATTCGTGACATATAAAAAGACATAGAGTTAAGCATAGTAAAAATGAAAGAAAAGGAGCAGAAAGAAGAGCAATCTTGTGTTATCTGCTCACTTTTTCAACTTGAACTTAACACCGATGGTAGCTTTTATATGCATTTCTTGAATGCCATTATTGTCTTTGATTATTTGATTTGAAGTAAATTTTCTTGAGTCATTTTTTGATACAATTGTAATTCTCAGAGTAGTTTTCAGACCCAATACTGTATTAACTCCAGCTTGAGTAAAATATTTCACAGTGTAAAAGGAAAATTTTGGGTTACTCTACCCACTGTGAGCCAATCCACAGTGACAAAAGCTTTAAGTTGACAATGCTAAACTATTTGTGTTCATCTCTCACTCAGCGTTTATTAGTCTGTCTTGTTTAAAACATCGTGCAATAATAGTGAAATCCATTATAATTTGCTTTTAATAAACAATAAAAACACATTGAAAATGAATGTTGATCGACACAAGAGGGAATATTGTGATTCATTTTATAGCTAAGAACCAAGACTATAAACAGTGTCATAAAATGTGATTAAGGAAATCAAATTTTAAAAAGGCTGATATAAACTACGGGAAGTAATAATACCTAACATGCTTCCATCATAGTCCATCTCCTCCCCATCTCCAATGTCCAGCTCCCCTGCGTCTAAACTTTCCACCAGGTCGGCCATGTTGATCCCGTCTTGTTGGTCAGACCCGAGACTCGACACCTCAGAGGTCACCAGGTTTAGGCTGCTGGTCGTGGGCGGGGCTCTGGGCAGCATGTTTAGCAGCTGAACCCCAGCAGAGCAGGGCGGACCTGCGGGAGACAAGATATATTTAACAAAAAATGTGTGAGGGGATTTGAAACACTGCGTTTGAATCTATGTTGTGCTGTATGTGCTGTAAGTTTGAATGCTTTGTTCAAGTCCTACTTTTTGTTACTGTCTGCATATTAGATCTACGCTGTGACAATGTTTGTTTTTTCCTGTCACTATCAAATAAACATTTTGTAAATTAAGGTATAAAGTAAGGCAGTGGTTCTCAAACTTTTACAGCATGTACCACCTGAGAGGCGAAGCATGGCAAGTTTATTTGTAGAACACAATTCCAAGAAAATATTTGGCCTTCCTAGTACCACAAGATCAAAACCAGGTCTTAAACATGACTACACCAGGTCTAAATTAAGGAAAAACTGGTCTAAAATAGGACTACATTATATACTACACTATTATTTACTACATTATACACTAGTTCTAAACAAGAACGCCTCCACAGTTCAATTATTATAGTTACTTTTTAAATTTATTTAAACCCTTTTGTCCTCTTGATCTGGTGGTAGTAGGAAGGCCTCAAATGTGGAATAAAAGTGTCTAAAGAAAAAAAAGGAGCATGCATCTCACAGTTTGAGAACCACTGACATAAGGAATAAAAGCTAACTAATTACACAGAAAAATGTCAAACTAGACAGAAAATAATTTATTAAACGAGGCTAATCCATACAAGGTTTGTCTAGAAAAATATCAACATTTAGATACTAATTGATACGACTAGTATCAAAACTAATTAATCAGTTGAACATGTATCAATACTGAAAATATTACATATATAAATTGCATACATAAACATATTATGACCTTTCCTGGATAGTTTTTAAATGGTATTTATCTATATCAGAGTTAATATGGGACCACATGAAGATTAAATAAACTGCTTTCATTCTGTGTTGAAAATATGATTTTATGGTTTAGAGACCACAAAATGTTATCTGTTTAAGTATCCACCGATATCTGATATCAACAGATACCTCTGCAGAGACTGAAAATAGCATTTATATTCTTAAAACAAGAATAACATATGACAAAACTAATCCAAATGGGTTGTGCAACTATTCTTTATCCTTCAACTAACGACAGAGCAGCTTTATGTAAACAAAACCTCAAATATTACGAGATGTTCTGGATCAATAGTCTTAATAAATCAGTGTAAAAGCCCAACCAGGATATCGGCTGAATCAATATTATGAAGTCGAAATCCGATTCAACAAATGTATCTGTATCTGTATAGGTGCATCCCTACACAAAAGGATGTCAGTTAAACAGAAAAGTGCTAAACTGTGACTTTAAAAGGTATTAGTTGAGGTTTAAGTATCAGAGAACGGTGAATGGACTGTAAAATAAAACCATAAAATTGAAGAAATGTCTCTTGTTTGAATGATTATGAGTCTCTTCTCTGTCGCTAAGCTCTCGCCCGCGCTGTCACAGATCAAGTGTTCAGAGTCAAAGCAAATAGAGACTGTGCGTGTCCCTCGTGTAAATAACGCCAATAAGTCAGATCCAAATACAGATAATTTAGGTGTCAGACCAAATAACTTAATACAAATAATCCCTACACATGATACAAATAAACTAATAAATAAGCATGTAAAATGTGGATTGCTAAACATTAGGTCAATTTCCTCCAAATCACTTTTAGTTAATGAATTAATTAACGATTATAATATTGATCTTTTAGCTTTAACTGAAACTTGGCTTCAACAAGATGATTATGTCAGATTAAATGAGGCCACCCCACAGAGTCATGTTAACTTTCAAGCTGCCAGGAGCTCAGGCCGGGGAGGTGGGGTGGCAGTAATTTCACATTCTAGTTTACTCCTGAGTCCTAAAATTAATAAAATTAATAATGAGTCTTGCTCATTTGAAAGCCTTATCCTATCAATCACCTGCCCAAACTGGAAAAACCAAAAAGCTGTTTTGCTCATAATAATCTATCGACCTCCCGGTCCTTACTCGCTGTTCTTAACAGAATTCTTTGACTTCCTATCAAATTTAGTATTAGACTGGGAAAATATTGTGGTGGTTGGGGATTTCAACATTCATGTGAATGAAAATAATTGCCTCAGTAATGCCTTTAGCGCTTTATTAGATAGCATTGGTTTCACTCAAAATGTAAATAAACCAACCCACAGTCACCAGCACACTCTGGACCTGGTTCTAACTTATGGAATAGAGATTAGTGACCTAAATGTCTTCCCCAAAACCCAATAATGTCAGATCACTTCCTAATTACCTTTCAGTTTATTCTTAAGTGACTATCCAGCTCCTCAGACTAAAACTATAATGAAAAGGACAATATCTGAAAAATCTATTTTAAAGTTCAGAGAAATAATAGAACCAATATTTAATATTACGTCATGTGATCCTGTCGTTAACAGCGCCAGTCCCAGTGCTATTGATAACTCTGTTGACTCAATGGTCAACTCTCTAAAATCTGCTCTTGATGTTGCAGCTCCACTTAAACAGAAAGTAATCAGGCCAAAACGAGCCTACCTGGTACAATGAAGAACTACGTTCTCACAAACAAAGGGTAAGAAAACTAGAGAGATCCTTACGCCGCTCCCACACAGAAGAATCCCTAAAAGAATGGAAAACTTGCCTTCTGTCTTATAAGCAGGCTCTGCGTAAGGCTCAAACCAGATATTATTCAAATTTAATAGAAGTAAATAAAAATAACTCTAGATTTCTCTTCAGCACTGTAGCCAGGCTGACAAACTGTCACAGCGCAGTAGAACCCTCAATACCAGTTACTCTAAGCTGCAATGACTTTCTTTATTCTTTAGCAGCAAAATCACAACTATTAGAGATAAACTAAATGCAATTACTCCCACTATCAGTACTGAGCAAGCCCAGACTGCAAAGCTAGTGTCCCATACAAATCCTTCAGTAATACTAGATAGGTTCACTGCTGTTGATCAGGCAGAGATAACTTCAGTCATTATGTCCTCCAAAACATCAACTTGTATTTTAGACCCAATCCCAAGTAGACTCCTCAAAGAAATTCTCCCTAATTATAAATCCCATTCTTAATATAATAAATACTTCACTAGAAAGCGGTTATGTCCCTCAGTCCTTCAAATATGCAGTGGTTAAACCACTTTTGAAAAAGCCTAATCTAGACCCCGACATACTGGCAAACTATAGACCTATTTCTAATCTGCCCTTTGTCTCTAAAATCCTTGAAAGAATTGTGATTAAACAGCTTTGTCGCCACCTGCAGGACAATAATTTATTTGAAGTTTTTCAGTCAGGGTTCCGTGCGTACCACAGCACTGAAACTGCACTAGTTAAAGTCACAAATGATCTGTTATTAGCTGCTGATGATGGACAGGTCTCAATCCTGGTTCTGTTGGACCTCAGCGCAGCGTTTGATACCATCGACCACAACATTCTACTGCAGAGGTTAGAATGTGATATAGGTGTCAGTGGAACCGCCCTTAGCTGGTTTAAATCCTATCTATCTGATAGGTACCAGTTTGTTAATGTAAACCAGAGATCTTCCCCATGTTCTAAAGTAACCCACGGTGTGCCGCAGGGTTCAGTCCTGGTCCAGTTCTGTTCACACTTTATATGCTGCCCTTAGGTATGATCATCAGAAAGCATGGCATTAACTTCCACTGCTATGCAGATGACACTCAGCTGTATCTATCAATGAAACCTGATCAGACCCATCAAGTAGACAGACTTAGTGCCTGCGTGAAAGACATAAAAACTTGGATGACTCTTAATTATCTGCTCCTTAACCCTGAAAAACCGAGGTCATTCTGCTGGGCCCTAAGCTCCTGAGTGTCTCTATATCTGACCTTATTGTTTCTCTGGAAAATATCACTGTAGCACCACGCTCTACTGTGAGAAACGTTGGGGTCCTATTTGACCAAGATCTCTCGCTCAAAGCACATATAAATCAAGCCTGTAAAACAGCCTACTTTCATTTGGCGTAACATAACCAAAATTAGAAAAATCCTGCCCAGAGATGATGCCGAAAAACTCATCCATGCATTTGTCACATCCAGATTAGACTATTGTAACGCTCTGCTTATAGCGTGTCCTAAAAGCTCTATAAGAAGCTTTCAACTGGTTCAAAATGCAGCAGCAAGATTATTAACAGGTACTAGAAATATTTCACCAGTGTTAGAGTCTCTTCACTGGCTTCCTGTTGAGTTTAGAATCAAATTTAAAATCCTCCTCCTGACTTATAAAGCTTTAAACAATATGGCCCCATCCTACCTCAAAGATGCAATAGTAGCGTACCATCCAAACAGAGCTCTTCGTTCTCAAAATGCTGGACTATTGTTAGTCCCCAGAGTCTCTAAAAGCACAGTAGGAGGTCGAGCATTTAGCTACCAAGCTCCTGTGTTATGGAACCAGCTCCCTGTTCATGTAAAAGAGGCCGACACAGTCTCTACATTTAAGACCAGGCTCAAAACGTTCCTCTTTGAAATAGCTTATGGTCAGGCCAGTTAGGAACAGAAATAAAAACCTACAGTTTTAGCTACGCTGCCCTTGGAGCAATTCTGCTGGGGGAAGTATGGCAGCTTGAACACTATCCTCTGGTTCTTCCTACTTTACCTATCAACAATATTTAATATTACTTCAACTGTAGTCTGTTCATTGCTGTTCACATGTTTCTCTTTCTCTCCACTTCCCCCGGGGAGTGGAGACTGTTTCAGGCACTGCGGCGGCTGCTCCAGTGACGACCCCCCCACCCCCACCTGTCTGGACGATCTATGCGCCACCCGCCTGGACAGCTGGATTAGCCACACCTCGTCTGCCTGGACGAACTCCTTCTACTTTAGATGAACTGTTCCTCATCTCCTGCTGGAGGATCTCTCTACACTGGTGGACTGCTCCTCGTCCGCCTGGAGGAACTCTTTAAAGCCACCTCCCTCTTGAGTGGTTCTGGCTCCACAGTCCAAGTGGATGCGTCAGTCCTAGTTCATCTGCAGCCTGTCCGTCCGTGGGAGTAGGATCTCTCCTTCACTGTGGTTCTCCCCGAGGTTTCTACTTTTTCCCATGGGGTTTTTTGTAGTTTTTCCTCGCCGCGAAGGAGGGTCAAAGGACAGGGGCATTCTGGGACAGTTATCTGAACTGCTTTTACCTGTGGCCCATCGAGGCAACTGTTGTTGTGATTTTGGGCATTATAAAAATAAATTGATTTGATTTGATTTGATTACAACTTTTTCCTTTTAAATTTCACTGCAGTTTTTACTATAAGTATTCACATTTTGCATATCTTCAAAACCATATTCACAATATTGCATGTTTTGATATATTGCCCTCCTTTTGTCAGGTGTTTATGCTTATGACAGTGTAGTAAAGAAACATGACACTGTTATAAAACATTATGACATTGAGCTTACATTTAATATATAAACATGAATATATCAACTTCCTTCATAAACAAAGAGTTTTCTATTCAGACCAAACTAGGCCTAAGTTTCACACTATTCCAGCACGAACCAAGACCCACGACTTTCAATACAGGATGTCAATACCGTTAACTCATTTGACGCATGATAAAGCATAGTGCGAGCCACATGCAGCACACAAAAGGTATTTGAGGGGATTAGTCATTGAAAACACAAAGCGTGACTCAGGAGATGTCGTCATCGTGGCTCCAGCACAGAGCAGCGTCTGTCTCATTTCAGTGACATAATGGTAGACTGAGGCTCAGGCGTGGCACTGCTGAGCTTCTGATTCTGCAATTTTGGTGAGAATTTATAACGGCTAGGCAAGTTAAAGTAGAAAAAAAAGGACCACCAGAATATATATCAGGGAAGTAGTTGTCAAACTTTTCACATAAAGCACCACCAAGAAAATAGCTTTCCGAGTTCAATCAGGTCTGAAAAACAGGGCTATGTACAGACTAAACTACAGTAGTTCCACATTGAGTACTTAAAGTCTTTATGACAGTCTCATGATTTTCTAATTATGACTTAGTTTGGCGGGAGGGCACCTGTGGTAGATATTTATCATAGTTTTGCATTTGTGAAGTTTCAGTTTGTGAAGAAAATCTGAAAAATAAAAGTTTAAAATTACAGGAAGTAGTGCTGAGTTCTAGCTGTGTCATCAAGAGAGACGTGCCATTGTAAATAGAGACACATTTTTCTGACAGTTTAAACCAGTCATTCCCAACCTTGGGGTCAGGACCCAAATTTGGGTCGTCAAAAATTCTCAGGGGATCCCTAAGATTATTTTTTTTTTTCTAATTTGGCATTGGAGTAAGAGGCTTGAAGTTATTGTGACATAAAAGTCCTTTACACTTTCATTTTTATTAGATTTTTTTAAGTGTTTGTTTCTAGAGGTTCTCACAAATCACACATACTGTATCTTTTTGTGTAATCCATATCCATGTAATCTTAACACCTCAAACTAGAAATTAACAGTGAGACATTCAGGCCACAGAACACGCCAAAGATTACAGTAAACATTTCCACTCCTCCTGAACAAGCACCAACAAGCAGAGCCCCGACGTCACCGGCACATCATGCACTACCACTCCTGCTCGTCTGGACACAACCGTTTCTTAAAATATGGGAGAGGTATTAGAAACTTATCTGTCTTGCAGTAGCTTTTTTGCTGGAACAGTGGGCTCAGAGGTCGTTCCAATGTCCCTTCTGTTTGTTTAGCTTTTTGGATTTGTATTTTTAACCCCTTATGATTCTGTTTTCCTGCCATTTATTCCCCGTCCGATAAAAGTGAACTCCTGGCCATGTGAAAGATAAAAGGGAAGCTATAACCCACTTATTTTCAGCCAAATCAACCATTCTGGGATGAATCAGGACCAGTTTGTACTCCAAACCCACAAAAAACAATTACAAAATTCACAAAATGTTAATAGGTTTTTCGTAAGCATTCCAATTGGACTTTTTGGTTATAATGGCTTCAGCTTTGAAACAAAAATTGTCAAAACTAGTGTTGTCATGATTAGTATTTTCTTCTTTTTTAGGTCAAGGCTGACATTCAACAGTAGCTTATTTTTTAAACATCACACTCTAGAGGTCTAGTCTAAGATAAGAAAAAATATTCTGAAAAGCTCAAGATCATTCTAAACTGATCAGGAAAGGTCAGTTTTGTCCTGTTAATGTAATGTATTGTTCAAATGAGTATCTAGTTTTGATCATTTTAGTATCGATTAGTGACAGATTTTCAATACTTTGACAACCGAAGTCAAAACGCAACAAATGTTCGATCTACTGTCATTATTTCCCAAAAGGACCTGTACTTCTCCTTATATAAATTCAGGCAGGAGTTGAAATCTGATGTTTCTTTCTGCAGAGCTTGTTAGCACTTATAGGCAGCAGAGGCCATAATTATAGAGGAGTTTCAGCTTCACCGCCATTTGTTTATACTCTAAAGGGTTCAGAAACAGCTTTGGTTTAAACTGGGGTTAATTTAAGTCAGGCGTTTTAGGGAAAACCAACCAAAATCAATTAGTGAAGGTAGGAATGTCTAAAGAATTGACACCCAGATCTCGATACTGACACAAAGTGAGGTCCTCATATTAAGCTGGTATAAGTACTGAGAAATATTCATTCAAAGTATTCATTCATACTGACCACAGCTTTATACTTATTGTCCTCTTAGGGGTCAAGGTTGATATATACTCTAAGTTCAACCATTAATATCTAACTGTGGAATGTTTGAGCGGACACAGAGACAAAAAGAACCTTTCAATGTCACATTCTCTCACTTAAAATCACCAAAGCAGCATGTGTTTGGATGGTGAGAGATCCAGGAGGGACTTGCAGACTCAACTTGTGAATAAAAACTCATGGGAATGAAACGACTTGGCAAACCGGCGGTGCATTTAATTGAATTTCCTTTGAACCAAGATCCAATCGTTTTTAATCATCGATCGTAAAATATAAGATGATCTACAGCCAAATCTGTGAGTAAAAGCGTGCATTGGAGCAGAGTTCAGACTTTAGATTAAAGTGTAGTATTTGTGTGATAAATGGCATGGCACGGATTTAAACTCTGTCTTGTTGTATGTTCATGAAATCAAGACTGAAAGAAATATTTAGTTTTGAATCAAATAAAATGCAATGACATGAAAGATTCAAAGCAGTCAAAAATAAAATATAATCAATTCTACTAATAACTCGGCCAAATGCACATTTTTGATCATTTTTATGAAATATCTTTATTGCTTTAGCTATGAAATGTGTGCCTAAAGATTAAATGAAATGTATGAAATAATAGATTGCAGGTTTTATATTTCACAGACGTTTAAATATGAGCATTTGTTTTGTTGGTCTGACCCTACATTACTGGACTTTGACTATTTACTTTATGCAGAGATAAACTATTCATGTTTTTGTCCAGCATTTAGAACTAACATGGTACCAATTTCTATAGTTTAGTATCATTTTAGACCTGGTTTGATCTCATTTTTGGACAATAATTGGGCTTAATTTTGGCCTGATAAAGTCCAGGATTAGATCTGGTGGTACTCGGAAAGCCTAATGTTAAACCAAATGTAAAATACTTGGTGCAAAAAGTTTGAGAACCAATACTAACAATTGACAAACACTGACTTCTGTACTTATCTGGCTAAAATATTACGCATAATAGATATTCCTTGGAAGTAAATCTGTGGCAGTTGCATGTCTTCTGTACCTGTGACCCATAAATCCGTTGGTATTTTTAACAGCAGCTCTCCCTCTCACTCTCTCTCTTGCACTCCTCTCCCAGAATACCATGACCCCGCAGCAGACGCTTGACCCACAAAGCGACTCCACTCCGGGGGTTTCTGGGGTGTGGTGCGGGGGTCTAACTTCTGAACATGTCAAGCAGATGCGCGTTAAAGAATGCCCCCATGTCACAAACCCGGCAATCGGAAATTATGGGTTATCTGTGTTTCAGGGCAGTGCATTCTGTTTCCTGCTTCCTGCTGGGTTGTCATGGCAATCTAGGAGCAACCAAAATACACTGAAATGCAGCAGAAGTGTCCGCCTCTTCTTCACGTGGGATTGTGGCTTTTAAATGTCAAATACATGAGAATCAACACACTCTGATATCGTTTAATACAAACTGTGAGCTCCTTCTGGTGGTGGGCTGCACAAGGTCTAATGTTTGTTTGAGTTCATACATGTTTTGACCTCCTTTGGGCTAGTTTTAGTTCAGAACTACTTAAATCATGGTGTAATCCTATTTTAGACCTGGAATAGTCCTACCATAAAATTTGCATTCGAAGGGTCAAATAGTATCGAAAGTAAATTTGGCATTCAGGCAAACAATTTCAGGATACAGGTTCCAAGCGACAAGCATCAAAAATAACAAACTCGTACGGGAGAAAAAATGAGGAAATGAGTAATCGGATGCCGGTCGGCTATAGCCTCTGATTGGCCGTCCGAGTGTCGTATGTGACATTGTTGTTATTGATACTTGAACTATATGTGCTTAAGCTCTGCCTCTGGAGATCAGTCGGGATGAACTAGAACTAAGTGACACATAAGTTCAGACATCCTGAGAAAAGTTTGTGGAGTCTTTCCAGTTCTGTTCACTGCTGTACAAACTGTGACTCTGCATAAAAACATCATGATTAATTATTTTTATTAATAATAAACTACCAGTGGCAGGCTATTAAAAATAAATAAAGTAATAATTAATAAAAAATGTATGCAATCTGAGTTCTTGCTTGTGGGGGAGGTGAGCATGAGGCTCACCGTCCAGAGAGTCATTCAAGCAGAAACACCAGCTTTTCTATGAAATCTCAATCAATCTTTTAAATCTTACATACACATTTTTGAATAGCAGATCTATACAGTTCTGTGAGCCTCCCACAATTTCACAGTAAGATATGGTTACATAATTCCTATATATTCCATTTATATCACTAATTAGCATTACACGGATAGTTTGACATATATGTCCCTCCCACATGCACTCACTCATGTTCAAATGATCTGAAAATGGGCGACACTTTAGTTTCTTTGGCAGCACAGACGCAGCCCTTGAGGAAAAGTCTTCAGCAGTTCACTTTATAAATGGCAGTTCACTTTATAAACTGTTTCACAGCCAAACCCTCAAGTCTCAAGTCTCAATGTGTGGGAAGAATGTCCCAAAATCTAAAGCTCGTAAATGCTCATAATATTCACTGCAGCTATCACAGAACAGCTGAATACTTGACTGCTTCCCGTGGACATGGAGAAGGAGGAAAAGTCCCAAACAAGAGACACATTAAATCAAAATAAAGTACTCTGGACATTTAAGTGATAAATTTAAGTGATACATTAAGCCTTATTTTTAACTGATGCTTAAAGTTGGCAACGTTAGTTAAGTCAAGTCAATAGTATACAGTTATTATAGAGCATGTAAAGTTATTTTTTGGCATCTTAACATTGCAATATTATATTATTTGCACATGTTTTTAATACAGTAGAAGTGTTAATACTCACTTAATACTACATGCTAAAACTGAACCAGGTTTGAATCACTCCTCGAGTCTAAACCATAAAGAAAGATGGTTTGGATCAGAACAAACCAGGTCTGAATGTGGCAGAGCATAACCTCTAAACATATACTGTAGTTTTGTGATTTATACATTTATTCATTGTGTTTTGCATCCAAATACGCTGGGGAAACAATAGTTCTTTGCTCAGACAGACTTCCTGCTGTGAAGTCTTATAAAAACAGGTTTCTCCTCCAGAGGTTGTACTTGGCTTGGATTTTAACAGCAAGCATTTAAGGCATGACTCAGACACTCCTATTAGTTTGTACTGAATGAACACTGTTTACCATGTAATGCTGGTACAATTCAGCCAGATATGTCCAGTCTTTATAATGTCTGATTCATGTTTTCATACACATTTTTCTATTTTATATGTTCTGCTTGACGTTCACAAGCAGAACATATAAAATAGTTTTGGCGAGTTGAGTGATCAGGATTAGAACTGTAGTGATGGGCACTCACCAGAAGCTTTTTTTTTTTTCGTGGGTGGAATGGCAGCAAGTGAACATGTCGTTCTCAAAGTTGATGTGCTAGAAGCCATGAATTAGAAAAATTACAAGTTTTACAAGGGATAAGTTGGGCAAATACAAATCAAAACCAACTACCAAAACTGGGAATTGGTTACGATTGATTTAAAATTGTATGGCGATATTACGGATAATAATTTAAAAAGACAATGTATAAAAAATGTATACATAATGTTTTGTTAAGCCCAAAGGTGAACCTACCTCACTTTAACTGATTATATTAAATGTAACTTCTGCCACCTGCTCGTATCCATGGAGATGTTATTGCTTTGCCTTAAATGTTCCACAGAATAACATTAAACTTTTCTACAACACAATAACATCTCCATGCAGACAAGTATGAGGCGGACACGCAAGCAGAAAAGTTAAACAGTGGACATTAAAGGGGCTGTACCTGATTTGTACTGTTTTGAAACATGAAAAACAGAATTAGTTCATTTTAAAAAGAAAAATAATATGTATTTTTCACATTATTATTAGCTTTAAACATGCTTTTGAGTACCTTAAATTTGCTCAAACAATGACGCTTACACAATGTAGTGAAGTTAGATCTTAAGAGAAGCTATGATGCGGGTTAGCAGGAACAGTGAACGTATTTAGACGGTAGAAATGCTCAGAACGAGTATGGTGATGATTTAAGGACTTAAAACAGCAGAGGATTCTCAGATAAGTGACGTATGAAATCTAAAAATATGTCCCAGATCGAGGGAGTTCAGCAGTAAGTGCTTTTGATGCTCAGAGGGGGGAGGATTTTCTAATGAACGTTCCTCAAAACAGCTTGATTGCAGCTGAATGCAACTTCAGTTTTTGATGATGGAAGATTGTTAGAACATGGTAAAAAGCTCAAAAAGTCACTGTGGCAGAATGAGTGTCATTCAATGTTTTTACATCAGTCACATGTAATCCTCATTTTCCTAATTCAGACCACCAAATATTCAAAGCGATGCGTTTATGATAATTTTTCACGTCTCTGAGCCCAGCATGGAGTTTTGTCGTCCTGTGTAAAGCTAACAAACATTAGCATGCTAATGCTGCACTTCCTGATTCTCGTAGAATAAAATGCTCCATAAACAGATGCAGAGGAAGACCTGTCTCATTTTGTAATAGATGCTTTTACAATATATCTGTACTGGGGCAACACAGATTGTAATTTATTACATGCAAAAAAATCAGGCACGTGAACTAGTTCTGTTTTCCCTGTTTTAAAACAGTAAAAATCAGGTACAGCCCAATATCCACTGTCTGACAAAGAGACTCTTAATAAAATCTACCTACCTACTTAGATACTGATCACGTCTTAGTCACAGTTTGGTGCCTGCCATAAAAATGAATCACTTACAACGTCAAATAAAAGGTTAATAATCTTTAAAAACTGTTACCTCAAATTGATTAATTCACATTTACCCTTTGGCTGTGTCTGTATTTGGCGACTTGTGTTCAATAAGTGTAAAATTATTCAAAGGAACACTGCGGGCCTGGCTAAACATTGACAGTATGTCAACATTAGCGCCGCTGCTACTGTCCTGCTTATTCATGTGGTGTCAGGAGAAATAGATAAAGTTGTGAAACGCATCACTGTCCCTGCCTGAAGTGTGAAGACGAGACATGCACTGCCAAAATCAATGGGTTTTGTTCATGAAACCAACTAAGAGTGTTTTTAAACATGATTTTCCAAAATATGATCATATGAAAATTCCTTTTTACTATTTAGTATGGATTGTGTCAAGTTTAAATAATCTGTAGAGAAGTGTATTTTACATAAACAATTATTAGAATTTCCTGATGCAACCATCTTTATTTGGATTAGAATTGGCAGTGACAGAGCACCATTTTCATATTTTCATAATAAATCAAATCAATGTATGAAACGAATGCACCAAATATTAAAGGACAAATATTCTGCTGCAGTGACTTTTTCTCTCTTTTAACCCTGTTCTAATTGCATTCAGCTGCATTCACGCTGTTTTGAGGAATGTCCGTTTGAAAATCCTCTCCCTCCGAGATTCAAAAACACTTCCTGCTGAACTCCCCCGATCAGTGACGATTTTCAGATTTCATACGTCACTTATCTGAGAATCTTCTGCTGTTTTAAGTCCTTAAATCATTGCCAGACTTGTTCTGAGCATTTCTGCTGTCTGAACTTCAATAGACTGTATATATCGCTGTGCGCCATCTACTGGCTGGATGCACTCAATAAGTGTCATTTCACAGAGGCTGATCCATCCTGTCATGTAATCAATAATAATTTTTTTTCTGTTTGTTTCAAAACATGAGATGGCAAATTTAAGGTACTCAAGAGCATGTTTAAAGGCTAATAACAATATGAAAAATGCATAATATTTTTCCTTTAAAACTTAATTAAAATGAATGAATCATTAAAATGATGAATCAACCAACCAACTATAAAACAATAATAAAGATGTGTTGTTGTTTTGTTAAATCATTGTAGAATCAGAGCAGTGGTTCTCAAACTGGGGCCACAAAATTATTTCAGGGGGTCCCCACATGATATGGTGAAAATTTGAATTTGAGAAAAGTTAAGCAATAGTCTTACACAAAACCTGATGCACTTATGCACAAATGTGGTGGTAAATGTAGATTCCTATTTGTTGGCTTGCCAAAGTTTATCTAGGCCTGTATCCTGGAAATAAGATCAAACAGTAGACACAAGGTTACTTTATAGATTTGTGGTAGACTCTTATTTTTGTTTCTAGAGGTCGCAAATGCCAAAGATTGAGAACCACTGATCTGGACTATAAAGCTTGATGATCTGGTGATAAAACTCGAATTGTGATCTTAACCCTGTCACAATCTGCTTTTTCTGTGAATTGTGTGATCGTAATTATATTCATTTTCTGTTTAATGCAGATCTATATACACTTAAAAACAGATCCTTTTCCTCACAAACACCTTTGATTAGTCAACGTCTTTCAAGGTGAGTAAATGATTTAACAAGTTAAAGTATTACACTTTACTTGCACTTTAAGACAATATGAATATAATAAATAAATAATAGTGAAATGGGATCAAATAAAAATGTTGATATAAATGTGTTGGAATATCACCCCCTCCACTATTCACCTTATTCCGGAAGCTGTCATCGGCACCGCCGTCTTGTTTCCATTGTATTAGTTTACACGGGGCAGACGACTTGAAGAAAAAATAAGTTCTACATGGACTGAAAAGCCGTTTTCAGGCCGCCCAGGAAATCGGTACGTTGTTGACTTGTTGTTGCTCGTGTTCATTAAACATTTTACACAAATCAACCTACTTAGCGGCGAGATTTTTCCCTTGTTCACCATTAGCTTTAAGAGAGTTCTCGTCAAACTGGAAGTGCGTTTAGAACAAAAGTGCATATCTGTGGCAAAAAGAGGCAAAAGTGGTCTTAAAAGACATTTGGAAATATTCTCATACTAGAAGCCTAAAATCACAATATTTCACCCTTTATTTGGTTAATAATGTATTTAATGTACAATATGTACAATTGTCTCACTAGTTGACTATTAAAATTGTTATTTGCAGCCTTAATATTTAAAAACACAAATCTTTATATTAAGTGTGCTAGCGCCCCATATTTCACTAAGCTAATATTTGTATTTTTTTAATTGAATTACAGATTTTTTTTTCCCCATGACTGGCCGAACGTATAATTTGACCCTAATTTATTGCAATTTCCTGCGACTTCAACCCTCAAGTCCATCACAGATATCATCACAGTAAAGTAAACCCCACTGAACAAGCAGAACACAACAACGAAAAACACGATAGCGGCGAGTCCGTTTAGGTAGTACTCTATAGGCTGGCATTCGCTGTACATTACGCACGGTGCCAAGCTGATCGTGGCACAGATGGTACGGAGTGAGAGAGAGAGGACAAGCATGAAGAGGTCCAGTGGCACCTCTCTCTCTGCCCACTCGAAAGCTGCCTATTATCTAATCACCGACACCAGCGAGGGGAGGAAGACATGACAGAAAGACCAGTAGACGTCACCGTGGCTGGACGCACTGCTGTGACACACAAGGCATCATTGTGACCGACGAGGAGGAACTGTGAACTCGCTCAAACAAGCAGGGAAATGTTATGGTTGTGATGAGGGACGGCATGGAGGAATATTCACAAGAGGAGATCCATATTATACATCAAGTGAAAGTGTGCTGGAAGTGGCTAGCGTGGGAACCTTTCTTTAAATACTAAATTGAATAGTTATTTTAATTGCAAGTTGAAATAGTAGGGATTAGAGGTGGCCAAAATGTTAAGTTTTTGATACAATTGTGAATAATTTGGTTGATTAAAGACACGGCAGGACAAGTCTTTAATCAACCAAACTATTCACAAGTGTATTTAAACCGATTGATTAGTCGACTAAAAAGGGGGCATGGCAAAAGCGTTCAAAACTATTAATTATCTCTTATCTGACATGACGTGCTCTCACAAGACTGTAACATCACAGGAGTTAACGCAAAGACAACTATTTATAAATACATAGAAAGTTGTGAAAAGGCTGACAAAAAGTCTCATGGTTCACTCCTAAATCTTCAGCTAACTCATAACTATATTTCATTCCTGATGTTGTCTTATATATTTATCCTTAAAATCTAAGTCGACTAATAAAAATGTTGGTCAACCAAAACACCACCGACTGCTTAATCGAACTAAAGGCTGACCGCCCGAATAAAACGCAGCAAAAAAGCATATTAACAATTAAAAATGGCTTCGGGTTGTTGACTTGTAATTTAACAATAATAATAAGGCATTAGTTTTATAGTGCTTTTCCAGATGCTCAAATTCGCTTTACAATTTTCTATATTATTTATTCACTCTACACTCCACCACCAATCAGCCACTCACACACCAGATTCATACTGGCAAGGTGGGAGAAGTGTGTTGCCTAAGGACACAACAGTTTGCACTGCTGCCCCACTTTTACAGTCCTTTCACTTTGTCTGATACATATCCCTCTCCTAATATGTATCTAAAGAGTTCTGTTTGATAACCAAAACATCGTCTGACTATTGTTATCCGGATACAACAAAAAAGTGAAATATTTTTGTCAAAATCACCCACTCATAGTGAGGATGGTCGCAGTTATTACCACTTGTACAACCTTTACAACTATGACATACTGACTAAAATGCCTATTTCAATCTTTTTGGAATTATCCTGATATTGATAATCAAATGTATTTTTTGCAATCCATCAAAAATGTGCTCAAATGAGGCTTTAAATGTCATGGTAGAGATTTTGGTCTTGCACAAAAAGTGAACGAAGTGTGTAATTAACTAGAAAAGTGTAGAAATCATACTTATCGAGAAAAAAGTGACTCAATGTTTTAATATATCCCGCCTTTCCGTTACTACAGTCACTATTAGTATTGCCACTATTTGATCACCAGTTGAATGAATGAGATAGGAATAGAAATGTCTGCAGTCCTTAGATCTAAACAACAGCAGGCAGTTGTGACAACGTTTGGCATGACCAGAAAAACAAATTTAGATTTAAATTATACGGTTTGCCCATCATAAACCTAAATTAACTCCTGCTTGAGAAGTAATTTGGAGGAAAGCTGAAAAGGAAAAAAGGAAAAACAATAATTAAGCATCTTAGTCGCCTCCCTCTTGACTGCAACATGTAAAAGTAATAACATTTAGCCTCAATTGCAGCGACTGTGAGCCATTTTGGAGCAGCATCCCACAAAACAAAACAAACTCCACTTTATTCCACATCTGTAATTCATTTCCTCAATCTGCCATGTAAGATAAAATCCTTAAAGACGCAGCAGCAGACTACAATAGGATAAACCCACATGTTATGTAAGAGACCCTGCATATTGGCACGCATTCCTGGACTTCTTTGCCATTATTTTAGAGTCCAGTAAATAACTGATTTTCAAACGGTTCGTGTAAGTTAAAGCCCCGGGTCAGAGCCATTTGGAACAGCAATAAAGATAGTGTATTGTATTGGGTCATTGTGGATTATTTTGCCTGCGGGTGCCAAATGAGAGAGCGAATGCCAGAGGTCAGCAGCGTGCGTAATGCGTGTACAGTTGCAAAGACAACACAAGAAGGGGCTTGGTACCGACGGGGAAAGCATGTAGTCAAGATAAAGAAAAGAAAAATAGCATCCACTGTGTCCCCATGGACAATCAAATGCAATTACTAACTTCCCAAGAAAATGAGAACAGTGGCAGCCCATAAAATGTTTTCCAATGGAAGGAAGCAACACTGTACAAATAGATCTAGCCATTTTACGCACACCGGTTTGAACGATACAGCGATAGTTTTAATCTACATGCAACGCGTAAAAACACCCAAACACACTTTTTGCGCGGTTGACAAGACAGAAAAGCATTAGTAGACATTCCCAACCTGCTCGTTTGGTGGACGTGCAGCCCACATGTTGCTCGTGTTGCCTGTTTCCACTTGCGTAAAGGAAAGAAAACCGCTGGACAACTTCAGAAGTACAATGAAAACACCCAAAACGTGACAGCGGTGATCAGGCAGTCCACCCGTCTCCTCTTGGCTCAGGCTGAGAAAAATCAACACTGAACTTTCTCTCGGCTCCTCAGACAAGGCGGGTCTTGGGAAACTCTGGACCAATCGGAGTTTAGAAGCGCCTCCCATAACGACGGTCATTGGATAGGAAAATAGTTGGACTTTTGGATAAGTAGGAGGAGTTCTGTTGGTTCTCTGAGGAAAAACTATTACTGAGCTGTTTTCTTCAGTTGTATTTTTATTTTGGCAAGATGTGCATTTATTTGTAACTCCATAAGCAAATCGCACGTTGTAGCAGCAATAAAATAAAATAAAAAAATCTGAACTTTTCAATCAATGTAAGTCAACAGAGTCTTAATTTCAACTGGAATTTCAAACTACAGCAAATCCAACACGGCTGATACTGAAGAGAGATCTCCAGCGCCATCTTGTGGGCATCTTTACGCACTACACCATATACATTTTTCCCTTATGATTCTACATGTGATGGTATCATAATATAGACTTTAACCTGTAATTTACCACCACACCCTGATTCACTGCTTAGCTGATGACACCCATGAGACCAAATAACAAACCGAACAAAATGTAGCTCAAATGCCTCACTTTTCTCTAGTTGAATAAGACATTTGAAAAAGTAGTTGATGGATAGAGTTATTCGTTGAAGCCTACTTTTTCTACAAACAAAACTAACAACATTTTAATCTAAAACTACATTTTACTGCTAATTGTTCCAATACAATAATTTGTTGTGACAATTAGTTAAAAATATGCCTGTCAAATTCTCTCAACGCATTATTTGGGTGCCAAATCTCTTCCTCTTTGTGGGTTTTCACTTGGTACCACCACTATTTCAACAAACATTGCCACACATTTTGAAGCTGATACAAAATATAATTCAGGATACATTAAAATGAATAAAATAAAGCAAGATTAAAGAAGGTTGGATACATACCAAATGACAAGGAAAGATTTCAGTGTCTCCAATGGGTTCCCAGCAGAAATATCTGTCACTCGCCTCCAGTCTGTTTCTCTTTATTTATCTTCTCCTCCCTCTACGCCTCTCACCCCCATCGTGATTCAGTGGCCATAAACATAATGGTTTCCTGGGTGAGCACAAAAGGCACAAAGGGCAGAAAGATAATTCCATACGGAAATTCCAAGTGAGTGATTAGTGTAAATGTTTTTTATCTTCGTTTGCTTTGTTTTGGGCATTTTCTGCACAAGAAGCATTGACTTTTCTTGTGGAGGATACACCATCTGCTTGTCTCCATGAAGATGTAATTAAGCTTTTATCTAGCATTTAATTGTTTTATTGCTCAAAAATGTGTTGGAAAACATAGTCGGTGTAATTCCTCTTTCAGCAGTGGTCCATAGTAGAAAATGCTTCAAAGGTACTCATCTGGACCATGTTTTTGAAAGTTGATTAGCATTAGAAAACATACAGATCTGAGCTGTAACATGATCTAACCTGTCACCTGCTTATGTTGGTGTGACCTCTATCACAAAACATACATAAAGCACAATAAATCGATGTAATCCCTCATTTGTCAGGAGAGTATGAATGCTAGCTCCTCAAACCGTTTACATGAGATTGAACATGATTTTTATGAATGAAATGTTGAAAAAAAGAAAACAACACAACACACGTAACAGTATATAGTACAACCTTTAGGGGGCGTTGTCGCACAGCTTGATTTGAGCCCACACCAGTCTCGCTCTCTCTTCACCGTACTTGTACCATATTTCCACTCCACGCAGTGCGCACTGAGACTCATTAACCACTCAGCTTTCAGAAGAACTACCCAAGCACAGTGCTGTTCATCTGAAAACATCCTGTCTTTATTTATTATCAGAACAGCTGTCAGTATGTTCACAATGCGACGCTCTTTCTTCGTTCTTGTGACTTTGGTTAAATTTTCCCGCTTCAGACACATCGCGTTTGTCTTCACGCTGGTGGTTGTTTACCCGTTTGTGTTTGGCTGAACTGCGCTTGGACAGATGTTACAGATGTCCACTGCAGCAGCATCAGTACGGCTCTGACTCACACCAGGCGCCACAAGGACTGTCACTGTCCAAGGAGCAGGACGCACTGTCGGATCTGGATCTATTGCTCTTGAAATATTGTGCTTTTTCCAATATAAGACTGGACTTAAACTTGTTTCTGTCCACTATCACTAGTTTTAGTATTTGTTGCATTTAAAAAGTGAAATATTTAACGAGCACGCCCGAGGAAAGAGGAATCAGAGTTGTGTTTTGCAGTTTGGATCTCTGTTTTTACGCACGGCTTGTTAATGCGCATGCTTTAGAACTCCCGGGGTTGGTGAGCCCCGCTATGGCTGGCGGTGTTTTGCCGAGCCAGGGCCAGGCACGGCCATGTGAATAAACAGCAGTATGCCCTCTTGGCCCAACCACACTCAGTGCCTCTCCCTCAGCAACTGCAGCTGGGAGAACTACAACAGCACTTGGGACTTTCCTCCTCTGAACTTCTACTCCATCCCGCTCCTCACGGCCACCACTGTCGCGTGTTCGCTGCTGTTTCTTGTGGGAGTAGCGGGCAACGTGATGACTATTCTGGTGGTGAGTAAATACAGAGACATGCGGACCACCACCAACCTGTACCTGTGCAGTATGGCCGTGTCGGACCTGGTCATCCTGCTGTGCATGCCTTTGGACTTGTACCGGATGTGGAGGTACAGACCGTGGCGCTTTGGAGACGCACTTTGTAAACTCTTTAATTTCGTGTCAGAGTTGTGTACATATTCTACAATCCTCAGCATCACCGCTCTCTCCGTGGAGCGCTACCTGGCGATCTGCTTCCCGTTGCGCGCCAAAGCTCTGGTCACCAAAAGACGTGTACGCGCGCTGATCCTTGTACTGTGGACCGTTTCCATGATGAGCGCGGGACCCGTGTTTGTAGTGGTGGGGGTAGAGCGGGACAACAGGAGCGACATGGACCTGGAGGACACGCGCGAATGTAAAATGACGCACTACGCCATGGAGTCGGGGCTAATGGGCGCGATGATGTGGCTCAGCTCCGCGTTCTTCGTCATGCCCGTGTTCTGCCTCACGGTTCTTTACAGCCTCATTGGCCGCAAACTGTGGCAAAGGCACCGGGAGACGTGCATGAGCTCCCGGGTCGCGCACAGGGAACGGAGCAACAGGCAGACCATCAAGATGTTGGGTAGGTACAATTACGCACACTTTACGCACGGTGCGTTAAGCTGTCTGCGCTTTTCAATTTCACCCATTTCACATACAAGCGTTAGTTCTTATCCAAAATGTCCTTTTTGCATCCAAATGTTACACTTAAACACCAAAATAACAATGATAGAAGAATGTGTAAACTTTGTACAGCAAATATTGTTGTTTCATTGTTTTTAAGAGAAATCGTGGTGTCGTGTGTCCACAAAAATGTCTGCTTCATAGTAAAAATTTTGGCTGCTGCTGCAAAATAAATATCCCCAATGTATCGATATCGCAATTTTGATGATAAAATAATTGATATAGCAATAACAAAATATATAGTGTTTTGAATGTAATAATGAACGAAAATATTGAAAAAATGTCACATTTGTTCCGGATTTTCATTCATTTTGTCTAAATTAGATGTAATATAGTGTTGATTTTGTCTCTGTTTAATACACTGAGGCATAAACACATTTGTTTTAGTTTCACTAACATTTTTATTCTGTCTAAAACTATATTCAAATATTGTAATAATATGGATATCGCAAAACTTAACTGTCATATTGCAGTGATTTTCAATATTGTGCATTCCTATGTCTGTGGAGCTTTTATTCACATATTTATTTATTAGATAGTGCATATTAATGAACAGTTACAGTGAAAATATGCCACATTAAAGGAGAGATGGCAATGTCCAACCGTCCCTAAACAGGTAACACAGAAGACAAGCACAAAACATCACATTGTATTGAAGATATATGGCCAGTTTGATGTTTTTTTCACCACTCCCTGCTCCCCATTATATGTCATGCACCTCCTCTTTCTCTTTACAGTGGTGGTGGTCTTTGCCTTCGTCCTCTGCTGGCTCCCGTTCCACGTCGGCCGGTATCTGCAGTTCCGCTCTCAGTACGCCCAGTCCCAGCTCCTGTCCATCCTGTCCGGCTACTGCAACCTGGTCTCTGTGGTCCTCTTCTACCTGAGCGCCGCCATTAACCCCATCCTCTACAACACCATGTCCTGGAAGTACAGGAGGGCCGCAGCTCGCCTGTTCGGTATCTCAGACAATAACCAGCCTCACCGATGTCGCACGGCTAGCAATTTAAAAGGAGAGTGTTCAAATGTCTGGAATGAGTCCACCGCCAGCTTTTAAACCTGTGAGGGCTAAAGAACAGACTGTGAAGCAACATCATTTACGTCAAGCAAAAACTATAGCCTCAAGTGCTTCATCAATCAAAATGTGAACGCTACAGAAAATCACACAAATCAATTATGGCCTTATGTTGTTTTTGCAGATTCTGGATGACAAAGTAAGCACTGTAGATGACAAATGCACCAGTCTGGCTTCCTTCAGAGAGGAGCAGCAAAGGTGCGGTGTGAATGGGACTATGTGTGAATGGATGTCATTTGTTTGTAAAGTTGAGAATGTGTGACTCTAAATGCCCTGTAACTTGGAAATTCAAGTCCATGCTGTGTTTATGCTGCTCAGAGGAAATGTAAAAAAAAAAAAAAAAAAAAAAAGTCACTCTCTGTCTTTGAAATGTTAAATTAAATGTTTCTGGTATAAGTTGACAAATGCGGTTTGTATTTCCACATTGATTTAAATTATTTGTTTGTATTTTAATGATAAAAGTAGTATTTATGCAGTCTTGTAGTTTGGCCTTCTCAGGTGTGCTCACATTGATCTGCTTGTAAATGGATCAGATTTTTATTAGATGTCAAATCTGTTGTTTGTGAAACCAAAGACACTTCTGTCTACTGTTATGTATTGATGTAACCCCTTTATAAGAGCCAAAAGTCAAGGCAAACAGGCTGCCTTTCATGCACCAACACTGAACAACGCACAAACATATCTCAAGTGGCAAAAACTATGATGCACAATGTTCCAGGCTGTTATGCTTTATGCTTAAATACAAGAGCATTTGAGTGGAAATTAATGCTTTCCTATTACATTATATATTTACAATGCATTTCTTTTCCAAGGCCATCTTTTATACCACAGTTGTAAAATATAATAGACAATAATAGTGAGTTATACTGGCATTTGTACATAAATGAACAGAAGATTGTTTTACAGTTGTATGTAAACTTTGTATGCTGTGACTTGGAGGAATATGAACCAAACACACTTGTCTTGCTTTAGAATAACATCTTTATAATAATGTAGACAAAATTTGCAGTTAAGCAGCACAGCATCTTCAGCCATGGCCTTGGGTTCAGATGAATGTATTCTCGTAGTGGCTCTGTGTAATGTTTTTGTCAATTCACTGTAGAGTTATTATGTGAATATGTTCTAGTTTGTGAATATGTCATTGTTAACTGTCATTAAAAAATAATATGTAAACTCAAAGTTGTCCTTTAGCTAAATGTATTTTGTTGAATATGTGTCTATGTTCCGAAAGTTAGATTATCGTAAAGGATTTTACAGTTCTTTGCTCATTGTTCCAATAACAGTAAATAATCATAAAACTGTGATGTTTCTTCTACAGTAATCGTTACACTAAAATTTGATATTGTGACATCCCTAAATATGATGTAGCTTTGTGCAATTACTCAAATTTTAATCGAGATTCAATCATTTCTAATTATCACTAATCAGCTTGAGTTTTATGTCAGCAAAGTTTGGACCAGTATTCAGAATTTGGAGGAAGAAATTTGACCATTTTCGATTATAATCAATTAATCAACCAATCAAAATGCATTTATAAATCTCTTTTTTAATTCCACAACCTTTCCAACCATGCGCACAACCACCTGACCCACACAACCATACAAACACAAACAAAAGCTAAAAAAACCAAACTGAAAAATAATAATGCTGAGTGCGTATGAACCAGTTAAGGAAGCAACATCAGAGACATACTTCCAGTTTGTATCTTTTACTTTTTTTTTTTTTTGTAGTAAATGAATATTGAAAGCTATTTTTATTTGTTAAAACAATACAAAATAAAATTGAATTAAATATCAAGAGCATTCAATATGAGAAAAATTGTGATACATGTTTTTTGCCTATCGACTTGGCCTAAATGCAAATCTACTATGAGTGTCCAACAAACGCGTCACACATGTCCTAGTCATTATTAAACACTGCTGTAGATGCCTCTTTAGTCACCTGGTTGGTCCTTCCTTACGCAATACAAATGTTCTACCCAAATAGTGTTGTTTTTACGCCCATGACTTTCAATGGCCTTCATCTCTGCGCAGCTTGAATAGATAAGAGCGGGTATTTTTTCATTCGGGCTTGACTGGCTACATTACATGCCTCACAGGGTACACATAAGGTCAAGTGAGTGATGGTGGGCTGAGGGTAGGACGCAGAGAGGAAATGAAAAGTCTAGTCTAGCAGCCAATCTTCAGGGACACAGACGACATAATATTAATGATTATATTGTTCTGTTTCTTATCAGCAAAAACTGAAACAAAGGAAATCCAAAGAGTTCATTGTTACCCACATAAAATCCAAAGGTAACTCAATGTTGACCACACATAATTCTAAATTAGTAGCTATAAAGAGAGAAAGAAGGTATACGAAATAAATATTGGATGCCTAAATGTATCATTCCAGCTATTAATCATTGAACGATAAATTGATATAGTAATTACTGTGAAAGGCCTAAGGCAACACGTTGCAGGTTGGGTCTGCAAGAATACACATTTTTAAAAGCATGAGCAATGAAAACACCTTTAAATTAAATAACAGAAGTCTTTAATGGTATACTGTTAAACATTCCAGATAAGCAATGAGGCAGACCCCCATACCACAAAAGTTACGTGATGCACCTTTAATAACTGAGTACAATGATACATTTCCTTCAAACTGATGATGAGGAACAAAATAACTGGTCGTTTGTGTAAAAAAGTATGCCAACACATTTGAATAAAACATCAGTATTTTAAAAAACAAAACTTTTAAGGAGCACAACCTCATAAATCTCACCAATATATTTTTTTTTTTTTTTTTTTTACCAGTGAATAAATAATGTTTCTACTGAAATGTGACTCTCAAGGACTCTTAAGATCACTTGACTCAATACAGTCTGGTTTAGCTCATTGACTATATATGCAGTAGAAACATTTTCAACCTTAGCTTTAGAAATATAGAAAGGAAAACTTAAATGTCAAAAGCAAATATGTTTTGATTAATAACAGCAATACCATTCATTGCAGTGTAAAAAATAGCCTTGCACCAAAGCATTTGAAAGAGTTTATGATCCAGAAGGATAGATGAAATTGTTCCAAATTCAGCTGTTTTTGGGGATTAAATAAAACCTAGAATTGACCAGAAATTCACGCATTTGACCAGAAATATTTGTTCAAGGTACATTACACATTTTCACCAATTTGACACTCAATTATTACAGTCTTTTTGGGGGATTTCCTGAACAAATGAAGCACTCAATTTTTCAAAAGGCTGTACTGTGAAACAGTGAAGTAACGAGACACAATAAAGACAAAGCCAAAAGTCAGAAAAAATTAAAACATTTATTGGGCATAAATATATTATATATACGCTACCGATACAGTTATGTCTTACATACATAGGGTAGTATTTGCAAAAATCTATACATTAAAATTGATATGGCAGTTTCTTTTATATAATGTATATGAAATTGTATAACATTTACAATACAAGAAATGCATGACTTTCTTTTTTTTCAATTCGTAGACCATGACAACATTGGAATGTTTGTTTTTTACTTGTGAGGTAAAAATATCTTTTTGTCTTGCTTAAAAAATAGTTAAATACCTGTGAGTTTTCTGTACGTTTGTCAAATCGCTAATCTCTCTCTGTCAAAATCTCAACTTACTGCGAAACGTACAAAAATAACAAAAAAGAAAATGTATCAGAAGGCACCGATGTGGGGTTGCTGGGCAAAACTATAACAAAATCATTCTTGACCCACCAAATGTGCAGGACCTGTGGGTGGGACTTAGTAAAAAAAAGGGGGCGGGGTTTTAAAAATTAACAGCATTTAAAAAAACAAAACATTAGAGTACCCTGCCCACAACCTCTAGCCTTGGACTTGTCGACATTACTACTGTCTTAATAAGGCTTAACGTTTGATCAGGAGCAAAATAAAGAAAAAAAGGGCGAAAAAGGCGTCTGCACTTCTAGTTTTGACCTATAGGAGGCACCGTTTGTAGAAGCACAAGCCAAACTCTAGTAATGCCAATATCACAGTGATGCCAACCGCACCATATAATGCCAATGAGAGTAACAGAGGGGCTGGCAGTAGTGTTCGGGAAAGGACTCTCGTGTCAACCTCATCAGTTCCAAAAAAGTGCTTCATCTCTTGTTAGTCATTACTACAGCTCTATAGATAAATCTGTATATCATCTCATAGCAAAATACTGGATAGAAAATATTCACTACTGCTATACCAGCGAAGGCCTGAAGGAGGAGTCGTCAGTTCTGTACTACTTTCTGCCATATTGTCATCCACTGATTGCCTTTGTCACCATTGCGCTTTCCTACAAAAAGGGGCTACACAATTGTTTATAAAAATGGCACATTTTTGCTTTACAAATAATAAAAGATAATATAAAGAAGCGTAATCACAGATCAAGTTAATGTTTTTTTTTTTCCTTTTGAAAGAATATAATAATTGTATATGCGGTTTCGTTACAGAAAACATCACATAATAACCCTTTAGTGGACACAGAAGCCTGCATTTTGGCAATAAAACAGTTACAAAAGATATCTGAAGCTTCATGAAAATACTAATTTAAAAGCCAAAGGCAGCAGCGTCATCCCAATACAGTTGACTAAGTTGCTACATGTATTATCTCTCTTAAGCAATAAAAGCGACTTCGGCTGTGCGTGGGCCGAAACCGCGGTAACACAAAAATACATATGCGTTTGGTTACATGAGTTTTTAAAAAGTTTGATGGTAACTGCAATGCATGGACTGATGAGCTACAGAAATACTTAAAGGGTTACTGAGATACGGAATGCTGGCCTTAATCAAAATCTAACATACATCCATAAAAAATTAAAGAAAAAAAAAACATGCTACAAGAAAAAAAATTAGTACATAACTACACTTGTCTCTTAATCTTTTAACAATAAATAAATGAAGATTGCACTGTTATTGGCATGTAAAGTACGGTATGCAAATATATAGTATAAATAAGAAAACAAACTCTACCTTGACTTTCCCATTGACTTTGGCAAAGGTATTTTATATATATATATGAGCAAGTAAACCATTTTGCGGACTGGAGCAAGGCACAGCAAAGATATAGCAAATGAGAGGAAAAGAGGATGAAAAAAATGTAGAAAATGATGTTTATGGTATTAAAGGGGAAACAAGTCCTCCCCTATAAAAAGGTCTATTCCCTGAGGTACAAGACAGGCTGCCAATCAGAACAAAGGGGCGGGTCTTAGCACAACTCCCCATGTTTTCCTTCCACCTGATTCATGTCTATAGGGATCTTTGGATAAGGAGTTTTTTTGTTGGGACTGTACCTTGGCTGCGATATATAGCAATAAGTAAGACGAGTTGAAGGTTGAATGCCCTGTTCTTTACGTTTGGTTAGCTCAAAAAATGGGAGATGCAACTATTCCGATGTCGATATAAAGCACCTTTTAAAAGACACAGGAGTAAAAATAAAAAAAGACGTAGAAGGTTGCAAGAGGAAAGCAGCGAACAAGCAGTAAAGATAAGCAATGGGAAGAGTCCTTAGATGTATATTGACAAAGCTGGTTGGGGTACGAGCTCACTGTAGGCAAAATGGCTGGTAACAGTACGGGCGTCTGTATTAATGAGGCTTGTCGAGTGCTCATTTTATCTTGTTTCTATGGAAATATAGACCCTTTAAATTGCGATGCCATCAAAAAGTTCAATATTTCAGAATGGAAGCAACTGGAGGCAAAAGTGAAGTGCCATAATGCCTTTTCAATAATAATCTGGTGCCTGATTTAAATGCTATTGACTGATTGAAGCATGTGACGCCATTAAGCCAAGTTACACGTCAGATATATGCAGAGGCGGGAGTAACAATGTTCATTTTTCAAGGTATTTTGAGCAATAAAACCACTGTAATTGAACAAAACCCAAAATGAACATGTTTAATGCCATGTTGTGGAACATTCCAAGCAATGCAATGACATCTTCGTGAGGCTGGTGGCAGACCCCTGCACCACAAAAGGTACACAGTGCAACTTTGGCCTTTCTAACATAAAAATAAGCTACAATTTTGAATTTCCAGTGACAGTGAATAGATGTCAGCTAGTTTGCTTCTTTGTTATAAAAAGGACAGAATGTACTCTTTTCAAGCCTCACAGATGTACTAGAGGTTCACCAAAAGTATTATTAGTTGAAATAGATGTCACAAAACTTTAGCTACAGCGAAAAACTATTGCAGGGTCAATTATAAGCCAATGTTACTCATCTTAAGAAACAAGTGTGTAGAATAATGAAGGAAAATGCATTAACAAGAGTGGTATGATTTCCATTTTTTACATTAACATTCTGCAGTTTCTCTGATGAAGTCACATTATGTTCCACTTCACATTTTTCTCTAGTTGCCTCCATTTTAGAATCTATAATGTATTTGTTTACAGACTTTTAAAGGGTCTACTTAAACTCCCAACAGGTCTATTGATCTGATCCTAGACCAGTTTTGCGCGTGTCTCCTTCCCCATTTGCACTGCACTTTTAGACCTTACATTGCCATCTCTTTATATACATCACTTCTATAGCTCATAGATATTTGCTATATTAATATATTGTGTATATATCTATATATTAGATTACTGGTTTTCCATTTTATAGATATAATAAAAATCACAGGATAGCAGCATCTTACACCACACATGAATTTGCATCACTTTGGTAGCTGAACATTTGTGTTACATAGAGATTTGTGATTGACTTCAAAAGTATGCGTCTCATCATTGTCGTTGCATGAAATGTAAAGTGTCCGTTATCAGTCGCTGGTTGTCGTTTATGTGTGAGAGCAGATTGTGTGGACTGACTGACAGCCTGTTGTGTCAAAATGAACGATATCGAACGGCTAAAGCTTTCTGTCAAACGGCCTACAATGGAATATGGCTGACTGGATAAAGACTGCAGCAAATTAAACATAAAAAAAAGTAAGGCAAAGAAGACTGTCAAAAAATATACATGTCTCTAATAGAATATGTCGTAAAAAGATACAAAATAAAAACATGCAAGTCAGTCTGAGGAGCATCTGCGTCGCTCACAGCTATTTTAAGGCTTGATTATCAGTTTCCCAACCGAGGTCCAGCTAAGAAAATGGCTTCCCTCGACAGAAATCTTTAACACGTGACACAAAGACGACATAGAGAGAAATTACGACCAAGTGGAAGCAGACAGTAACAAGGCAAGAAAAGCCTGAATTGGTACATTGACTAAAAAAAAAAAAAAACTAAAAAAAACATACATAGCCTTAGAAGTACATCAAGTGTTTTGATTTCATTCGGTTCGTTCATAAAAAAGTTTCTCTGTGATTTTGCGTTCTCTTTCTATCCTATAGTTTAAAAATAATTCCCTCACTTCATGAAGAAGTATTGTAGCAGGCAGGCGATGAGGATGGAGAAGCCCGCAAACACGCACACGATTAGCGCCGCAAACCGCTCGTCGCTGGAGATGAGCCCCGCCCCTTTCCCCGTCTCCACGGGACACAGCTCGCCCGTCGTGGGTGTGTCCTGACGGCGCAAGGTGAAGAGCGAGGAGGGGCTGAGGGGGCCGCACAGCTCCTGGGACGTGTCCTGGCAACGACGGCACGCACCCACCCGGAAACGGTAGTCTGTGTTGCCCTGGAGACCGGAGATCTGGAACGAGCCTTCTTCTCCCTTAAACACCTGAACAGGAGAGAGACAATGGAAATATAAAAATGACTTTAGGTTAAAGGAGACAGACTTTATAAAGATGCTTAGAATTGAACTATACTATAAGTAAATCATCATTTTCATTCACTGCAACATAGTAATAGAAACAGGTCCATTCTGCTATAACAGCAGAACTGATAACTCTTCATTGTGACATTTCACTATAGCAAGTGATGGATTTTCATTTACATGTTTTGTTTTTCAAAAGTGGCAAAGTGACATTTTAGAACCCAACGTGTATCACTTGGGATTTTAATCGTAAGTCGGTACATTGATGTGGTCGGGGATAGGGGGTAGGTGAAACCAGGAATTTCCTATGCACTCGAGTTTCAGTTGCAGGACAATATAGGCTTATTTATACATGAATCAACCAAAAAACTGCTTTGAGTGCACTAATTTGATCTTAACCTTGTTAAAATGATTTTTCCTCGTCATTGAAATTGATTTTGAACATGTTCATTAATTATCAATATGTCCTTTTAAAGTAAAAGTGGTCTTCACTCTGCCAATCAGCATTTAAGCTGAGATACCCACCTTGAGCCATAAATAGAGGAGTATCAAACAAGAAGATCATGCACTATGTTGACAAATTTTAATTTGTGAAGATCCTAGTGACTTTTTCTTTAGTAAAAGGTTTACTCCATGGGTTTCAGAGTGATTCAAAATTAGGACCGTTGCATTTCAATTTTCTTGAATTTTGCATGAAAAAAAAAGAAAAGAAGGTTTTTTCATAAAACAGGAAGCTGAAACCCACGAATCTAAACTGAACCAAACATTAAGAACCAAATGACTAATGACGTTAAGTTACAGAAGACTATAATTTGGACCTCAGTTGGAAAGCATGTCAGCAGGTGTCTGTTCATGAAGGATTAGTTTTGTCAAATCTCTAAAAGCTCTGTAGGGGTGTGGTGCTTTTAGTTTATTCATTTATTTTTAAAATAGCTTTTAACCCCATGACATGCAATTTAAACCGTGTTGATTTCATTATTGTGGCAAAGAAAATACAGAAAAAACAAATCCATATTTTCATGATTACTCCAATGATGAACATCCATTTGGATTATGATAAACCGGGTCACATGCTGAAGGTACAATAGTGTTTTCATTTTGTTTGGCTGCAAATGCACAAATGTGTTTTAAAGCAAATTGCACCACTCCATTATTTACTAGAACATTTCTGGTTTGCAAAAGAAAAATGGTATGGAGAGATTTTCATGGCAATTGAAGGATGCTGAATCTGTAAATGTCAATGGAGGTGATTCAGCCTATTTACGTTTTATACCAAAGACTAAATACCACAGAGCTCTGAACAACTTTTCTGCCTTCTACTAATTTCATCTGCAACAAACAAACCTTAATTAAATCCGAAAGAACATCAATATAGTTGGCAGTTTTTACAGATAGTGTTGCAAATTCAGCTTTTTCTTGTAAAGTTAAACGAGTACAAGGTTGGTCCATTTATTCACTACAGACTTTTAAAGCTAGTGCCCTCTGAATGGTCTTTTTCATCAAAGTTAACTGCGCTCTTGTGCGCTTTGGGGAAATCACATATTTCCTCTCAGAATCTAAATTGAGGCGCATCATTGTGGTTTGCGCAGATAACAACAGCACTTACTCCTGTCCTAATATGACCCAAAATGGCAGATGATACATTATTACTCCTATTACAGTTTATTCTAAATTACTTTTTTAAGTCTGTATCTTTTTAAATATGACATCAAATATTGAGATTGGACCCTTTTATGACTGAAAGCGCTTTAGAGGTTATGCAGGTGACAACGGAGATTTCTGTATTTTAGCCGAGAGAGGCAAAAACATATGAGAGTGAATGATGAGCAATGACATTTTCTCCTGTAAAAGCTCAAAGCGCAACTAAAATGCGAAAAAGCTGCCAAAGAATGTCTACAACGCTGCTAAATATTTATAAACAGTGGTAGAAAACAGATTAACAACAGGAACACTGCAGCTACGCTCACATTCATCACTGATACAGACTTCAGATCACACATAGTTGAACTCGTTACATTTCTGTCTTTTAGTAAAATGTTTCAGAGTCCAAATGTTGAGGGAATTACTCGTGCAGTATCCTTTATCTCCAACTGCCGTTAGCAAACAAGCTAGCTGAGCAACAACGAGAAACTACTTTAAGTTGACATTTTACCGTATAAAATTGATTTGAGCAAAAGAAAAGGAAGGTTGAGGAGCATTTTTAGAATAAAAGAATGTCGCGGCATGATCTCTGTAGCCTTATTGTCTTGTGTGTATTAATTGTACTGGAATGCAAATTCAACCAAATTGTTGTGTTGTCCCTGTAAATTCTGACGCCTAATACGCTCCTGAACAATCGTGGAATATATCAAATCATATCACTAGGTTGCATTTATGACATTTAAAATCTTCAAATTTGACGGCAAAAAAATTGGGTCCACACATTTGCCAAATTAATATTATGGCTTTAAGTCATTTCAGCTGATAACAATACAATTTTTGTGACAGAATAATGACACAACTTTTTGCATAGAAGGGTAAAATCCACCAAGAGTATCAATAGAGTTAGACAATCTTGAAGTTTCTGCCAGTTTAATGTGGAAAGGCCCAGTAATTACAGAGATAACAATATGAAAGAATATAAACCAGTGTTCTATGTTCACTGTTAAACTCAGCTGAGCAGTTGAGAACACATACCTGCTTGTATTCAGACTCACGGCCCACCAGCACCTGCAGCACATAGCTTACAGGGTCTCCTCTCATTGGTGGAACAGTCTCCCATGTGACCTCACACGTGTTTCCCTCCAGCTGGTGCACTTTGGGCGCTGTTGGAAATAAAATATACAAACATTACAAAGAGAAAGGAGGAGCGTTTTATGGACAGAAAACCAGGTCGAGCTTTAAATGTTTAGTTGATTAATCAATAAATGTTGTTTTAGTCAACCAAAAGTCATATTAGCTGACTAATTTGTTTTCACTGTGTCAGTATGGCTTCTGTTCCCCATCTTCTTAAAAAAAATATATATATATTTTCTTTATTTCTTATTCATTCGTCTTATATTATAATGTATAACTAAATTATGTTGCAAATTATGTTCCCTGTGGTACATTAACTGTAATAATTCATTATTATTATATTACAATAGTTTTTTTTTTTTTTTTTTTAGCTCTAGTTATGCTTAAAAAAAACTAACAAAAAAAAAACCCAAAACTGACAACTGCAAAACATTCAACACAATTTCCATGCAGCATGTGCCTGCAGTTCTATTTTTGGAAACCTGCATATATTTACCTAACATTGTTATTTTCATGAGCACAACCTCCACCTCCATAATTTACTATTATACTCAATAGTCTTCACTTTTACGGCAGCTGTCAGAAATACTCAGCGTATTATATGATGATTTCAAAACAAAACCAGCAACTGAATCGCAATCTATAATTTTGTTTTGCTATTTACATAATTGTTTGCCTGAGCACTTCTCCTTTGGGACTCGTGTCACCCTGCACCTGAGCAAACATTACCAATTATCATTGGAGAAAAACATTTGACTAAAATGCAGAAAGCGAAATGAATGCTGATTGGATGAGAGTGCTTAGATACAGCTAACAGGTTTACACAAGTCAGGAAGACCCTTAACAATGTCATTTAGATTGGTTTATAATATTTCAATAACTTAGCTTTCATCTTTTTACCTCAGCAAACCAATATAGTTCTCAGGTTATTTTGCCAATCTCTTTTATTACCGAAGAGAATACGTAAGCTGCTTACTGGCAATGACAACAATAACCCACCACATTTTCAGATGGCGTGATCCATTGGAAGTCACAATAACCCGAACAGCAGAGTTTTCTTCCAGAAGTGTTACCTTTGAGGGCGGGTGGCACAGACTTGGTGGTGCAGAAGGTGTGCGTCTCGGAGAAGGGTCCCTCTCCGGCGTCGCTCACAGCTTGTATTCTGAAGCTGTAGGAGCTGGACTCGGTCAGTCGCTGGACCTTGTACGTGTGGCTGGGGCCGCGGTAAATCGTCACAAACCTGGACAAGGAACATTAGATTATGAATATCTTACTATTATATCCAGCTCAAGTGTTCACAATAAATTCAGTATTCTCCAAAGACGTGCACGTGTGAATGCACTGGAGTCTCGATGGCTAGCACTCTCGACTCACAGCAGAAAGGTTCAGATTTTGACTCCCAGACTACCCTAGCCTTTTGTGCAGAGTTTGCATGTTTCTCCCCCGTGTTTGAGTCAACCATAAACATGCACAACAGGTCCAATTCTCCAGCTAAGACCTTGACCAAGACTGGAGATGTGTGCCCAGGGCTTAAGGTCTGGAGATGTGTGCCCAGGCTCTGCACTGCTGCATCTACTGCTCCTGACAGGTTACCCCACCGGCATGGAAGATAGACGATAAAGTGCTTATTATTATTATCTTATTATCATCTTATCTTACCTTCAAGAATGTGTGAAAAATGAATAGTTCCCTGTGTTTGAATGGCCATTATTAAATGTGCACCCTGCCAAAACCAGCCATTGGGACATTTAATCATAGAATGTATTTAAGTATGCATAGCTATTAAAGTAAATATGTTTTTCTGCACAGTAGAGCTCAACATACGGTGGGAAATTTGATTTAACAAAAACGTTTATTTTCCTCATAATGATTTATAACAGTTTTCAATTCTAATTTTCTAATAACACATTAAATGTATTTCCTGAACATTTACATGTCTTCCCATGTCTTCCTCCACAGTCTGAAATCCAAAACACATGCTTTTATTGTCAAAGCATTAGGTGTGGACCTCTTGATTAAAAAAAAACAATGCTGATCATTAACAATTAGCAATAACTGACTCTTGATTAAAATTCAATGAATAGCCAACATTGTGACAAACCATTGAGACTTTAGGTTGGTTTTGGCGTAAAGTAATATGTGTTAAAGTGTGCTTTGAAGTAAAGAGGTGCATTTCGTTGTCTGTTTGTCTGTGACTATATGGAGCGACTCTAGTGACTGTACTATTGACTGATGAGGACATAAAATGAATAGTGAAAGCCGAGGGTAGTATATCTGCCAAAAACTACAGTAAAAAGATATTTGTTTGGAGCTAAGGACAGATTGATGGAGAGGAGACACAATAAGTCAGTGAATAAGGATCTTTCTGCTGCGAGGCCCATTCATCTGCGCGGCACCAGGAGTCTACGGGAGCTGAGAAAGACCAAAAGTGAAGAGGAGAAAAGTGACTGGTAATTACACACGAAGAGTCCAAGATAAGATGGAGGATGTGATGGAGAAGTAAAGGAGCTAGGAGAGGTTTAGAGACGGGCTATAACTCCACAGAGCTCTCCATGCAGCGGCACAAGAGAGAACTAATGAGTTTGGTTGATAAATGGCTCGGTAGTTAATTCACTTCGACGCACACAGACAAAGCAAATGCAACACAACACTACACGTATTTTTTCAATAATAAGTCTGTAAATCCACCAGGCTGAAGAGAGAAAAATGTCAAAACAATTAAATACACCCTCCAAAGTGCCAGTCACAAACAAATGGACATTGCCAAATGAGCAGGACAGAGTTAATGGGATACAAAACCTTGGATCAGAGCCAAAAGTGCATTTGGTTATTTACAAGAGCAAACGGGGCATGATGGGGACAAGGATTGGTTTTGGTTTTCCCCGTCTACTTTTTTAGAATATAAACATGTCATTCTTAATTCAGGGTCAATCAAAGAGTTTGTAGTTTGTTATTAAAAGGATCTTTGATGTAATAATCCAGGCACACATAAAAGTAGTTACTAGTGGTTTGTTAATTAAAAGCACAGATACAGAGGTAAAAGTATTGCATTAAAAAAATCTACTTAAGGTGAGACACCGCAGGTCAATATATCAATCAAGATATCAATTTGAAACTTCTCCTGTAGTTTACTCACATAAATGTAAGAAAAAAATGTATTACAAGTTTTCATATAGAAATAAGGCATATTTCTAAAAATGAAATTGAAAATATACAGGAGCAAAAAAGTAAAAAGTAAACTTTTTGGAAGTAAAAGTAAAATATTTCACACAGATTTTGACAATTATCTAAGCACCAAACGTTGTGATCTTGCTCTTAGAATTGTTCTTATGTTTGGTTAAAGGAAGGGGCTGAATCAATAATTATATATCTTATCATTTTTATGAATATATTTCATTATATACGTCTTAAACGCTAAATCTTTCGGAAGGATGTCACTACGGCCAGTTCAGCAGATCGCAAATCCAAAATGTAATGCAGGGGAAAGTACAGAAACCTGCTCTCAAATGCAGTGAAGTAAAAGAAACAAACAAAAGTGAAATTACAGTACTTTTACTTATGTACTTAGCAGAATATCAAAACTGAAATTCCCGGATTTGTCTTATTTAAGTGCATAGTTTTATTTATGACTGATCATTACATAAAGGTTAAAGATGGAGCAATTAATAATATTGTTGAGGTATGGATTCAAACACCAGTATCAGGTTCAGACTGTATCATTACTGGATCAGGCATGAATAAATAGAATTAAAAGTATAGAAGTACCAGGTACCAGTACCAGTACCAGGAAATGATTACACTTCATTATGTGTGAATAGCACCTCATTAAAACAAGACTAAGCCAATTAACAGGGACATCCACATTAGTGAATTCATTAAAACAAAATGTGTAGGTAATTATGCCTAGAGAGTCAGTGTTGTCTGTTGTCATGGCAATGTTGCATTCCCCATTTCTCTGAAGCAGGGAATTATGGGCAGTACAAAGATGATGACTTTAAAATAAAACGACTTCAAACCGGCAGCTTGTGAAGGGCAAGAAGGACCGAAGAATAAAATGTAAAACTGTGAGCAAAAAGTCTGTATTTGGAGATAAGAAAAAGGAAACTGGGTTGAATTTAAAAAAGGGACATGGGCTTAAAATGACAAAATATTATGAATGTCTTTACTCCAAATGGCATTCATGACACTGGAGAGGAAAATATGAAAAGGAATTTGTTTTCAGTAGGTTATCTAAGGGTGAATTTGTAAATATGGAATGTATAAACTGGATTGTAAAAGACTAATGAGGTGGGATTGCAGCACAAATAGCAAAAATGACATAGGGTCTTTTTGATTTTCAGTAGAGTGGACCCACAAAGATGTTGCATTTGCTGCGAGATCTGTTTCCATGGCAAAGTAATGCAGTCAGTCCATAGCATTTACAAGCTGCTGTGTGACTGTTATTGCATCAACAGGAATAACCAATATATACAGACAGTAAGTAAAAGGATTTCACGTGATCTAGTATCAAATCTGGGCGACACAAAGGCGCTGTGGTTAAGATTATCAGCTCACAAGATGATCCTGGACTTCGATTCATGGACTGGATGGGCTTTACTGTGTGGGGTTTGCATGTGCTCCCTGTGTCTGCTTAGTTTTCCCTTATAACTCCAAAATGTCTGCATAAAGTTGGTCCGTTCTTGCTGAACATAGTAACATCTGATCTGATCTAGTCATTTTGCGCTATAGGTTTATTAGTCAACTTGTTTTCTTGTTTTCTGATTACAATATCGACTTAAATATATGATAAATGGAACAATATATTTTGGGCTCAACAATTTACAAAGACCCTTTCTAAGCTATTTTTTTCTTTCCTATTCTTTTGTAATATTTGAGCTGCATAGGGTTGAATAATTAGCATTACCAATGACTCATTAATTATACTACTATTACTACTACTATTTTAGTGTTGCATTCTGCTATTTTATATTGCAGCTAGAGGTGAGGGATATTAGCATTTAGCAAGCAATGCAAAATTAGAATAATGAGAGTATAATTTAGATTAGAGTAAAAATGATACAAAAAGAGCTGATTAAAAATGAAATAAAAAAAGTTAAGTTGTAAATTTTCAAACAAGAGTATGAGGTGATATTTCTTCACTTTGTAATTAATTTGACAGACAATTCACATGATTAAACTTCCCCTCTAATTTCAGCTTTTAAGATGAGTTAATTTAGAAAAGGTTTCATGGGATTCTCCTGCTTTCGTGTGATTGAATTGTACATATGTTGTTGTAGTTTCAATATTATAGCTTATCACGATATTTTCATTTGCAATATAACGCCTTCAAAGTGTTCAAAGTGTTATTGTGACAGGTCACCTTCACAAAAATGAATGTCAACCAAAGTAATGACGCCATCTCCAAACAGTAAAGACTCCAAATCTGGTCCTGACTGTAATCAAAAGCTTACTTCTAGTGTAATTTTGTCTGATAAACACATCACTGCATTCTCCATTTAAACACAGGCCCTTCATAATGTCACACTCCTGGACTGACATCAAATTAGCACACATTAAAATCAACTGGATATAAACTGGCACTTTCATCCTTAATTATTATTTTTTTCACTCTGCAAAAGGAGGAGTGTGTGTGTCAACTGCATACACAACCCAAGGGCACTTACAAAAATAACACGGTGCCACAGGACAAGCCTAAAGCCCGGTTTATTCATTTTGCGGGTTTCACAGAGTCTGTGATGAAAAGGTTAACAGATCACAGCTGGTTGCAGATAATAGCCATCTGTTGCTTATTGCACTGGAGTTCATTTATTCAGGCAGTGCCAGGCATTCACAGCCACAACAGCGACGATGCGCAATGATCCAAAAGAGCACTCAGACATTCACAACAGGTGGAAAATATATCTGATTTAACAGAAATTAACTTCTTTGTAGTTTGTAGCTTGAAGGCAGCTATTATTGTATCATCAATAATTGTGTCCTGTTTATGACAAGCAGTACATTTTAAAACCTTTGGGGCTCTTACACTTTTTCTTTTACAGTATGTTGAAAAGTCAATGATATCACAAAATTTTAAATGTTCAAGTTGGATTGTAGGGTTATTAAAATCATCAAATAATAGCTATTTATGATAACCATAATCGTTAACTGGACTACACAGACCCTAAAACAAACAACATTTTTTAATAACAGACAGTTGCATAAAAAAGTCAATGTACAATACAAATAATTGTTTGACTAGTTGACTACTAAAATAACAGTCTCAGCTCGACTGAAAATACATATAAACACACAGCTTTTACTTTCACTTTAAATAGAACAAAGCTTTGGAGCACAATTGTAATGATGATTAAAGGTAAAACAATAAAGTGCCTTTCCAACGACTTTGCATTAGCGCTGAGGCCTCCCGTTTCCATGGCGATGTCCCTAATTGTAAAAGTACAGCTTATTCAGTCCAAACGAGCGAGCGAAAGACGGGAGAGAGGTTAAAAGACAAATAGAGGGAGGAGAGAGAGAGAGAGAGCTCCACCGAACAGCTAAAACAACTGATCATGTTACGAATGCCAGTCCATCAGAGAGCTTATAATTGGTATATCTTTACTTTATCACATTTTCCAGTTGATAATGTTTTACTTTTGAGAGCAGGTATCAAGAATTTCTACTCCACTACATTTTTGCACTGGACTGAAAAGTAAAACGTCGAATTGCTATAGTTGACCAAAGATTAACTCACTTAAGTTTACTTTTTACTATTAAAGTATATGTTTAAGTGCTTCCAAACCTTTAGTTAAGTAGATTTTTGTATGTTATTTACTTAATTGCGTATTACTTTATATTAACGCACAGGAGTAGAATTGGGATGACTGTGGTCTTGTTTATTCTTTATTGTATAAGGTGCTTTATAAATAAAGATGACCTTGACCTTGTTTGAAAGTAAAATCTCGCCAATTATTTGTTGTGTCTCGGAGCAAAACACTTCACCCACATGACTCTATTTTGAGCAATTAAACATTCTGATAATATCTTGAATGTTGTTTTGAATATATGTCAAATTTGAATATACCGTTTGTAGTGAAAAATGCAGCGAGTGTGGATAAAAAGTAAACAATTTAAAAAACGTATATTGTAAACTTTCAAATAAAGTTATACATTTCTGTACTTTTGTGATTAATTTAACAGGCATTTCACATTTGTCTTATCATTAAACCTCAACTAATACTTTTAAGGACATGTTTTAACACATTTCTGTTGGATTGACATTATATAGTATTGTTATCGGGATACTCCAAAAAACACCTGAGATATTCTTTGTTTGTCAAGGAGAAAGGGGATCCTATTTCTTCGTAGTGTTTCTTTCACTAAACATTTACAAATTGCTAATGAAAAACCTGGCAAACAAAGGAGTAACTGCTGAAAAGCTCTACACTTTTATGAATGAATTAAAAAAAGCTACACCTCCCAGCTCTCTCAATAGATCCAACATAAAAAATACCCCAGTCCTGTATTACTTCCAGCAGATTGGCTTTAACAAATACCCCCTGCTGTTTCTTCGCAGTTCCTCTCCAGACCCGACTGTGAACCAAAGCCTAACACCTTTTCCATCCTCCTACGTGACTCCTCCATGGTACAACTTGTTACAGGACTCACAAAAACACGCGTAAAGCCCACACACATTTTGCATGAGCCACTGCTGCAGATACAGATGTTTTCTTGCTCGTCTTCTATGTTCGAGAGAGTGTGTGTGTGCGTCTGGTATTGACTTTCTGCTCCTCGTTAGTCCTATTGAGCGGCAGCTTAAAGGGATTGAGTAAAATGACGAGGTTCACAGGTTCAGAGCAAGTGTTTCAAGAGAACAATTTCAATCAGCTGTTATAAAGCAGTCCTCAATACAAAATGTTCAATAAATGTGTAGATTTTTATATATTTTCTCACATTCAGAATCATACTTTGCTGAAAAAAGAGCATAAAACTTATTTATGGGTTTCTGTTGCATGACTTTTTGTTGTTATAGCTTCCATTTGAGGACTTAAAACCTATTCGTATTGTTAATTTTTATAGCAACAGTCAAAGTTGTGTACAAAAGGTTCTAACTATAATGGCTAATATTTTTTCTCTTTTGTTTTTAAATGTTGTAATGTCTTTATGACTCATTCTGGTGCTTAAGTGAACGAGTCCTTCTGTAATTGCCATTGTCCTCGGTTATTTAAACATGCAAATGGAGAGGCCAAAGGGTCAGAGTTAACACAGTGAATCATAATTAACTTGAAAAAAGAGCAGAGCAGCGTAGGCAAGTATGTGGTGAGGTGAGGTAAAGACATGGGCTTTGGGCCAAGCACATCTCTGTGGAGTTAGGTAATCTATTCAATCTATCGAGCAATAAAGAAGGCACCCGCAATCTAATTCTTAAAATGTCCAGCCAACAGCCAAGCTATTCGTCCTTTGTTTAAGAGCTTGGACCAGTGCACACTTCACCCTCTTTACTGACCTTAGATTAAGGTTGCTGTGTATAATAATAATAACAACAATAATAATAATGATAATAATGCATTAGACTTATATTGCGCTTTTTGGACACTCAAAGACGCTTGAGTGTCTTTGAGTGTCCAAAAGACGCTTGAGTGTCTTTGAGCGATTGATTGGTGGTGGTCATAATTAAAGCACAACATTTTACCTTATTAACGTCTTTGGAGGTTCGTATGGTGATTGCATATGTATTTATGGGGTGTTTGAAGCGCTCGTCGTCTCCCCCTGCTGTCTCTGAGCAGACAACCAGCCTTGCAACATTTGCCAACACCGACCCGAAGACAACAGTCCCCAAGAAACACTGGCTCTTTTTAAAGTATTTGGCAATGTGTAATGTTTTTGTATGTGGTTGTTCTTGTTTCAATAAAAAAGAAGAAAAAGAAGCTTTTGCGTCTTTTCACTAGCAGTGTATTTTCACATGAGAGCTGCAGGGGGAGCTCTGTTGCTAAAGTTGCTTAGTTCTACTTGACGTTTGGAAGTCTTGAACACCTTAATGCCTTCAGTCTACCTCAGGGCAGCTGTGTGATACATCAGCAATGCTTTAGGCTTGTCTAGTTTGTAAAGAGCAATACAAATACAAGGCATTATTATTATTTCTTTAGGTACAACCCTAAATACCTTGGAAAGTCATTAAAAATATGTATATTTGCTTGAAGTTGTGCTAATAACACTTTTTCTTAAGGACAATATAAAAAAAGTAGTGGCATTTTCTGTCAAGGAAGTAATGCACAGAGGAAATGTTCTGGCAACTCATTCACTAATGTTCGTTGGGTATTGCCACCAACATCTCACTCGGAAGGTCAGCTCTGGTGAAATAGATGGTGCCTGGTGTCTTGGTCAGCCAACATTTTTTTTTAGTCGACTAATTGTTTTATTTAAATTTAAAGGATTTATATGGCATTTATATATATTTATAACAGCAAAAACAAGATGATATGTATTGAGTTTGCTGAAGATTTTAGAGTCCAACATATAAATACACACTTTCCCAGAACTTATCTCTAAAAGTAGTGCTGCAGTTGTGTTCTTTTCAGTGCAGTTTGGGTTAGACACATGGAAATAGTTTATAGTTTGATATATTTTGCCACACCCCCTTTTAGTCGATTATTCGGTCGATAGGGCATGTCTTTAGTCGACCAAGAATTTCTTTAGTCGACTACAGCCCTAGAAAAGAATAGTATTGTTTAGAATCAGCTGTCTGTGTCAGGCAAAAAAAGTATCAAATTTTCTTTTAATAAGACTCTAAAACAAAAACGTATGAATGAACTCAAATTGTCTTTAAAGTTATTTACTTGTTGACTGTATTGTAAAAAGGTCAACGTCAATGTATATAATGTGATCTGATTTTATATCGAATGGACTCCATGAACTCACCCATTTATGGTAGAAAAGGTGATGTAATGTGCTTGGACAGTGGACCCACCTGTGGTTCTTGTCCTCCATCTGTAGTGTGTAGACCATGTCGTCGGAGAGCAGGGCACGAGTGTGCGTGTTGCTGTTGTTTTCACCCCACTTCAGTTTCAGGCTCTGGGGTCCTGCGGCCGAGCACTCGAGAGGGGGCGGGGCCGGAGGGAGGGGGCGTGTCCGGACCACGAGGGGGGCGCTGCACGGACTGAAGCCAATGGCATTCACCGCCTGGATCAGCACACTGTCAGAGAGGCGAGATACAAAAGAGTGAGTGCATAATTATACACAATTATCTGTAATAACTGACTTTTTATCATTTGGCTGGTCCCTTTCTCATCAGGGGCTGCCACAGCACATTTTAATTTGGCATTACAGCGTCAGGGGTGAGCAATGAGCGTTAAGTATCTTACCCTGGGACTGCTACCTGTAATAAATGACTGAAAAAATTTTATGAAAAAGTTTTATTACATTTTACATTATTGGAAGACTGCAGGAGAACTGTCACAATAAACCTGCAAGTTTTAGGGTATCCTGATGCAGAACATTTTTTGGCAGCACTTTACAGTACAGAAATAGCATTGTATACACCATGTCAAAGTACTCACTCTGGTATCTCCGGAAAGAATCTAAGTCTATTTTTGCCGGACGCAGCGTCTGGTGCGGCTTTCATGTCATTTGACGAGTGCTCTCGGCGAAACCACGTGAATCTACGTGGCTTTCGTCAAAAACGGACCGCAGTTAACCGGAGCTGACAGGCGTCTGCAAGAGACCCGCGCGGGTCCCGGACCGCGACCGGACTGGACTCAGTGTACACTAGGCGTTAGGGTATCGGTGCAGTAAAATTTTTGGCAGCACTTTACAGTACAGAAATAGCATTGTATACACCATGTCAAAGTACACACTATTCACAGGGAAATACGTTTTGAATATGTTTTGTATTCATGAAAAACAGAAAAAAGAAAAAAAAAAGGAATAGAATGGTAACTCAAGGGGTAAAACATGGTTATTACTGACAGTAACAGGAAACATCTTCCATGATATATTTCATGGTAAAATGATTAATCCAAACCTAGAATGAAGTGAAACAGACATTTTAATTTTGTAAATTAATTACAGTATAAAAGTTTAGGTTTCACATTTCTGCGTAACTTTGTTTATTGTAGATATCATTGCTTTGCCTTAAATGTCCCTCAGTATATCATTTAACTTTACTCATGGTTACAAACAGATGACACCAGTAGTTAAATTTGCAGATCAGATCTGTGGAAACGTGACTCCAACTCACACTAAAAATGCATGACAAGTTATTGTTTAGCAACAAAAAAACACTTGTAACTGAATAAATTCAAGTTGATAAGCAGATAACAGAGGGAAACAAGCAGGTGGTGAGTTTGCTGTGCTGCTTAGTCCCATGTTAAAGGTGACGTATGAGTGTCATTTTTCCCCCCAGCTCCATTAAGACACTGAGACAAGTTGAAGACACATTACTCTAATGGAACAGGCCTCTTGACACAGTCTTTCACACATGTAGGAGGAAGAACATGTTAAGAGAGTCTTTTATTTACAAAGCGTTATCTGACTTGAATGTACAGACAGAATGAATGGTGGCGACCTTTCATCAGAGTAAATGGAGTGTCAAATGTATTCCTGCATTGCTCTTCAGTGCATATGTAGTGCAGTGTATTGAATCTAATCTTTGCAGTTGTATATTCAAAAACACTGTTAAACCTAAAAAAAAAAGTGTGCAATCTGAGGCATTAATGCTGCTAATTATTATACATTTAGCTCTTCCAAGGATTTGTTCTCTTGTGATGTGGCCTTGCCTTTTAATAATGTAATTATTCATTTTATTAGCTTGTCGAGGAGTGGGCGATATTGAGTATGAGTATATTTGAGTATGCTGCTAACGATAGTAAAACAACATTATGTCAATCCAATAAATGTCCTAGTTGATGTTTAAATACCAGACAAATGTGAAAATTCTGTAAAATGCATTACAAAAGTACAGAAAACTCAATTTATACCCTTATTTTGAAGGGATTTTTTGAAAGTCTCAGCTCATTTTGTAGCATTTTCCACTATAAACTATATACTCAATATTAAAATAAATAAATAAAACATTCACAATATTATCTAAATTCTGATACATTGCACACCTCTACTTGGTTTGGGCTATTTTTCACATCAATAAGCCCTACAATAAAACAAAATGATACCCTGGTGCTTGAGTAATTCCCATCTTCTCCCTGTGCCTCATATTAGCTGCAGTGGTGTAGCTTTTAGGTCCTGACCGCATGATTAGCATCCTCAGCACTGCCCTTCAGTTGGAGAGCATCTATCTGCTGACATTTGGTTGTGTTACTGTAACCTTTTGTGTGAATGCATGACTCAGTGCTGGAAAAGGGCAGTGCTCTTCTCTTCACTGTGTAATTAAGAATATGGATAATACAAGGAGACCAGAGAGAGGCAGGAGACAAGTATTAAACGGTAATTGATGCTACAGTTTACAATTAGCTCAGAAATGATTTGCATGTGGAAGAGGATGGCGTCAGAAGTGCAGGTGGTTGGTGAAATATAGAAAATCCTCGTGTGAACAGCTGGCTGCATGTGACGCGTGTAAACATGTTTTGTTTCGGGCCCCTGACAGGTACGGGACACTGGGTTGGACAAAACAAGTTATCAAATGAGCTGCTGTTTATCGATCGGGAAGTACATCCTGATTAACATATTGTACAGTGAAATCGAATTGTAAACACTGCGCGCAAAAACGGTGAAAATTTCAGTAAAGATTTTCAGTAAAATAATTGACTTCCAATGCACGGTGTCTATCAGGAAACTTTATTAATCTAAAAAGGTTTACTGTAGCACAATGCAGTTTAAATAGAGTGTAGAAAACATTACTACACTCTATTAAAGTACTAGACATTATAGTACTATATAAAGTTATTTTTTGCAACTGAAGTAAAGACTCTACATGAACATTAAAAATATGTTTTTATTTTTATTTTAGTTTTATGCCAATTGCAAGTTATTGTAATCGGCTTTTCCTTCAGGGTCTTTCAGTTAAATGCAAACATATCTCAGCAATCTTTCTACATCAGTTACTAATCATTACTTGAACATTCTTAACCTACCCCTTAAAATAACCATTCTTGGTCAATTACGAACCATTAAAAGCAAAAACTCCAAAATTCTACAAAACTAAAGGAAAACTATTCTATTAATATTAATAGCATGATTTATTTGCAGCCAAAAGTAGTAGCCAAAGCAAACAACATTTACTGATGTCCTCCACAAACAGCTCAATGAAAAATTATCCTGATTTGAACTTAAGTGCCACTCTAGTAAATAACTAAGAGCACACTCATATTGTCTCACTTGAGCTGCACATCTCGCTCGGTGTCAGCCGTTATGTCACGGAGCACAGTGACATGAACAATAACACAATGAAAACAACAGGACCTCGTCTCCCTGTTTCACAGAATCCACTCATAAGAACAACATGAGGGACAGTACACAAAGCCCGGATTCAACAGCTCACGAGGCTTCTTAATGGATGTTTACATTTTTTTTTATTTTTTTTTTAGAAAGCAGAGCCCAGTTTAGGCAATCTATGGTAAAAAAGAAAAACCCTTCAAGCATTTTGTCTTTTCTCTTTTTAGCTTTAGGAAGAAGGCAAAAACATAAAAACAGGTCATTGTTGATTGGCTGTGAATCACTGTTTTTCATTCTTTCACTGCATTGTTTCTTTTTTTTGCTTCAGCCAGAGAGCACGAGACTCGAGTAGGCAGTAGCTTTTTAATTAAAATAAAAATAACTGTGTTTTCTAGTATGGTCTAATATTATCTGTTAAAAGGTAAAATACTTTTGTTAGATATAGATTTGAAAAACAAGGATTACGGACCACGCCACAATGTCTAATATGTATTTACACATCATAACATGACAAAATATACATCAAATAGGGCTGATATTGACAAAAATGAATAGCTCACTATTTCTTTTTTTTTGTATTTTAACAACGCATCAGGAATCAGACATGTTGTAAATGTCTTGGTTGAGGTTCAAGTTTCGCACAAAACGTGAATGGACCAAAAAATGATCCCAAAAAGGGCAGAAGCATCACTTTATATCCTTGTTTGGGAGAATTAGATGATTCAGTGTCTTTTTGAGGTTATTTTCAAATACTTTTTTGTTATAGACAATACACTTGATATTCTAATTTTGCATATTTCCAAAACAACAACTAGATATTATAAATTTTAACAGTATTATTTCCCACCTCTAATATCAAATCTACTTTTTTGCAGCGTGTCATCATGTTGCTGCTAATAATTTGAAAAGGCTAGTTTCTTAGTGTACATAAACATAACTACATGTTTGTATTGTTTTGTATTATCAAAGGGAACGCTGATATTATTGTGTAAATCTGTATCTATACATATATAGCTGAGTCTCGTACCTGTACTCTGTGTCGGGCTGCAGGCCTGTGACCATGTGACTCGTCCCTGACTCCACGGTGATGGTCTGGTCGTCCACGGTAACGACGTAAGAGGTGATTTCTGCGCCGTTGCTGTTGGGCTCCTCCCACTTGAGGAAGAGGCAGGTGGAGGGGAAGTGTCCCGTCTCAGGGCAGGTGGGGAGGTCGAGGAGGGAGAGGGTCGTCACGGGGTCCGGGTGTGTGGCTGGGGTCCGGATACTGGCCTGTTCGCTGTAAGGTCCTGCTCCAGCCTGATTCACCGCCTGAGGGAGAGAAATAAAGAAACAAAGAATAAGAGGAGTTAAACCGAAAAACCTGTTGCCTTGTTATTGTTTATCAATGTCAATGAATAAAACACAAAAAATGTCAGTAGACTTCCACATCTTGTTCAATAAAACTACATGTCAAATTGAACACTGACAGCAAAAAAATCCTTCTTTGCAGAAAGAATAAGAGATTGCACTTTCCAGACCATTTTTTTTTTTATATATAGCCAAATGAATCAGGTCAGAGAGTCCCCTGAATGTCAAAACAAGATAGAAAACTTATAAATACAAGACCTTTTCCTAGTGCCAAAGTTTTGATGTGACTACAATATGTTTAAGCTCAACATATTTGGTAAATATTGGCCTTTGAAGACTGCTTAGTTTTGTTGCATTGTTTAGTGACTGTTTTGTATCGATCACTTAAGCCGGGTGTCCGGTCCAATTTTGGCCATAAGATTTCTGATCGTGAGAAGACTCTTGAGTCATAGCTCAAAATCTCTCGTCCACTGTACAAAAAAATTGTATCATGGACACCAGTCCCAGCATCCTAAATATACACTGCGATGAGTTTGTAAACATTTTTCACGAGTCTCCAAGCACAGAGCAAGTTTTGCCGTCCTGGGTAAAACTAACAAACATAAGCATGCTAACGTTGCATATCCTGCTTCTAAAAACACTATAAATAGATGCAGAGAAAGCGCTTTGTTCTCATTTTCACCCGAATATTTTTACCAAATATCTGTACTGGGGCAACACAGATTAGACTTTATTACATGCAAAAAAGGGCATATGAACTTCTGTTTTTCACATTTTAAAACAGTAAAAATCAGGTAAGCCTCTTTAGGTTTATGTCCCAGTTACCTGTAGCCTGCAGCAGTACTCTGTGGCTGGCGTCAGGTCCGACAGCTCACACTGTGTGGCAGATCCACAGTAGATGAGCTCCATGGGCTCGTCCTCTCGCGCCCACTCCAGACGATACTCCGAAATGTCGCTCCCCGATCCCTCCGGACTCTGAATCACACACAGTCAAACCACACAGGCTTACAAACTTACAAGTGACATTTCTCCCCGCACAGAAAATGAACATCGTCAGGGATTCATAGAATTGTAGTTAAAATTGTAACTTTCGATTTAGCATGTACAGAAAATCTTCTTTTTTCACTTTCCATCAGGCTAAACCAAGTCAAATGAAGGGTAATTTTCAAAACAAATGAGGATTTTGATGTGATGTCTTATTATTGTGACTACTTTCTGGGAACTCGAGTGGAAACAAAGACCCAATCATAGGCAGCATCTTCATTCACATCCCCAACTATTGCTTCATTATAGGCCTATAGTTACTTCAGAAAATAATAGTTAAATTACATCTGTTTTCACTGAGTTGTGGACACCGATTTCAATTTCTTTGAACTGGTAATATCTACTGCCAGAAAGAACTGCTATACCTACTTCTACCTTGTACAGCGGCTACTTTGTCACTAAAAATCTCTCAAAATAACTTTTCAACATTTACAAAACAAGGCATAAAGCTCACCTCCCAGTTAAGCGTTACACAGGTGTTACTGCTCAAAGTGATGACCGGAGCCCCACACTGGCCCGGAGGACCTGCTGCGGTCGTCACCTCCGTCAGTTCCGAGAATGCTCCAAACTAGAACAAAATAAGATGTTATAATATTATAATAATGTTCAAGGTGGTATTTAATGCATGCAAATCAATACCCAGATACTAATAGACACTAAAAATTGTACCAAACTAGATAATCATTTGAAGAAGTAGCAATACTGACAGGCGCAGTACTTGATTTTTACTGACATAAAAGGTGAAAAACTGATTTGGCTCTTTTTAAAGGGTTTGAAGAGGTGCAAACATATTCCTCACTTTCCTAATGCATCCTAATTATTCACCATGATGAGTTTAAAAGAGCTTTTCACAATTTTCAGAGGCCAGAGCATTATGTTAACTCTATCGTTTCCCAAACCAGTCAACCACCACTTTGCATTGGTGGTTATGCCATTTTTTCCTCATATTTTTTCACACTCAGGTTAAGGCTAGGGTTAGGATTATTGTTCGGTTATCAACAGGTAATTTGGTTAAGGTCTTGACAGAACTGTGTTGTGAAGAAAAGATACCAGTGCCTTACTTTCTGGGTCGCGGAAGATTTAACCTTCCATAATTCAATATTAACAGCACACAGCAGTCTGGTTTTGATGATATGCTCTTACAATATATCTTTACTTGGGGAAAAAAATATTTTATTTGTATAATAGTAAACTTAAATTGTTACTAATACTATTATTATTATTATTGAGTGTCAAGTATTTTCCTCAATATCAGAATATGAAATTTTAGCATTGTGATAATACCATCAGCAACAATAATGACATTTGCAAAAAGCTGTAGAAAATATTATTTTTAAAACAGGAGGTAAACCTTCCGTGCCTCTCATAATTGTTGACATGTGATACTGCTTGGTTTTACAGTCCCTGCTTGTTTGTAATTTAACGAAGACATTAAGGCCCGCAGGCACAGTTTGTCACCATTTATGATCCCAAAAAAGATTGAGACGTCTCGTTAATCACGCCCACCCCTGCTTGAGAATTTAAGAATCAAGCCTGTTTGTTCTGTATTTGATCGGCTGGAGAGGAGCTTGGTTAGCCCTAATTGAACTAATAATGAGAATCAAATGTTCGCTGTAGACGAGGGGACACTGCTCAAACTAATGCAGCCTCTTAAATCTGTCTGGGACACTCTGCCCCTGGAACCAGAACTCTATCCCTGCTTCTCCTGTGATAGCAGCTTTTATTTGCAATGCATTTTTAACATTTATACATACATTTCAGGGTTTAGGCAGAAAAACATGCTGTTACTAGTAAAATAACAAAAAATTAAGTGGAGCAGATATAAGCTTTTGTTAAAAGTATTGAGTTTAATTGTAAATAAAAATCTAAGTAGCGCTGCACAATATATCGTGAAAGTATTGATATTTCAATACTGGCAGTTGCAAGAACAATATCGCAGTAACACCAAAGTTTTCCATCTGATTGAAATGTTCGTTTTTTAAAATGAAAACATTGAAAAGGGAAAAATCTAGGTTTTTCCAATTAAATAAGCCTTGGTTTTGTGTTTGTTGTTTTTTATTTTGATATAACAGACATTATTGCATCAAAAATAGGGCTGCAACAATTAGTAGAATAGTCGACTATAAACAAATAATTGTCGTATTTGGATGATTGTCATCGTTCTCTGGACTAAACAGACTCTTAAACACAAACACATTTTTTATAACAAATACAGTGACATTATTAAAGAAAAATAAATCATGTAAAATAAAATAATCATAAATCAAAAGTTTCAGCTTTAGTCAAAAAGTGTATTTAATTATAGCAATGATATCCATATCGCAGATCTTAACAGTCATATAGAAAATCACAATCATTTCCAATATCGTGCAGCCCTAATTCTAACTACTGTCATAAAAATAATAATAATGACACAACGTCACTGCTTCTGCAAATGTTTTAGTGCGACTCAGTGATACCCGTACAGATATATAATAATAATAGTGCAAAGGGTAACGAGAACACTGCTTGTGATCTGAACTAGCCATCATTCCATTGGGCCAATTACTACCAATAATTGTTTTGCTAACATTTAATTAATTGGTTACAGCCACATAACTTTTTCCTGTTGTGGATGATGTTGGGAATACTTTGAAAATGTATTTAGATATTGAACAAGAATACAATTACTCAAAGTTAGTATTCTGAATGTGCAGTATTTAGTGACTCCCCAGCAGTGGTTATGGATGCCATTTCAAATATATTTAAAATGGAGTATTTTGATTTCAAAGGAGCTGTGCTGTACTGTTTTCATCCAACAAAGTTAAATCTGTTTTGCCCCAGCATCGATATATTGTAAAAGCTTCTAATTATTGAGCATTTTATTCTGAAAGTTGTGAAAAGCGCTTACAAATTAATCATGGTGAGTAATTAGGAGACTTGGAGTTCATTACCTTTAATTGTTAGATGCTACGGCAAAAGTCCTTATATTTTATTCCTTGGCCCTAATACTGCAACTTATACTTTTACCTTCTCTATACAAATGTGAATGTTGAATGGTTCTTACCCCAGCCTCGTTGGCAGCTCGCACCCGGAAGTTGTAAGTTGCACCTGGTAGCAAACTTCCCACAGTGCATTGCAGCTCAGCACCATTGTACACTTCTGCTGGTTCACTGTCGCCTTCGCTCATCTCCAAACTGAAGACGCACTGCTCGCACACTCCCTCTGTTGTTGGAGAGTCTTAAAGGGCAAAAAAGTAATTTTTAAAATGTGTATCTCAGTTTTTGCATAAGGTTCAATCCTCTCACAAAACTTACATGGACCTTAAAATTAATGAATTAGTTTAGAAATAACCCTTTGAAACTTTCAGCCTCTTTTTAAAGTTATTTTTAGTATTAATGATAGATTGTATATATATATTCAATATTCTAATTTGGCACATCTAAAAAAAAAAAAAAAACCTGCAACCTTTCAGTTTGAATTTATTTATCTGAAATGCTGTCTTTGCGCTCCCCAGTCAGAGCATTAGGGTCCTCTGGTCAGTGTCTGCTGGACTGCCCCAGGTCCAAGCCCAGGAGCAGAGGCCACAGAGCGTCCTCCAGAGCAGGTCCCAAACTGTGGAACGCTCTACCTCTCAACATTAGGAAAGCCACTTCTGTTGAGAACTTCAAATCTCTTTTAAAGACTCACTTCTTTGCATTGGCTTTTCACTTAAGGTGAGATGAACACTTTTATGCCCATTCTTTGATCTGTTTTAGTATATAGATTTTATTATGTGTTGTTATTTTTACTGTGCCATAATTTAACTGTACAGCAGTTGGGGCAGTGATGGCTGTTTTGTAAATGTGCTTTATAAATAAACTTGACCTTGACCCTGACCAATATTTACAGTTGTATTATCATTATTTATACTATAGTGCGCCATTAAAGGAATTTATGTTGGATTTTTTTCTTTCCTTAGTTCTGAGGTAAAATGTTCAAATGAAATACTTGTTAATAATTTATTCACAATAACACCTTGTGTTTTTGTTCTCAATCTGATGATCCAAATCCAAAAGCAGAATGAGCACCCCACAGGTTTCCAAATCCTGAAACCAGATTCAGAGAAACCTAACATGTCCCTCTGTGGCAGTTAGCCTTATATGGCAGCCTGTGGTAGCAGCAGGTTTCCCCCTTTTTAGGCCATATTTACATCAGGAGGAGCTTACAATAGGTAATCAGCTGAATAAATGTTTCATATGAGGTCATTTTCTTCACACGCTGCATTGTGTAGAAAGTAACATCGGGTAAACCTTGCTGAACTAGAGCACTAATAGCGGAAACCTGAGAGCAGAGACCTGAATGCAAGTTGATTGGGTCCAAATGTATTAAAACCAATTCAAACAAGAATTTCCCCTTATTTCAGCCAGAGAGATTTTAGCCATCAGACAGCAACGCTAATGCTTCATAATGGGTACGCATTTGAAAGGTTGAGTCGGGAGAGAAGGTTCGGACTTTAATGGGGTAAACAAGGGCACAATTTAAAGAAAAAGTGGTTTACTAAGGTTGCAATTTAGCTGCCAGATAGACATTAAAGGGAATATATTACGCTTTTGTCTGCTATACAGTGGAACCCAAGGATTAATATTTTGGACATTTTAAATTATATAAAATTATTTGGTAAAAGAAACTTGGCCAGTGACATCTGGTTGAAAACTGCAGCACTGATTTCCACCTCGCTCTTCATGGTAGCATGGAATATTTGTTTAAAAAAGTAAGTAAAGAGCAACGGGACTTTTCAGAGCTATGGCACCAGAAATATTCTCTATGGACTTACCCCATTCTAACTGCACTTCCTTGTGTTTGGCTTTTCCCACAATTCTCGGCGGCGCACAGGGCCCAGGTGGGACACATAACGTGCGGACAGGTACACTCACAGCACACTAAAGAAACAGAGACAAATAATTAGGAAACGCCGTCTGCATTAGTCATTAAAAGTTCTTGAGGGGATGGGATAGAAACTTTTAATAACACAAATTCATACTTTTCTATTCTTAATTGTGGGGATATATTAGTAAATCAGCAAGTGTTAAATCATAGTACCCCATACTAATGAATGAAGGTTAGATTGAAAATAAAGGTTTGATTGAAAATTGAAAACAGGGTTTATGGATTTTTATTAATTATTGATCTTTATTTTACTAGGAAGTCCTGAGATTCAGAATCTCTTTTTCAGGGAGTCCTTGATAGATATTGTCAGTTATTATCTGTTGGCAAATGTGATGAACAGATAAATCACAGCCACATGTTGGCGCTGTCTACAAACAATAAAATAAAAGTTTTTTATTTGCTGCTGTATGAAAATTAATTCATAGAATGCACATGTGCCTCCTGGGCTTTGGTCTCTCCCGGAAGGGTCTATATTTTCAGAACAAAGTAACATGAAACCAGTTACATTATATTATTTGTGGGGCCCTCAGTGTGGAACTCAAAGATCTTCCTCAAAGATGGACCTAAGCCTAATAGTTTTGAATCATTGTACTCGAGCATAGTATTGCTTCAAATATTGCTCCAAAATACCATTACATTATCTTTATGTAAACTGGCATTTTAGTCTCTCCTTGTTTATGCCATTGTCCCATTTAAACCTGACCTGCTGTTCCCAAACCACTGTTGAATAATCCACTCTTTCCCGGTTTTACCTGGCTGTGCCCTCCGGTGGTGATGCTGCACACCCGCAGGCGGTACACCGTTCCTGGGGTTAAATGCTCGCAAACGCACTCCGTAGCCGGCCCGCTGTAGACCACCTCCCACGGACTCGCTGCATAAAAACACACAAAACATATTAAACAACCACTTTATACATTACACCCAGTTGTTTGTAGATGACCCAGTTATTTTCCTGGAATTCAGTCTTGACCTGTTTTGCGTCAGCCTCTTAATTCAACATGGCGTACGTGAAAGGTTGTATGTGTTATGTTGTATCTCTAAACAGAAGGGGCATTGTTTTAGGGTTATGTAATATCATAAGTGTGTTTGAATTATTCATGTGCTAATAAGGTTTACCTAGCCTTAAATAAAGGTTATGTAAGATTTATGTGATTATGATAATGTCTTTCCTAAGTGGATATTTCTCGGTTAGTGGTTCTTAAACTTTTCTCAAGTACCACTTACAAATATTTCTTCCAGAGTTTGAATAAATCAAGAAGTAAACAGATTAATTAAATAATAGCCCTCTCCCAATGTCAACACTTGATTGCATAACATATACTTTATATATATGCATGGATGATTCAAGGAAATATGTTTTTGTCCAGAAAGATTGAAAACATTACGAAGGGATACTTTTACCAATTTATTTAGGTTGCCTCATATTTAGTTGTAATTTGCTGAGGGAAATACATAAAAAATAGTGTTGTTTGATGTAATCGAATGTTAGCTGTACCTTCAGAGCACCCTTCTGAAATCTCAAGCAGATACGTGAGAGCTTCTGAACCACCATTGTCCTGCGGAGGATCTGGTAAAAGAAAAAACACAGTTAGTTTAGTCTAAACAAACAACACTGTTAATAAGCAGGTAAAACAAATATCAGGATACATAAACTTTGCATCTATTTTCTTCTTAAACCAGTCCAACAGTTGGCTCTCTTGTATGCAGTGATGAAGTTCATATTGTTTGACTGCAGATGCCACTAATCATTCATATTTACGGGTTTCAGCTTCCCGTTTTTAAGCGCCATTTTGAGCACTTTCCACCAACCAAAAGATAGATTAATTTGTTTTGAATTAATGTTTGCCAGTTGTTCATTACTCAGTCTGAACCCCATGGACAGGCTTGGGAAAAAAACATGCGACTAGATAAAAAGATATATTTTTGTATGTGTAATTTTGAACCTCAGTTGACTTTTGGATTGAACAAAAAAGTACATGATGCACTTTGGAAAATGCTACAAAAAACATCTCTGACCAATAAGCATGTTCAGACTGATTTTGGATATAAAAATTATATTTTTATGTGGTACTTGGGGGGAAAAAAGTTCACATTTGACAAAAACACTCTTATGTTATTATTTATTTTGTGCTTTCACACTATAATTTGAAATAGTGAAAGATTTTTTGCATAATAAAATCTGCTTTTGTTTCTCTGTACCATAAACAACATTTGGGTGTTGTTGTTTTTTACCCCATGTGACGGTGAACCCATAAGGTGTTGCCGCGGTGACACACGGTGTAGAAGGAGGGCCCGGTTTGTCTGGATTTGTGGTGCACACCAGGACTTCACTGGGACTGCTCTTTCCCTCCGTGTTTGACGCTATGAGCTGCAAAAGGAAACAATATACACCACAAATTATTTAGCAACTAATATTTCATAAACATTCATCCAACTCAACAGATTATCAGATACCTGTTGGTATTCTAACAACTACACTTTTAAAAACATGAACTAAGACTTAATTCATTAATTCATTCCACAAATAGTTTATTAAGAATGATTGAGGCTTAGTAACTTCTTATTTTAGGGTTGGGTCAGGGTCAGAGTTACTAAATAGTAGTTACTAAGCCTGAATTATTCTTAATAAACCATTTGTTCATCTTTATTATTATTTAGTCCAAGCTTTATTACGGTGTAAAAGTGTAATTATTGTACGTGTTCCCAATCTGTCTAATAAAAAACCATAACAATAACCATTCTAATGATATCTTACTCATATTTGAAAAGGTGTAACATGCAACTCTCTGAAGGAAGGTTTGTCTCCATGGAGATACTTTTCTGCTTTATCTGGAATGTTCCACATAATAGAATTAAACTTATCTAACTGGCATTTATTAAACTACAGGTGTTTTTAATGCTCAAAATACATGCCCCTCAACTAGACAAATGACATAGTGCACCTTTAAATGCTACATGGTTTCAATTTAAAATATGCTTTTCCGCCCCAATTGAGCACTTTTTTCATGCTTTTATGTTTATGTTTTCAGGCATGCGATCACAAAATGGAAGAGACCTTGTGTTTTTGAAGCAAAAGGGGAAAATATTCAATGTTTAATTTGTAAACGCCAGAGGTCTACAACACATAACTAAGACATGT